>LS512780.1:106384-289393 GCA_900490845.1 Pristionchus japonicus | reverse complement strand
AATTTTGGGATGCAAAATCGGCCACAGACTCACCCTAAAAAATATCCGGATAGTGTTTCTGTGCATTTACGTCAACCTTATCACAATGCAGAAGGAATTTTGATTCCAGCTTGTTCCATTGAAAAGTTGTGAAAAGGCACTTTTCAAAGTTGGCGCGCACCTGGCGCGCCGCATTTCGCAATTCGGCCAGTGACGTCATCATTTTTGTAAACAAGGTCAAAGGCCCTCCAACATATGTGAGCATGGCGGCCTGAATCAAAAGTCCTGGCGGAATGTCCGGAAAAGGGCGAAAATGGTGAATTTTCTCAGAGCCGGTCTCTTAATGCTTGAACTCACCACTTGATCTCGGGGAAGGGATCTCCGGTCACATGACACTTCATGACCAACGTCTCTCCTCTGTCGCACCACGTGTCGACCAGAGAGCGAGTGAAGAAAGGCTCCTCGCCCTCCTTCTTCGCTTCGGCCTTGGGGGTCTGAACAATTCAAATTTAGCGCCGTTGTAATGTCGAGATAACAAAAATGTCGATAAATTACCTTGACAGTAACGAGCGATGAGCAGTTGGTGCTGCCCAGAGGATTGGAGGCAACGCATCTGTACGAGCCGCCATCGGTGTCCTGCATTTTCGAAAATAGTGTCTGATTGATCACTGATTTATCGATTACCTTGGCGTCTCTGATGGTGAGCGAGCAATTGCCGTCTTCAGCGTATTCGACCGAGTGTCTGAAATTGTATTTTTGATCTCGAAGTTGCAGAACTAACACTTGCGAACAGTTGTATTCGCTTTGAAAAATACATAGTGTAAAACTAACCTATCGTCGCTCTTCACCGGCAGACCGTCCTTGTACCAGGAAACGCTGGCGCGAGGAATTCCTTCGACCTTGCAAGCGAGAGTGATGGTCTTGCCAGCAGGGCCGACCCAGTTCTCGAGAGGAGGATTGAAGCGAGGAGCGAACTCGGTCTTGGAGACAACCTCCTCCACTTTGGGCACCTGTAACGCATGTTTTTGCAAATAGTTCGCATCAGTAATCCCATACGCAAGCAAAGCATCAAAATACCTCAACATTGTAGTTGGCTCTCGTGTCGGCTACGCCGTACGAGTTCTTAGCAACGCATTGGTACACTCCAGTGTCGCCCTACAATTAGTAATATTTTACATCTGTTCTACCCAAATGATGATCACCTGTCCGAACTTGGTGATGGTAATGCGGCAAGCGCCGTCAGTCGAGTTCCAGATCTCGAGTCGGTCGGTGGATTTGAGTTCGACTCCTGTTAAGATTCGAGTTATGTTTTGTGTAAATTTGAATTATTGCTCACCGTCCTTGAACCAGGTGATATCTGCTCCGGGGTTCGCATCCACATGGCACTCCATCGACATAAAATCGTTCTCGGGGATGATACTGAAAAGAAGATTGTTATTGTATGTTTCTCAATTGCGGAACGCAACTTTATTGAAAAGAACCTTGATCTGCATCGCTTCAGCAGATAGTGAAACATAAACTGAATTAGGATATCTTACCGATCCCAGAGAGGCACGTTGAAGCGAGGAGCATAGCCCTCTCCTTCGCGATCCTTCTGCAGCTTGTCGGCTGCAATTCATTGAATTTATTGTATAATTGAGGTTGTGAAAAATCGATAGGTGAAGTTACAGTGAACTCACATGACTTGCCGAACTCGGCCTGGCACTGATCTTCGCCGTGCTCGTTCTTTGCCTTGCATCTGATCGTTCCGAAGTCTTCCTCTCTCACATCAGCAATGGTCAGAGTGAAGTTGCCATCGCCCATGTCATCGACCTGCAGAAAATTCAGTTAAACAATCACAAGTTTCTGAATCCTCGTAGAATTGATGTGTTTCACAAGCAGTATGCTTGCAAGATAGTTGTTTCTGGGCAGTGAGTGCCTCGTTGTATATTCAAAAAAATTAAATGTCCACCTTGATTCTATCGCCATCGACAGCGAGCGGCTTTCCGTTGAGGAACCACTCGACCGTCGGCTTGGGCACGCCTCTGCAATTTTTTCATGCGTTCAGAATAATGATTTTGAATGAAAAGTTGAGCCTCTTTTCCCGATGGCATACCTGATCTTGACAGCGAACTCCTTCTTTCCTCCGAGAGGAGCATCTCCAGTGCGGAGAGGAATGACGAAGTACGGCTTGGAGGGCTCATCCTTGGCGGCAGTCACGGTCACCTGTGTATGAAGCGTTAACTACATTTTTAAAGAGCGATGTTTCGGAGTGCTATAAAATAATAGAGAATATAGACTCACAGCGCAATCGCTGGCCTGTTCTCCCAGAGGATTCTTGGCGATGACCTTGTACCGTCCCAGATCTTCCTTCTTCACATCGAGCACTCTCAGCGTGACAGTTCCATCGAGAGCCTGTCGCATCGAGATGCGGTCCGTCTTCTCAAGAGGAACTCCGTCCTTCTCCCATCGGATCTCCGGGAACGGCTCTCCTCCGACCTTGGCGGTGAGTGTGAGCACATCTCCCTCAGCGACGGTCGCGTCCTTGAGTGGAGAGAGGAAGCAGGCGGGTGAGTCAGCAGACACCTTGGGCACTTTGACATGAGCGACTGCTCCGGTGGACACTTCTCCATTGTCATTGGCCAGTGCCAGTCTGTAGGCGGCGCCATCAGACTTTGCAGCAGCGGGAATGATGAGGGAGTACTCTCCGGTGGCCGGGTTCGCCTCGATCTTGAGCTTGTCGTTGGGCGTGACCTCGGCGCCGTTCTTGTACCACTTGACGGTCTTGGGCGTGCCCTGGACCTTGGCCGTGAGCTTGATGGGCTCTCCCTCGGCCACGTCGACGTCCTTGAGTCCGTCCAGCACCTTGAGGATGTCTGGCTTGGTGACTGTGAGTGCGGCAGAAGAGTCGCAGTCGCCGGCAGCGTTGCCGAGAACGACCTGGAATGTTTGATGTTGTTTGGCTCAACTTTCCGTCATTCAGATTCAGTTCGTGCTTACCTTGTAAGTGGCTCCGTCCTCAAGCAGTGCCTTGTTGATGGTAAGCTCAGCCTTCTTGGGTCCGGTCTGCTTGAGAGCGAAGTGACCATCGGGTTTGATCTCCTGACCGTTCTTGTACCACTTCACAGTGCGAACGGGAGCGCTGGTTTCTACGCGGAAGACGTGATCGTCCTTCTCCTTGACGGTGCCATCCTCGAGACCCTAAAAATACTTTCTTCGTTTTTGTCAGTTTTGAGCCTTTTCCCTACTGATTATTAGAACCTTCAAGCTTATTCGTAAACTAGGGAAATTGAAATGAAAGTGTATTATACCTTGACGATAGTGGGCTTCTCGTCGACCTCTCCACTGGCTTCGGACTGCGCCTTGCCAGCTTCATTGGAGGCCTCGACTGAGTACCTGCCAGCATCGGGCAGATCAGCAGAAGGAATGGTCAGACGGTAAGTCTGATCATCGATCTTCTCGATCTTGATCTTATCCGAAGCCGAGAGAGGAGTGCCATCCTTCTTCCACTTGACATCAGTCGGCTCTCCGGCGATCTTGACTTCGAAGATGAGCGGGGCTCCCTTGGCTACGACTTGATCCTCCAGTCCCTTGATGATCTTCGGTCCAGATACGGCCTTCTTGACAGTGAGAGCAGCCTCGGAATCGGCGGAGCCTGAGGCGTTCGTGAGAACGACCTGAAAAGTATGGAATGAGTAATTGAAATCGATATCTTGGCTTACTTTAATTCTTCCTGCATCCTCCTTGGTTGCCTTCTTGATCACCATGGTGTACTTGGTGTCCTTGTCGCGCATTTCGATGCGAGCATCAGGCTTGATCTCCTGGCCGTTGCGGTACCTGAATGGAAGAACTTGTGGTGTACGGAAGCAGCATTATGAGATTTTAGAGGGCTGAAATTTGGGTAAAACGTACCACTTGACGTCCTTGACTCTCACGTTCGTCTGCACCTCGAAGACCGCATCCTCACCCTCGGAGATCTCGAGATCCTGAAGAGACCGTTGCCTTTATCTTGTTTGAATGCTCTCATCCACCAGTATCAACAAATAACTCACCTTGAGCGGCTTGAGGAAGGTCGGCTTGGGCAGCTTCACGGTGAGTGCAGCAGAAGAGTCAGCATCGCCAGCATCGTTGCCAACAACGACCTTGAATTATAATTAATTAAAAATTTCAATATTAATATTTGTAAATATGATTCATTTTTCTACCTTGTAGTCGGCTCCATCCTCTTCCTGTGCGTTGGGCACCTCCAAAGAGTAGACTCCATTTCCAAGATCCTTAGCCTTCGCATTGGGAATCTCGCTGCCGTTCTTGTACCATTTGACTCTCTTGACTGGTCCTTCCACCTTGACTCTGAAGGTCGCTGTATCTCCCTGGTCGACAGAAGTAGGCACGAGTCCCTCGACGATCTTCGGCTTCTCCTTGTCTCCCTCGTCCTGAGCAGCCTTGGGCAACTTGACGGTGAGAGCAGCAGAGGAGTCGGCGTCTCCGGCGTCATTGCCGACAACCACCTGCATATATTCGTTCAGTATATTTTTTGTGTTTAGCACAAACTTGTCCGAGACATATACAAGAAATACACACCTTGTAGTCTGCAGCATCAACATCATCAGCATTGGGAATCTCAAGCGAGTATTCGCCGTTTCCGAGATCCTTGACCTTCGGGTTCGGAATCTCCTTTCCGTTCTTGTACCACTTCACAGTCTTGACCGGGCCATCGACCTGCGAAATTACATGTTTAGAAGCTACTGAGAAAAAATTACCTTGATCTTGAACGTCGCAGTTTCTCCCTTGTCAACGCTGGTTGGCACAAGTCCTTGGACGATCTTCGGCTTCTGATCTCCCTTATCTTTTCCAGCTCCATCGTCCTTAGCCTTGGGCAACTTGACGGTGAGAGCGGCTGAGGAATCGGCGTTGCCAGCATCGTTGCCGACGACAACCTTGAACAAATGATGTTTACAGAAAGTTTTGATGTTTGTATTATCGAATAGATAAAAGAAGATTTGAAACATGAGGGATCGCTGAATATTACCTTGTAGTCAGCTGCGTCAACATCGTCCGCATTGGGAATCTCAAGAGTGTACTCTCCATTTCCGAGATCCTTGGCCTTGGGCGATTCCATCTCCTTTCCGTTCTTGTACCATTTGACAGACTTGACAGGGCCTTCCACCTAAAATGTTCAGTTATCATCCTTCGATGAATATTTTACAAAAACAAGTTGTGGCCTATCAAAAAATCGAAAAACAAAATATACCTTGATCTTGAAGGTGGCGGTTTCTCCCTTGTCGACACTGGTCGGAACAAGGCCTTGCACGATCTTCGGCTTCTCCTTGTCTCCAGTGTCCTTTCCGGCTCCATCGTCCTTGGCCTTAGGCAATTTGACGGTGAGAGCAGCAGATGAGTCAGCGTTTCCGGCATCGTTACCGACCACGACCTGAATAAGCATTTAGTTATTCCAGAAAAAAATGCTGTAATCACTCGCTTTTCCCATTCAACAAAACTGAAAGCTACCTTGTAGTCAGCAGCATCGACATCGTCCGCATTGGGAATATCAAGAGCGTATTCGCCGTTTCCAAGATCCTTGGCCTTAGGCGAATCCATCTCCTTTCCGTTCTTGTACCACTTGACAGACTTGACAGGGCCCTCCACCTTGATCTTGAAGGTGGCGGTCTCTCCCTTGTCAACGCTAGTGGGGATCAGTCCCTGGACAATCTTCGGCTTCTCCTTGTCTCCAGCATCCTTTCCGGCTCCATCATCCTTCGCCTTGGGCAACTTGACAGTCAAGGCAGCAGAAGAGTCAGCGGTTCCGTCGTCGTTGGTAACCGCGACCTGGAATGGGAGATAACTCGTCTTTTGAACTGTGGTTTGTCTTTAAGAGTAACTAAAGAATTCCAACCTTGTAGTCAGCGGCATCAACATCGTCAGCATTCGGAATCTCCAGTTGGTAGGTTCCGTCTCCCAGATCCTTCGTCTTCGGATTCTCCATCTCCTTGCCGTTCTTGTACCACTTGACGCCCTTGACGGGCCCGGCGGTCTGCAAAATGATCGATTTGATTCTGTTCCAGAAAAGATCACGTATGATCATCTCAATCGGAGGATAATCCTTACCTTGACAGTGAAGGTAGCTGTTTCACCCTTCTCGACGCTGGTAGGAACCAGGCCCTGCACAATCTTCGGCTTCTCGCCATCGGCCTTGCCGGCTCCATCGTCTGAATGAATCAACTCTGCTTTTCAAATGCAATTATATCGCGAGAAATGAAGCGCGCAATCCTCACCCTTCTTGCCCTCATCTGCGATCGTGACGTTAGCCTTGCTTTCGATCTCTCCCGCATCGTTGCGAGCCTTGACGGAGTAGGTGCCGACGTCCTTGTCTTGGAACTGAAAAGAAATTTTTGAAACTGTTGCCGAATATCATCTCGGAGAATTCTGACAACGTTCTACGTACATCTCTGATTGTAAGACGGTGCTTGCCGTTGCCGAGATCCTCGACAGTGGCGTGGTGAGCGGGGATCTGTAAGAATATGATCAGCTTGGAATTCGCAAAATGCCATACCTCATCTCCGTTCTTGTACCACTTGACGGTCTTGGGATTGCCGGCAACTTCGACTTCGAGCTCGAGTGAGTGGCCCTGCAGAGCGCTATTATTGTATTCTGGTCTCAGATTTCAACTATTTACCTTGGGCACAGCAGTATCGTGAAGTCCCTTCTTGAACGAAGGAAGAGCGTCCTTGGGACCACCGAGTTGCTCAGCAGTTCCCTTGGCAGCATCTGAATTTGAAGATTACACTGATACTAACTGATATGTTTTCAAAAATATCTCGGAGAAACAAAAACTCACCCTTATCCTCCCCGGCTGCTGCATCTCTCACGGTAACAGTGCAAGAGGACTCAACAGAGTCGGCATCAGTTGAGAGGACAACACTGAAATATGATTATTACGAAAAGGTGGTCGTTAGAACTCGAAAAAGCGCGGAAACAAACCGGTAATTGCCAGAGTCAGTGAGCTCGCTCTTGGTAACCTCGAGACGGTACTCGTAGTCGGAGATCTGCTCGACCTTCAATATTTCAATATTTTTAAATTATATAATTATCTTACATACCTTGGTAGCGCTGCTCGACGTGACTTGCTCGCTTCCCTTGTACCATTTGACGGTCTTCGGGCGTGCGCCCTCGACCTAAATTCGATTGTGTTATTTGGCCAGTTGCTTGATCCAAGACTTACCTCGACTGAGAGCTGGATCTTGGTGCCCTTGTCGACGGTCTGGTCGTTGAGACCGCGCTTCAACTTGAGACCAGCGCCAGCATCTGAGATGATTATTTCTGTGTCTATTCTGAACGAAAGAAAAGGAGGAGCTTACCAGCAGGTGACACGGTAATGGGTGCCTTCGAGCTCATGCTGCCGGTGGCGTTAGTAGCCTCCACGCGGTAGTTGCCCTGATCTTCAGGCTTGGCAGAGTCGATCTTGAGTCTGTAAATCCTTGAATAGATCAGTTTCAAGTTGGTTTCACGGACCTGTTGGTTCCATCGGGCAGGCTTTCGATCTTGACGCCATCTCCCGGCTTGACCTCATCACCGTTCTTGAACCACTTGACTTCGGGCTGAGGAACTCCGGCGACTCTGGAATGTTTGTTTTCAGCAAATTCATCATAGTGTATTTCGCTTATGTTCCAATTGCGAATGAAGCACAGGGCGGTAAGTGGTAATGTAATATGAGATGTGTTCATTTCGCAAGAACAAAACAAACCTGCACTCGAGAGCTGCGGGCTCGCCAACTTTGGCTTGCACAGGCGACAGATCCTTGGTGAATTCAGGCGCAGATCCGGACATGAGCTTCTCTTCCTGGCCGATCTTGGCAACCTGAATGCGAAATATTTCGGCCCTTTAGATCAATGCTTGAAGATGAAATTACGGTACCTTGAGGGCCGCCTCAGTGCGAGCAGTTCCGGCAACGTTGCGGGCCTCGGCGCGGTATTCTCCAGAGTCCTGAGAATTATCAATTAGATATCAGTTTGATTTCCCTGTTATGGTACCTTGACTTCAACGCTGTCGATGGTGAGCTTGTAGGTGTTGTTCGCTTCGACAGTCTGCTTGTAGCGAGTGTCAGCGATGTTGAGCTCGACTTTGTCCTGAATTCGAGCAGATTTCACAAGAATAGTTTGTTCAAAACTAAGGCGTGAACATAACGTATAATCCAGTATAGCTTTCCAACTGCCATGATAGCTCAGTTGGGAGAGCGTTAGACTGAAGATCTAAAGGTCGCCGGTTCGATCCCGGCTCGTGGCATCCTTTTTGCTTACCTTGAACCACTTGACTTGCGGCTTGGGCTCTCCGGCGATCTGGCACTCGAAGATGACCTTGGACGTCTCAGCGATGCGGATTTCCTTCAATTTTGAAATTAATTATACATTATTACTTCCCAATTTACCTCCAGGGTCTTGAGAATGGTGGGCGCCTTGTGAACTCCAGCAATGCTGACAGCGTCCTCTGCGGGCTTGGCTGAAATTCATTTCAATGTAGATTTGAAAGGGTTGAAAGTAACTCACGATTGACTTTGAGCGTGACATCGCTCCAGACATCTCCGTACTCATTGGTCGCCTCGCATCTGTACTCGTCAGTATCCTCGACCTTGCAACGGGCAACGGTGAGGCGTTGAGTTCCATCGGACAGAGACTCGATCTGAGAAAATGGTGCATGATTGAATTGATCTAGTAAAGACAGCCTCACCTTATGTCTGTCATCCTCCTGGATCTCCTTGCCGTTCTTGTACCACTTGATGGCGGGCGCGGGAATTCCGCAGGTCTTGCCCTCAAGTACGGCAGTCTCGCCCTCGTAGACCTGAAAAAATCGATTTGTTGAAGACCTCATCTCATTACGATTCTCCTCAGTACCATATTGTTTGTTTAGGGACAACTTACGGTAGCGGGTCTGACGGGCGAGAGGAAATCGGGTGCCTCTCCTGGCGGACGCGGTGCGCCGACATCCATAACGACAATCGGGCCCTCAGTCCAGGCGCTGCCGTACTCGTTCTCGGCGAAGCAGCTGAAATTCGAACTATGTTTCTCATTTCCTTCAACAGCATTAGTGACGTGACAGTGACAATGAGATCACAACGTTTACCGATGCATAAAACCTTACCGATACTCTCCAGAATCGGCGTGTGTGACATCATCGATCGACAGAGTGATCGTGCCGTCATCTGCGAAGTCGGAGCGAACTCGATTGACGTCGATCTGAGTGCATTCAATAAGACAATTTTTCTCTGAATTTGAGAAAAGATAATGTGAAAACTCACATCCTTGCCATCCTTGGTCCACTTGAGACTGGGACGGGGCTCGCCGGTGACCTGGGATTATTGATTGTTTGAATACAGTAGTGGGTTACCGTACCTTGCATCTAATGAAGGCTCTCTTGCCGACTTCGATGGTGCACGAATGCAGCAGTTCAACGAACTCGGGAGGTCCGTCTTTGCCCTTGGCGGCAGCGCGCATCGCTCCTACAAGCGTATTTAATAATTACAATCCAAAAAAACTTTGAACAAGTAAAGCCCGTGGGTGCAGTGGCATTGCGGCAGACCATGCAATTAGGACAGTGTTAGTGCGACACGCAGCGAAGCATTAGAATTTAGAGCAGCCGGAAGCCAATCAACATTGACAATCCAATGATCCCTCACCAGGATTGATCATGCGAGCCTCCGTCCAGACGGTCGTCTGGTCGACGAGAGAAGTGGCAGTGCACTTGTACGCTCCCTCCTGTCCAGCGATGACGTCATCGATGACCAGAGTAAGCGTTCCGTCCTGCTGAGCACAGACCTTGGCCTCGGGCGGAACTCTTCCTCCGTCCTTCGTCCACTGAATGCGAACGTTCTGCTCGGAATAACCTTGGAGTTTGGCTTCGAAGCGGAGTCTCTGCTTGATCTCGACTCGCTGATCGGAGAGCAGCTTGGTGAAGCTCAATCCCGATGAGAACTCCTCTTGAGTGTACTTCTGCACTCCGTAGCTGAGCATGAGCGGAGCTTCAGTAGCGGCTGATCCCTTCTCGTTGGTGGCCTCGCACTTGTACTTGCCAACGTCCTTCGAGGAAGCATTGGCAATGGACAGTGTGACCACTCCATCGACAATCGTCGTGGCAGGAGCAGCAATAGGCTGACCGTCCTTGAACCACTTGATGGTGGGCATGGATTCAGGGTTGACCTTGCATTTCAGCTGCACAGTCTCACCCTCCTTGACAACGGTCTCCTGGAGGGGTTCTACGAAGAATGGTGCGGTAGTTTCGTCAGGGATCTTCTCGAATCCGTACTTGGGCGTCTTCAGATTACCCACGGTCTTGTCTGCTCCAGCTCTGTTAGTTGCAGTGCAAGTGTAACTTCCGACGTCCTCCTGATCAACGGCGTCGATGACCAGAGAGAACTTGCCGGGCGCGGTCTTGACTTCGTGAGCGCGTCCGGAAGACGTGGACACGAGACAAATTCCGTCTCTCATCCACTTGATCTCCACTTCCTCTCCCTCGACGTGCACTGATAGAGTAGCAGTCTCGCCCTGCTTCACCTCGGTCTCGAATGGAAGAGCCTCGAGGAACTTGGGCGGAAGGAGCTCCTTGACAACAGCGAATTGAGCCTGGGACATGGCTGAGCCCACTGGGTTCGATGCCTTGACCGTGTATGCTCCGGCGTCCTCCTTTCTCGCCTTATCGATGACAATGGAGTGCTCGTCTCCAGATGACTTTGTAACGACGTGAACTCCATCGGCAACGACGGGCACTCCGTCCTTGAACCACTCGATCTTTGGAGCGGGAGCGCCCGAGACGGTGACTGAAGCGGCCAGAGGTGCGTTCTCCTTGACCTCGACTGGCTCGAGACCCTTGGTGAACTTGGGCGCTGCAGTGTCCTTCTCGACCTTGAGAGGCGCGGAAGATGAGTCAATGCCGGCCGGATTCCTGACCTCAACGGCATAGGTTCCGGCGTCCTCAGGTCGGGCATCATCAATGATAAGGGCGTAGGTTCCATCAGGTCTCTCTTCAGTTCTGATTCTACCATCAACAACGACGGGTTTCCCGTCCTTGGTCCAGTTGACCGAGTCGGGCTTTCCACCGGCGACCTTGACTTCCATCTTGACTTGCTCCTTCTCCTTGGCAGTGCGAGACTTGAGTCCCTGGTCGAGCTTGGGAGCAACAGCAGCCTTCTCAACAGTGAGAGGAGCAGAGGACGAGTCGGAACCGGCCGGGTTCTTGACCTCAACGGCGTAGGTTCCAGCATCATCCGGACGCGCGTCATCAATGATCAGTGCGTACGTGCCATCAGGACGTTCCTCAGTTCTGATTCTGTAGTCAGTGACGATCGGACTTCCGTCTTTCGTCCACTTGACCGAATCGGGCTTTCCACCGGCCACCTTGACCTCCATCCTGACTTGTTCCTTCTCCTTGATCTTCTGGGCCTTGAGTCCCTGTTCGAGCTTGGGCGCGCTGGTCTTCTCCTTCAGTGCAGCCTCGGAAGTCGCTGATCCTTCATCGTTCGTTGCTACAGCACGATAGGAAGTGAATGAAGAACGAGTTGTTGAGTGGATGACCAATCGCCAGTGAGTATTGGAAGCATCGTGTTCCACTGCGTATTCGGATGAAGTGACGAGACGAGTGCTGCCAGAGTAGAACTCGACGTGAGGTTGGGGAGTTCCAGCGACGGAGCAAGTGAAGATAGCCTTCTCGCCAATGGAAGAAGTCTGCTCGGAGAGCGGCTTCGTGAATGAGGGTGCGATATCTGGAAGTGAGGTTAGGGTGAAAGTGAAGGAGATCAAAGATCAAGTGTGGTAGTTATTTTGAGTGTGGTGATTTGTGAATGATTTGCGAAAAAAGAACTTGGGAGATAGAGAAAGTAAGAAGTGATTATGTGAAATAAATGTTTTCGTGTTTCAGTGAGTGTATGAAAGTGGTTGTGGGTGTTGTGCAATAGTGGTAGGGAAGCTGTGAATAGAAAAGGAGAATCATACTGGGCGTGTAGACAGCGAGTCTGTTGCTGGTCTCAGCCTTTCCTGCCTCGTTCTCGGCAACGCATCGGTATGAGCCAGAGTCGATCTGCAAAGAGCAAGTTATCCACCACTTAAAAACTAGCAATACCAACGTCTTCAGGAAAATTAATGGCAGAATAAGAATTGAGCAAGTTTTTACCTTCTCAGTCTTGTTCACAGTCAGCCTCTGCACCTCATCAATTGTCTCGATGGTGTACTTGGCGTTTGAAGTGATGACTTCTTGCTAAAAAGCAGGGTAAATCAGGGTGATTGTTGATTTATTCAAAATGATTGTGATTCGCAAAAATAATCAGGCTACAAACCTCGTGGTACCAGGTGATCTTGGGCTTGGGCGTTCCGCTGACCTTGCACTCAAGCACCGTTTGTTCCGCAACCTGAATGAATAATTCCGATAATTATTCAATCAAGATAATATTACCTTGACATTCTTGTCCTGGAGTTTGATGATGAACTCCGGTCCTTTGGCTGCAGGCTTCTCGAGCGTTTCTAAATAACGATAAGTTTCACTGAACCTTCATTGCCCATTGTTGATGCAATCCTCAATGTCTGATGGGAATACAGCAAAATAACAAACCAAGAACGTTGAGCGTCGCTTCGCAGACGTCCTTCCCTGCTCCGTTCTCAACGACGATGGTGTACTTGCCCGCGTCTTCTGGCTGGACGTCGTCGATGATCAGCTCGTTGGTGATGTGACCTGACGGAGGTTGTCTTGGATCGTGAACTGAACATCTGTCAGTTACCTTCCGGTCCGGTTCTCTGAGCGACTCTGATTCTAGCGATCAGCTCGAGCTCCTTGCCGTCCTTGAGCCACTTGCATACGACACCCTGAATATTGTTTGTATTCACGAGTTAGCTTTATTGAAGAAAAAAATTAAATTAAACGAATGACTAGAAATCACCTTGGTATCGGGCACGACGCACTCGAACACAGCCGAGTGTCCTCGCTTCGCCCTCGTGTCTCTCAATTTGGTGATGAACTTGGGGGCCATCACGGGTGTGGGCGTGCGGCGAGGAGGCTCTTCGGGCAGAGACTCGCGTTCGCTGAATTCGGTTATGTTATTTTGGTGTTTTATCGTTGTAAACGCTCACCTCATCTCCGTCGTGTCATCCATGCCTGCGTCCTCGGCCATACCCGCATCGGATTCGCTCTCCGAGAACATATCCGATGTGTAGGTGACCATGTTGGCAGTGCAGGAAACTTCTCCTGCATCGTTCTCAGCCTTGCAGATGATCTCTCCGACGTGAGCGTCGGGGTTGAAGTTATCGATCGTGAGTACGGAAGTGTTGGCGTCGGTGCGGATGTGGATGCCGTCAACGCCGTCCTTGACCTTCAAATAGAAAAAAGTCACCCTTTTCAATATTCCGGGCGTTCAGAGCTGTGCAAGAAGGGTGTGCGAAGTGTACTTGAAATGAAATAGAAGAAGAAAATTAATGTACCTCTTTGTTGTTGATGAACCAGGTGAGAACGGGTCGAGGATCGCCAGTGAACACAACTTTGTGCACAACCTTCGATCCCATTCTAGCTCTGACGTTACTGAGCCATTCCAAGAAATCAGGCGGTTCTCCTCTCGGGAGCACCAGAAGCATGGCTTCCGATGAGGCCTTGCCGAACTCGTTGATTGCCTCGCAGACGACCTTCAATCGTATGTAGTTTTAGTTCCCGAAACTATGATGCATACCTTTCCAGAGTAATCGCAAGTGATGTCCTTGATCGTGACAGTGTAGGTTCCCTTCTCGGCGTGAATCTGAATAGTAATTTCGTATTGCAACTATCAAGCTGATATTCTTCTCACCTTGATGTTCTGGCTCTCCTCGAGCTTCTTGCCGTTGACGTACCACGAGACTACTGGGGTAGGCTCTCCGAGAAGGACAGCCTGAATGGTGAATGTTTTAGCTTTGCAAATGTAGATTGATTCAGGTACGTTTCATATTGCAACTATAAACATGCAATTCCCGCTATTTCTAATCATACTTTCATCGTTCTGGATAAGCGATTTCATAATTCTCACCTTCAGCTTGAGAGTGTCTCCTTCTCTGCATGTGGCGTCGCAGAGAGAAGTCTCGAACTCGACCGGAATGGGAGCAACAACCTTCAGAGGGCCAGTGGTGGTGACCTCGCCAGCCTGGAACAGGCGTGGTTATTAGCCTTTTTGTTGAAAGTAGTTCAGGTCATCTTTGCCATACCTTATTGTAGGCAGTACACTTGATCGTTCCAGTCATATCACTCGACACTCCATGGATGACCATCGTGTAGAGACCATCGACTGCCGTCAACTCGGTATCGGGCGTCTGGCAGACCATCTGGTTGTTGATGTACCTGCAATGTTCAATTTGTCAGCAAATGTCCGTTTGAAGTCGGGATAAACGTAGAGAAACTGAATCGAAGCTCACCATTTGACCAGCGGCGCAGGATCTCCAGTAATGAGTAGCTTGACAACGAGCGAATCACCCTCGGCGAGGTTGGTAGCGGGGATATCGGACTGGAAAGAACATGAAATTTACATTGCAATTGATTTCGAAATACCTGGAAAGCAGGCTTTGCCAGCGGTCTTCCCTTGGTCACACCGATAGAGGCGGCGCAGTCTGAAATGAGGAAAGAATCACACGGTTTAGATGATTTTCAACAGATTGGATAATAACTGATCGAACAGTGATCAATAATAGCTTTCTTGTGCGTCGATCAATAAATTCCTCTCATACCTGCTGATCCAAATGCGTTCTCCGCTCTGAGCGTGATCCTGCACTTGTCCTCCATCTTGGCTGCCTCGATCGCAAGTTTGTAGGTGTCGCCATCCTGCGAAACATGCACTTTGATCGTTGGTAACGTTTCATTATTGAATCAGTTCTTGTTTGAAAGTTTAGCTCACCTGGCTGATCTTGAATCGGTCTCCACTCTTCAGCTCGACTCCGTCCTTCAACCAGCTTACGGTTGCAGGTGGCTTGACCTGCAATTATCGATTGATGATCGATTATTCTGAATCATGGTGTTTTCGTATTTCCAACCTTGTTGAGCACAGCAGACATCTCGATCGCGTCTCCCTCAGTGACCAGACGGTCCTAAATTTTCGAATTCAGTGATGAACTTTCTTGAGCTCCGCCCACTTTATGTTCTGTTTGTTTAGTTACCTCGAGATTCTTGGCGAACGTAGGTGCCTCGCCCGTCATCTTCACCATGAGTGTAGCGTTCAGCTTCTTGAGACCGATCGCGTTGGTTGCCTAGAATTTGATAATAGTGTTCATGCTCCATGGCATTTTGAGAATAGCTAGACTAGGTGAAATTGAACCGCACTTGGCAAGACAGTTCTCCGGCCTGATCCGTGCGGATGTCCTTGATCTCGATGATGTACTTGGAACCGTCCTTGCTCGTGGTGATGTTGCTGAATTGCAGAATATTAGTTCCAGTTTTGTTGAGAAGTGTTCAAATTAACACATTCATCGTCATTTGAATTTTATTATGATCGATGTGAAACCTATCACTGTATACTCACTCAATGTTCTTGACGGGCACGTTGTTCAGCGTCCATTCAACTTCTCCTTCGGGATAGGCCTCGACGGTCGTCTAGAATAATAAATTTAATTTCTGAATAAATTCAGTTCCGAATTACTTGGAATCGAACGGTGTCGCCCTCGTTGACCTGTCGGTCGTCCATCGTTGTCGTGAATTTGGGCACCTGAATTTTTTTTCAACCTGTTTCGAAAATCGATTTCAGAGCCCAATCTCAGGTGTGTGCCGTGCTTGCAAAGTTCATTCCAGTTCAGCAAGCAAAAGGTGAATATGGGTGTGGGGTAATCAGAAAGTGTGTGAAGGTGAAAGATGAATTCAGTGCATGGTGAAAGATAGAGAAGAAGGTGAAATGCTAAGTGTAAATTTGCCATACCTCCTCGGTTTCATCTTTAGTTTTAGAAGGCTGAAAGGTTGGATTAACTGAAATGCTACGACGAATGACTAATAGCATTACCTCCTTGAGCTTGTCGACCTTGAGCTCGGCAGTAGCCTCAACGCTGCCAGCGGCAGATTCGATGCGGCACTTGACCTGCAGAAAACAATTTACCGCTCAAATATAGTGAAATGTGCGAAACGTACCTGTCCGGTCTGCTCAAGCTTGGCGTTCATGATACGGAAGGAGGTCTTGCCGGTGTCTTGCTCGACGGGCTTCACCTGTAACAACAGAATGATTGACTATTTCTTGAAGATTCGGAGACTATTTCTTGAAGATTTACCTTGATAGCATCGCTATTTGTCAGCTGAACGCCGTTCAGGAACCACGTCGCTGACGGCATCGGATTGCCAGAGACGATAGCGGAGAACTTGACCGATTCGTTCACGACGACCTGCATCGATCACATTTTCAGAAGAAAGAATCAGAAAATCGCCACATCTAGTTACGAAACGTACCTCATGGTTCTGCGGTCGCTGGGCGAAGTCGGGCTTCTGAGCGCGTCCTCTCACTTGCACAATAGCAGTCTGCTCCACTGCGCCAGCGGGGTTCTCAGCGATGACCTGGAATCGATTTTGGGTGATCTATGATCCTTCTACTTCTACCGTACTTTGATTCTTCCGGTCATGTCGGCTCTCGCGTCAGGAATCACCAGGCGGTAGGTGCCGTCTCCTCCATCGAGAACCTGCGATTATCGATTTCTCATTCATTTTCTATTTCGAAAATTAGTAATACCTGGCAGTCCGGGGCATGCTGCAACTCCTTTCCATTGAGGAACCAGCGCACCTTGACTGTGGGGTCGTGCTTGGCGAGCTTGAGATCCCATCTGGAACAATATTCTGTAGAAATCTCTCTTTTTAGAACAAATCATACCTGATGGGTTCGCCCTGCTCGACGGATCTATCCTGCAGAACTCCCTCGATGGTAGGCTTGACGGGCTTCTGCTCCACTTGAAGTTGGCAGGTAGCGGAATCGGAGCCGCACGAGTTTTGAGCAGTTACCTGCAAGATCATTCGAGGTATGTTTGCTGCAAGATGGATACATCCAACCTTGATGGTTCCCTGCTCGTTCGGCGTCACTCTCGTGATCTTCATCATGTAGTCCTCGCCGCTCTTCCAGGTGTTCACGGATTCGATCGATTCGGCGAGCCTAGAAAATCGATAATCCATGCGTCGTGAGAAGAAAGCACTCACTTGTCTCCGATGGACCACTGCACACGAGGTGCGGGCTCGGCGCTCACGGTGATCTGAAATTCATTACTTTGTCAGAGAAAGAGATTGTCTCACTCGTACCTTGAAAGTAGCGTCCTCGCCCTCCTTGATGTTGAGTGAGACGGGAGTGACGGTGATCTTGGGGGCGAATCCAGCGGGAGACACATGCAGTCTCGCTTCGGTCTCAGCTGTTCCCGCTTCGTTGGTGGAACGAGCAGTGAGCTTGCCTGAGAAACAAGACGACATTTCGAATTTTGTTTAGAGGAAACTAAGATTGAATCAAGAATCAATCCGATTCCAACATTATGCTTCTCATTCGGCCGGTGAAACAGATGTCAATCAGGGCATCAGCCAGGATAGACAACGTTACGTACCAGAATGTTCCGGCTTAGCCGCATCGATGACGAGCTTGCTCTTGCCTGCATCCTGTGTTATGTGCACACCGTTCTCTCCGTCCTGAAACAAATGTGTGATTATTCACTCTCAATAATCGTTTACCTTGAGAGGCTTGCCGTCAATCGACCATTGGAAGTTCTCTCCATCAAGAGCGATGACGTCCATTTCGACCTGAATTCAAGAGTTTTATGATGTGCAAGTAAGAATTTCGAAATGGGGACTCACCCTCTGTCCTTCTTTCAAATCCATGTCTCTCAACTTGTCGGTGAAGTCGGGCTTGGTGACCTTGCGAGGTTCGATCACGGTGAGGTTAGCCTGAATACTTACGAATGAAGGCGTACGAGTCAGTTGAACAGTACCTTGCTCTCAGCGGCTCCTCCAGTGCTGTTCACTCCCTTCACTCGGATCTCTCCCGAGTAGAGAGAAGTATCCAACGAGAGACGGAACTCGAAACGATCATCTTGCGAGATCTTCACACCTAGAAGGAGGTGTTGAATATGTTTCATGCTATAAGAACCGTATGGAAGCAGAAAATCAAACCTTGCATGGTAGCATCAACTGGGCGACCGCCAACAGTCCATTCGACCTTCGTAGCCTGCTGGATTACAGCCTCGAAGTGTGCGAGATCGCCCCTGTTCACAGTCTGGTCCTTGAGCTCGCGAGTTACCGATGGCTTCTGAAAATAAAAGTTTTTCTTAGCGAAAGAATAGAAGGGAGATGGAAAGACCTACTTCTTCAATTGTCAGCCTCACGCCGGTCTCGTCCATTCCCGAGGAGTTCTCGGCAATGACGGAAACAGTAGAGGAGTGAGCGTGTACATTGGTGTCCACCTGAAAAAGAAATTGGCCAGGTATTCGTTTGAAACCGTGGCTGAAGATTGGTGATCTACTCACAGTGAGTCTGGTGGCATTATCGGGCAAAGTCTCAGCAACAGCTCCTTCGAGAGTTTCTCGGACCTAAAAAAACCTTGAAACACTGTATTTTTTAAGCTCTTGCAAACCGAGAATCTCAATCAGAATGGAGAACAAAAAACCGAGGACTTAGACGGGGAAGGACGGAGAAGTCGTTTTCTCAACGATACAATTCCAGATTCACTCAATCTTGGTGCGAAACTCTCACTTCACTCAATGAAACTCGTGTTCACCACCCAATGATAAAACTGTGAAATGTGCAACCCAATCAGAGAAGATAAAATGGAGAGGCATGCATGCAGGATTGGAACACTTGCTGGCTCATTTCGAATGACATTCAAATTGTGGATTCCGCAGTAACCAGCAAATGCCGACGAGAGGATTTACACATAGCAATCTTCACCATCACAACCAGTAGGGCAGACACCTTTCGGCCGTCGATTGACCAGGAATATCCCGGCTCCGGCTCTCCGGTCGCGTGTGCCTCGAAGACGGCCTTGTCTCCGCGAGTGACAGTGGTGGACTTGGGCTAAACAGTGATTGTGACAGTGCCAGGCTGTCATTATTATGTGAAAAAGTCTCGTGAGTGTCTCAAATTGCGAAGCACTCATTGAAAGTGATGTTGGATAGAATAGAAGAAGAAGAAGAAAACCACAACAAATAATTCGCTTGTAATCAACTGATTACTGGATAATTGATACTGAAAGTTCGTTCGGATACTCATAGTTTGCAGCAGATCTATCTGATCCGGCTTGTTCTTGTATGTTTCTACTGTGACCATCTTTCTTACTCACCTTCTGATCGAATTCTGGCGGAGTAGGCTTGCCTGTGACCGTCAACGTCGACGTGGTCACGGCCTCCCCCTCAGAGTTGCGAGCAACGCAACGAAGCTGACCGCTCTGAAATTTTCATTCGTTGCTTTTCTGTTTCTGGGACGTCTGTTTACATCTGTGAGCCTGAACTCCGATGAAATGAGAGTGAAAAAACAGACCTGTTCCTTTTTGAGTCCAAGCAGCTCCAGCTTCGAAGATCCATCGAATTCGCGGATCTTGACGAACTGTGATTATCGATTTTTGAATATTCCAGACCCAGATATTTTTATTCTCCACCTTCCTTCATTCCTTCACCCCCGCAAGCGTCAGCTGTCGCGGGCTTCCCCATTCACAATGCTATCTCAATGATCCCCTCTCACTTGTTATCTTGCTTGCATCTCTCAACAAGCAAAACAGAATCTAGGTGAGGAAAAGATAAACGGGGATCAAATTGCATAGGGATATTTCCAGCTAGACTGTTACTCATCAGTGCACTTTCGAAATTGAGAAAGACTTTCTTTGATTGTGTCTTCATCATGATTCAAAACCAAGATTGATACCTCTCCCTCGGTCAGTCTCTGTCCATTCAGCGTCCATTCGAGCGAAGCCGCCGGCTCGGCTTCAACACGAACTTCGAAGATAGCAGAACACGCCTCGATGTCCCTGAGAAATGCTCATTTTGCTTTATTATCAGTTTGAACTTCACTGAAAGCAGCAAAATCATAAGATTAATTTCGGCCGACTATATTGTAACTCACTTCCTGTCCTTGAGCTCCTCGGTGAATCGAGGTGCTTTCTTCGGCTTGGCAGCAGCGATTACGGTGAGCTTCGCAGAGGTTTCGAATCGACCCACGTTGTTCTCAGCTCTGAACGGATTTACATTATCGCTTGCGACAGTAGTAGAAACAGTTTAACGAAGACAAAATGTTTACCTGCACAGTACAGTGCCCATGTAGGTGGCACTGTCGATGACCAGTTTGTGATCATGCTGAGTGGAGATCATCTCGATCACTCCAGGTGAATCCTTGTTGATGGGAGCACCGTTCACGAACCTGATAAGACATCAGTTGATCAGTTCGAATAAAAATAAATGTTCCAGATGCAAAATTTGAGATCGTGGGAGCAACATACCAAGTGATGTTAGGCGTTGGACTGCCCTTGACACTTGTGGTGAAAGTTGCACGCTCGCCTTCCTTGACTGTCTGGAAAGAACATCGATTTGGGTTAAGCACTGGAAAACATAGGAACGCTAGCGAAGATGAACTGACTGAATGAGTGAGAAAACAGAATCACGTTAACAATCAATTAAAGGCTAACGATACTGGAGTAATTATCATCAGCGAAATAGCGCAGGGGTTCGAGAGGGCTCATTAGTCAATCGACAACTGCCTCACACCACTAGTTCCCGGATATTTCCGGTACGATTTAATCAGACTAGAGAGATTATCAGATGGAACAATAGCGAGTCAGCTGATGGAAATGAGCTGCAGATGATGCATGGGTCAGATTGTTATCTATCTGATTGGAATTTGCAGTGGTGAAAGATTCAAAATACAAACCTGATCTTCGATGTCCTTGACGAAGGTGGGTGCAGATCGGGACTCCTCCTCTGGTGGTTCGACGGTGAGTCTGCAACAACAGTAATTGATCATTTTTATTCGTTTAGGCGCCTCATTCGTGGATTGATCTTACCTCGCTCGGCTCTCAGCTGTTCCATGCTCGTTGCTGGCCTTGCACATCACTTCGCCCTCATGAACGTCAGTCGAGCAGTTGGTGATGGTGAGCTGATTGTGTTTGATTTAGAAAAGCATACGGACCAGAACTAAAAACGTAATGAAAGGCTAAGGCAATAAACCATTTGTGAAGCATAGCAATATAGAGATCGGTATACCTTGTAGTACCCGTCGTGTCCGACGATTTCAACTCCACCCTCGCCATGTCTCAGTTCTCGACCCTTCAGGAAGAAGACGACTGCCGGATCCGGCCATCCTGAGAGAAAGGGAATAATCAATCAGATAGAATTTAAAAAAAACCGAGTCGAACAGGAAAGCAAGTGCACTGCCGGCGGCACTAAATATGTTTGAATAGAAGAAAACACTCACCAGCAACGTCGATTTCGTAGAAGGTCGAGCCCTTCTCGGGGACGACCCTGAAATTCACAGAATCAGATTTGTTTCAAAATTCAGAACAATTTCAATCAATAGCGACTGTGCTTCAAAGTAGCTACGTATCCACAATTGTGCACAGAATTTGATGTACATAGCGCTCGGAAGTTCACAGATTTGGAAACATTTAAACGTACTTGTCCTCGAGAGGGCGGTTGAAGGTGGGAGGAGCAGGTGGCACTCGCACCTTGAGACGCCCTTCGCATGAGGTCATGCCGAGACGGTTCTGGCCCTGAAACGCGACTCATTAGCACGTGAATTCGGCCACCTATTAATGTCTTTGAGAAGGGAACGCGTTACCTGGCAGGTGACAATGCCATCAAAGTGGCGAGTAACATCCTTGATCGTAAGGATGCAGATACCGTCCTCAGAGATCATGCGAACCTGAGAATTATCGATCAATACAGTAATGCCGTAATCGTTCGTCTTCGTTATGCTACTGTACTGACCTTCTCACTGGCAGTCAGCGGCACGCCGTTGATGCACCAGGTGATCTCCGGGTTGGGATCTCCAGTGATGACCGACTTGAAGCGGACCTCCGCTCCCTCATCACACTCGTGATCCTCGATCCGAGCCTGGAACTCGGGAGCGACGTGGTTCTTATCGGGATCCGCGTCGACCTGAAAAATGAATCGTGTTGTAAAATTTAGTAACAAACAGCCCTTTCAGCTGTGCATTACAGGATCAATTGAAACATACCTTGAGCTCGGCCACGGACTCGGCGGTTCCGTACTCGTTCGAGATGCGCACCTTGTAGGTGCCCGTGTCATCGGGCTGGGCGTCTCTGGAAATTATAGTATTTTGAAACAGGCCACGAAAAAACGTTGATAGGCACTAAAAGGTAAGATTCAATTCATGAATTCATAAAACGGTACCTGATCTCTAGCTTGGCCTTCTGCCCATCGTACTCGAGCTTGAAGTCGTGAGATGGCCTCAGTGGCTGATCATCAACCATCCAGAGAAGTTCGGGCTCCGGCCAGCCTTCCACCTACAATGATTCGCTTTTGTTTGCATCCTAACGGCAAGGACAAAAACAATACGCTTGTTGATTGCTCAATTGAGTTTCAAATGCATTTCAAAAGCTTTCGTTCCAGTTGACTTCGATTTGTTCCAGAAAGACAATGGTCTAAAAAACATACTTCACACTCGAATGCGATGACCTCTCCCTCCGTGCACGTCTGGTCGGCAAGCTTGCCGACGAAGGCGGGCGGAGCGGCCTCCTTCTCTACCTACAAGATATTGTTTCAATTTACATTGCTCACATATTTTGGATAACGGATCCGTGTTTCAAAGGTTTTACTTTTCAAAGGTCTCACTATTTACTTGAGAAATGATTCCTCACCTTGAGCACCTTGAAGAAGGCGCTGGTCGATGCCTGTCCATACTCGTTCGTGGCCATGCAAGTGTAGCGACCAGTGTCGGACACCTGCGAAAGTCAGTTTTTCTTTGTTTTCACAGAAATTTCACTGAAATTTGCATCGAAACTTTGCTGAAGTTGATCACTCACCTGCACGGGATCTATCGTCATGGCGAAGAATCCATCATCGTCGGCATAGAAGGTGTGCCTCTCGTCCTCCTGCAGCTGCACGTCATCTTTGTACCTGAAGGAATGTTTATTGTTAAATGTTGTTGTTGTTTCTGAGGCAGTTTCCGTGATTGTTTTTTCAAGAGATCAGAGAAGCAGAACAAACGATACAAAGCATAAATGGATTTAGAACTGTGTTTCTGTTCATTATTGAGTCCTAGGCACTCCGGTAAGTTCATTCCTGTGGCGCACCTGTTCGGGATATCCGCTTGTTTTTATCCTCTCTCCTCTCCCTCCTTCACCCTCTCTCTGTGACCTCTCAGTTTACAACACCTCTCTGCTCTTTCCCTCTATCGCCTTCTGGTGGCACCGAAAAGAAGGAGTGCCAGCTTCGCCAGAGACCCGGAGGCGAATGATTTATTCCCCTTCCCTTGCTGCGTTATTGATTGTCACGCCTGTTCGCTACAAATTGATCACGTGTGTGTAGATTCCTCGACAAAACAATCTATTTTTGACTTTCCAGCTGCAATGTAAGCTAATCAGAAGGTTGGCTCATGCAATAGTCCAAAGTGCGCTGGAATTCTTCAAGATACCGGAAGCGCTCAAGGCAATGATTCATCAAGCTTGTTTTTGCATTTCATCTCTTCTCTTCTCTTCTCTTTCTCCTGACTTCGATTTTCTCGAACTAGATCTTCAAGAGATTTTGCAGATTGATTGCCTGTTATTTGATCGATTGGCATCACACCTCTCTTGAGTTAAAGCAGTTCAAAATATCAATAGCGCCTGAGACTCAGAGATAGTTATTTCAACGATTTCTGTGGGATGGGATTATCAGTCACTTCAAGTTGCAAGTGTCAAACAGCTCAGAACCTAGTGCACGTTCGCTGAGGATACGATAGGCGCGAACGTGAAACACAGTAAAATCCTCATTTGTCGCGGTCTCTAGGAATCAAGAAGACGAGATAACGCGCAAGAAAAGGAGACGAGCAAGAGTATCAGAGAAAGAGAGGAGTGGGCTGAGGGTACTCGGATATGTTGAGGAGAACCCGGAGATTGTTTGCGCAGATCAGTAAGAGAGTGGATACAAGCGAGTAGTGGCAATCAGAGTGCGGAAAACAGCAATAAATCGCAGAAAATTGAAGATAATGCGAAACATCAAATGAACAAAAAGAGCACGGAATTGGATGATGATTAAAATAATGTACACGAATAAAAAACAAATTTTTGAGAGGTTGAACCCACCAAGTGATAATCGGCAGCGGATATCCAGTGACCTTCAGGCACATCTTCGCCGAACTCTCTTGCAGGGTGCGGAATCCGTATTGGGTTCTAGAAAATAATGGATCTCATCTTTACTTTAATTTTCACTTGCGACTAGTTCAGATTTGAGCATTTTTGCAAAGTGAACTCAGTTCAGCTTCATGAGAAAGATGTGAATTCTAGAAACTAGTGTTCGTGATTCTCAAAGACTACCTTGTCACTCGCGTACCCTGCATCTCGAGAGTCGTTCCGGTGGTTGCTGAAATTGATGTGATTGTTTACTGATTTGATATTGTATTTATTTATTATTTTCTCATCCATAGATCCCTCTTTGATCTCTCATGCTCTCAAATCACTCGATCATCCCTCGTCAAGCCCTCTCAGAACGATGTCTCTCCCTCGCATACGAGCGATGCGAGCTCATTACACATTACGGCGCTGCGGACTCATTAAACTCGCGCTTGGATCCAATTGCGTGGAGGAAGTTGTAAGAACTACATAATTTCATGAAGTGATCATTCCGAAATTAACAATTCTCCAAAATATTCATTTTCTGTCCAAATTTGAACAACATCATATTTCTGGGGAATAAGGCGGGACAATCAAACTTGAATAACTTACTCCAATCGATGCTACTACTGCCCCCAGAGTAGATCGATGTGGACGAGCCGGTTGGAGAGATGGCCGGAGGAGACTTGATCTTCTTGCGTGGAGGACCTTCCTCGGGACCTGCAATGAACCATTCAGAGAATGCCCTCAATTTAATTTCAGTAAAGAATCTGGACCAGGGAAGATGCTGGATTTGCGTGAGTACGCGCTCTCCGAGTATTCGGAGAACTCGCTACGGCCGTCCTCGAAATCGCCGCCAGAGCCGGCGCCACCGAATGGCGTCGTGCCAGTGGTACCCGTCGCCGTCGTCGTTCCATCGTCAGATCGTTCTAGAACACCGAATTGGGAAAAGGCAGAAACGCTTACACCATGCTGGATCGACGAGCTCCAGTCCGCCCTCCTCCGCCTCCGTCAGCTCGATCACGTACATGACCCGCGTCGGCATGGTTACGGTAGGATATGGTAGAGTAGTGGTGTATGGGTGACTACGGTAGGCGCCCTATCGATTGGCGCATGGGTAGATCTATTGATCGATCGATTGATGAGAGGGAGTGCCACTGATTGAGGGAGGGGGAGAAAAGAGGAGAAGAAGAAGATGAAGCAGTTGTCTCTCTTGCTCGAGATAAGCACTCTCTCATATCCGCACGCTCTCTCGTCTGATCTCCCCCTTTTCTCTGCCCTCTCAGCCAGGTAGTAACAGGCTCCGACGCTCTCTAGTCGATTTCTACGCGTCTGACGCCGTCTCTTCAGCCTTCTCCCCTCTATCTCGCGGATGCCAAGGGTACTTTACACAGAGTGAGAGAGGGGAGAGACACGGCGTGTGAGATCGCAGAGCGGGGGCGAATGAGAGCGAGGGGGAGGCTAGAAGGTCTTGGAGCTTGATCAGCAGAAAATAGGGATTAGAAAATATGAAGACTTATTAAAAGCCTGTTATTCATTCGACTGACTAGACAGAGGGCTAGAGAAAGGAAAAAAAACAATGGAAAGCAGGATGGAAATCTGATTCAAGTGAGAAGAATGCGCCACATCTGGGACACGTTTACTGCCGAGAGGGAGGCGAATTGGGTCTTGAATTGAGGGCGAACGGGCCGCGATTTTTTCGGTTGTCTGAGTTCCGGGTTAGATTTCAAGCGTCATTTCATCAGAAGAAGTATGGAATAAGGATTTACCATGGCGAGTCATGCACTGATCGAGCTGGAGGCTATTTCGAGAATAGATCAGAAAACATACGAAGCTGCTGTTGCAGATCAGCAATCTCACGCATCCACGCTTTGTAGGTGACGTCGGAAGTGGAAAGTTCCTTCGGACGCATGCTGCAATGAGTTTGATGTACTCGCGTTACATTTTCAAAACGTACTGGCTATATCACGAATAGCTCTACTATACAAGATCATACACAATTTAATTCCGCTCACCGGAAAGATGGCAGACCAGCAGAGATCGGACGGAATTCGAGACAGTCGTCTTCAGTGCGATGCGGACGTACGGTGTACTTGTCGAGCTGCAAGAATATTCAATAAATTAAAACTGCGATGATCTAGAAAGATACCGTAATCAGGCAAATATGTTATGAGTTGATAACTGAAATTTGATATCTCACCCTGATAGTCGTGCCGTGCTTGTACACCGTTTTGCCGCCCTCCTCCGCCTTCTCGGTCAGCACCATCTTCTTGCTGAAATAGAAATTGTTTCCATGTCATCTAGCGGAAAAAATAATACATAAAACGCGAAATACGCACGGGAACAGGAACACGTAGCGTTCCTCAGGAACCGATGAGAATTCCTCGTAGACGTGGAAGAGCTCCTGTAAATAGGTATGGTGTTTTTCTTCACAGATGCTGAAAATTGTATCTCACATGACGGATCAATCTTCCAAGCTTCTCGACGTCTCCTTCGAATAGCTGAACGTCCTTGAGGAACTCGAGATCGAAAGCGCGCTGAGGCACGGACAGCGTGAGCTCCAGAGCCTACAAATATCACTGTTTATCTCAACGATGTCAATGAATCACACTAAACATTGTATGTTTCGTATTTATGTGAAATAGATAACAGTTGCCCTTCATTTTTTTCGGGGAGAACATTTAAGAAATATCACAATTGACCTTCTGCATGCTCTTGGTACTGGTGTGAGCACGTGAAGAGTATTTCACGAATTCCTGAAATGTTCGAGCTTTGAAAATATGATGGATTCATCACTTGCCTTGAAGTAGTTCTGGTACTGTGTCATTCTCTCTGCGACCGACTTGAGATGCTGCGAGTACGACAGACCGGAGCCGCACTTGTCGGAGAGTTGCTGCAATAAGTTATTGTTCTCTGAGCGAAATACTCTCATCATTTCCAAGCTATTCCAGCGAAGAACTCACCTGAAAGAATGCCTTCACATCCTCCCTCTCCTCGAGAATCTTGAGTGTCTCGGGAAGATGCTGGTAGAAGTGAACGTGCGTATCGAAGTCCTTCTCGAGACGAACGAAGGTCTGGCCGACCTGAGAGCAAAACATATTGCTGCACACTTTGATTTTTACTAATGCGGAATTTGCGCTCGTCCAAACAGAGGGGATTGAGCTGGAGTAGAACGAGAAAGACGGATTGCACTAGAGAAAATTCTTTTGAACATTTGCGCTCGAACCTTTCCGGGGTCGTCTGAGTAGTACTGCAGACCCTTGAGCATCACACTGAAATGAATGCGCATAAATAATGATCTACGTGCTCAAAGTTACGTACTTTGCATGGAAGTTGTAGAGCTCAGCGATGTTCATTGCAAGTTGGTCACGCAGTGTCTTCACGGAATCCGGAACTCCAGCATCATCCAGAACCTGATGATTTGGTTTGTTGTGGCAAGAGAAATGTACTGCCCGTATTCAACATTATTCAACATGCGATTTTGTTTACAAATTTCAAGCGTGGTTACTTCACGAAAGGATTGATAACTGAGATAGCGAAGATGATTTGATGTTTGGTTTATGCTGTAGAGCAAACCTTGATGAAATCGTCGACTGCACTGCGCAGCACAGATACGAATTGTTCTTCGGAGCGAAGCAGATCGTGGTAGACTTGACTGAAACAATCATCGATGAACAGTTCTTTTGTCTTCCAGTACTGTTCATCTTTCTGTTTTAGAAACAGTCACGAGTGCTTGAAATCAACCCCTTTCTTTTCGGCAAGAACCTATCGGCAAAGTCCCGAAAGCCCAATTTGATAGCTTCTCCAATCACCCTCCTCTCTCACATTCTCGAGTGTGAGTCCGAAATTCACTGCACAGGTGTTGTTTTGATCTGGACTCGCGCCTAGAGCTATCGAGAAATGACTAATGATGAACGATAACGCCGCTTCCGGTGTTATTTTTGACATCAATAAAATAAAATAAACAAATCAACGAACTCTCGCTTCAGCAATGCTTCCTGTTCCTCGGTAAGCTTAGCAGCGCCTTCGATTTCTCTGAAAGGACGTTATTAGATTTAGAAATTTCAATGCTAAAGTGGTCATGCATACCTTGTCTGTCTGCGTTGCTTGTAATACTCTGCAGGTGATTCGAAGTAGGAACCCGGCACCCAACCACATGCTGGAGGGCGAGCCTGCAAGAAATCACAGTTTCTAAGTACTCCAATTCAATTCTAACGAGAATACCAAGGAAAATTATTTGGAAAAATACCTTAGTTCGAACGAGCCATCGTATCGGGTTCTTGTTATCGAGCACCTACAAATGATTTCGGTAGCTTTTCTTGAAAGCTGCCTTGTCTGGCATACCTCTACAATCTGCCCCTGCTCCAGAGGGATCTCATCCACTGCAGATTTATCGGGCGTGTAGTCCTGGATGGCAATGTACACGGGCAGAGAGCGAGTGTCGGAGCCCTGGAACAATTGAGTGAACCACAAAAACAGAACATGCAATTCTGCATCACGCATCACTCAGTATGACAATCCGTTGCAGAATATCAGCTATGAATAGCAAGTACTCACCGAGATGATCTCACTGCTCGTGCTACGGCCTCGACGATCATCACGCTCCGTGTGCGTCTCCGAACTACAGGAAAATATTAATGATGTCTGATTGCTGGGTGCGAAATGCAGCTGATTGTGCAACAATATTTTACTTAAGTATTCCTTTAGAATTTTATTATGGATCTCACCGATAGGAAGATCTCGCAGAGTGAGTGCTGTAGTTGACGTCCTCCGTCGCTGTGACGCGACTGCAAGCAATATTTTCAACCAACTGTGAGCCACTCTCTTTTCGAACATTCAGTTCACTTGAGGCAATCCAAATAAAAATTTCAGCCTATTAGCCATCTGATCAGATGCCGTTAATATTACACGTTCGCCAAACTTTAACAGCGGCTTACTCATTGCAATCTTCCTTACAAATGAATTTCGAAAACTTATCGCTTTTTGCCTCTCATAAAATTTTCTCATTCCAACTTCCGGCGTCCCCTCGAGAGATATCACAGATGTCATTCTTCCCTTCTTCTCATCATCATGCATCCGCTTGACACTGACTACTTTTTATTCGGGAGTCTAAGAAGATCGAGGAGAGATCCAGAGAGGCAAAGAAACCAAGAGAACGCATGATCTGGTGAGAGCGCAGACATGTTGAGGAAACGCGAGAGTGTGTGAATCGAAGAGACGAGCGGGGTTTCCCTCGCCCCCTCCTGTTCTCAGGGCGCTGTAACAGAAGAGACAAGAGGAAGTAAGAGAGACGGAAGAGATTGTGAGGATATGAGAAGGAGCATGAGGATTGGAGAGATGAATGGCTTGCAGAGTTTTACTCCGTTTGTACAAGAGTTTGGTTGACGCAGAAGAACTCTAAGATGTCGGAGATCCAATCTGCACGGTTATCACAAGAAAAGAGAGCGGCGCTATCAAAAAGTTATTGAACGCAAACTTTCGGGTCGAGACGTTCTGAAAAAAGGGCAAAAGAGAGCATCTGATTGATCAGTAACTTGATCCAACAGTGAATGAAGTACAGTGGGGGAGGAAAGTGTCGCTAGATTGAGCAAATATTCGGGCGCCTTGAAACCGGATGAGCTTACAAAATAAGGTTTGGAGAAATATGGAGAAAGCACGACATTGTAAACACTTGATAGACAGATATTCCTCGCACATATGGTTATATGACTCACCGATATGAGGCGTACTTTCGGTCGAACTGCTTTTGGCGTCGACTAGCCATGATTGGATGTTGGATGGATTAGGAATCTGAAAAATAAAAATATTCGATATCTCGACCGCTTGTCACACTTGATCTGAATTTTGATGAGTGTCTTCTGCTAGTTTTTGGTCGGGCTGATAAACAAAGACAGAGCAACGTAGCAGCTGTTCGTTGCGGAAGCTATTCCCTTCCGTCAAAGCTGAGAAAACGGCTATTGATCTCGAGTTTCAGGTGTGCTTAAGATGAAATCGATCGATAATCGTACCCAGTTTCGATCGATCGCTAGTAGTTACAGTATCCGAGAGGCCTCTCGTTCTCCTCGAGACCTCACTCGATGCCGGCACACCGATGGGAGGGGGAAGAGAAGGGAGGGTCTGATATTGTTCATGGGTTGCTTAGTTCGATGTTGAAAAAGGTGAGGAACAGCAGTTGACACGAAACAATGCTGAACTGAAAAATGTAAGCAAGCATTATGAAATTATCAGCAAAATGAAGGTATAGCTCAATCAAGGTAGACTGGATGATTCTGACAGAAATCAATACAGAATTCTTCAGATTCTCATAGGAGTTGGCGATCTAGATCAAGAAAGTTCACGCGCGATAACACATCTGTGTCCACCACGACTGACCACCCTCTCAGTCGAACATCTGGACTGGTGGAAGAGTTAGTGCGGTCACTTCGAATGCTCTTCCGGATTCATGAACGATCAAACGACAAACATGAAATAGCAGTATAGTACACATCTACGAACGCATTCAATACCAAGATCAAGAGGGAAAATGCCGCGATAGAGGATAAATCGAACGAGATCATTGATAACTGAGATTTGATTCTAACCAAGGGCTCTGAACGGTAAAATGTCGTTGTATTAGAGCTACAAATAAAGGGAGTGATCGAACAAGGTAATGAAATGGCAATAGCGAAACAAATTCAGATTGAATGCAAATAACTGCGAACAGAAATTTTCCAACAATTCATTTCGATCAACACCTGAGAAATTCAAGAAAACGTAGCTCGATCGCTTGACATCTTCTCTCCCTCATCTCGGGGCAAATGGCTCTCTCTCTCCCTCTCCCACCTATCCCATCCCCCTCATCCTTCTCTCTCTAGTGACTTCTCCTCCTCAAGCGAAGAATACCTCACTCTGCCTGAGGGAGAAGATAGCGTTTGACTCTCTCTGTGTTACACCTCTATCTCATTGGCTCAACGGAGCAGACCAGCAGGGGAGCTTTGATATACCCGAGTAATCAATAACAAAATGGGAACAAACAAAGAAAAGTGTCCAGAAAACACCATTGTTTCCATTCTCGAGAGAGGTCAAACAAAGATCGCGCGGATCTACGAGAATGGAAGAGCCAAGGAGTGATGACATCTGAAATGAATGGATAAGGTCATCTTGCATTTGAAAAATTGTATATCTTCTCGTCAGTTTTTTCATTATTGTAAGCTCCATTGTAGTCTGCATATCTAACATTTCTGCACTGATTCAATTTCAAACCCTTCCAGGTGTGTTATCTTTGCTTCGAATCGAATTCTTCGCCGTCTTCATCACCTGCAAATTCTATTACGGGACAACAGAATCTCTCTCCCATTCACACGAAATCTCTCTCCTCTCTGATACTCGAGAGTGATGGAATGCGGAGAATCGAATCTCATAGACATTGAAAAAGAGAAGGAAAACCGTGGAACCACGGAAACTTTCTTCATGGAGTCATGAGAAATATATCGGCGACTTAGTACACACTAGCCTTCGACATTTCCTGTCGAGCTTATATTTTATTTCAAAATACAACAATTTCCTCCAAAACATCTGTTCACTACTCTGGGAGGCCTGTTCGTTTGCTAGACTGCCAGACTCCGTTTCCCGATATTTCACGCCCTTTTTTCTGTCTCGCCTAATCAACCTTCATTCAAAAGACTCGACTTAGATTTTCGAAGACTGGTCATATCTTCTCATTGGTAAACGAATCGACCCTTTTCTGGTTGTTCCTCAAAAGTACATTTTTCTCATGATTGAATCGGTGTAGGATAAGTTGCTCCAAATTGCTAGACCCTTACTTTTCTCATGCGATTTTGAGATACATTAGTGCATACATAATAATCAGTTACGCATCACAATTCCTTCTGGCGTTTTCGTCAGATTGCTAGTTGCATACTTCCACAGACGGAAAAAAATCGTTAGTTTCCGATAATGTTGGCAGTTTTTTCTCTAGTTTACTGTATTCGTTTCTCTCAATGATTTCATTCTTCATTCGAGAGAGCTGAAACGAGGATAAATAGCCTCCGTCAAGAGCGACCTTTCCAACGATGCTCTCTCAATTTTGAGTTGTATCTCACTATCAGAGCATCACTAATTGGTCCATGTGACTGGGAATTTCCGGTTATTTGAAGCACTCTGTTTTTCAGCTCTTCAGTAGCATGCGTAGATGGTTTGTTGAGCTTCGATGCTCCGCCCCACTCTGTGTAATCACTTATGCTCTGGCCAGATTCAATGATATCCTATGGTCAATGTACAGTTCAGTTCATTGACTTGTGCCCTGTTAGCTGGGTATCGAGCTATTTGACACCGTAATTCATCAGTGTTGCCGCATAGTTTTATCTCAATACTTCACATAGGGTCATTTTCTAACGCAGTTTTAAAACTTTTATTCCTCTTGAAAACATTCTCAAGCGTCTCCAGTCTCACCTTGTCTAGGGCACATAAATTTTACTGAGTGAGTCTCTAGGGTAAGATACGATAAGAAGTTTGCGATAGTAGAGCAACTTTTTGTGGTCTGACAGATGCAGTCTAGACCTCAGTGTAGGAACTCTCGGCTGGCTACTTTCAATACATTGCTAATTTTCACGCAATTGAAACTTTTAGTCTATTGATTCCTGTCGAATCTCGTCAGCACGTAACATTTAAGTATCTCACGCGCATCCAATAACGACGTGTTTTCTCCATCGCTTACTTTTCATTTGAATTAAGCTTTGTCTATCTAGTATTCCAAATGGTGGACACGACCACAAACTACACGAGTCTCCTCTCGGGCCAATGTGCGTTGATTCTCACGGCTCTCGTCATCTTCTTCTTCACTCTACGAATAATTACATCGTTTGGAGCGATTCACGGAAATTGCAAGTGAGCAAGCAAGAATTGCCCTTTCGAATCGATAACTGCATTCCATTGTATTATAGATTTAGAGAATCAATACGTTTCAGATTCTTCCTTACGTTCATTGCGGTCGGTCAGTTCACTGTCATCCTTGGCCACACTCTGAAAGTCTGCTTCTGGTTCAACATCAGCAACTATGACCGCTTCTTCTTGTACCAACAGCGTAAGCTTGACGAAATTCAGAGAAATCACAAATAGGCCTATGTTTCAGCCTTGTTCAAAGCGATGCAGCCTTTCAATGAGTTCGGCTACTTCCTCACTGACTGCAATAACTTCCTCCTTATCATCGAAAGGACGATTGCGTGCACTAAACTGAAGAGGTTCGATATTCCCAGTATAAGGAAATGGACTCCCTGATTCTTAATAACTGAAAGCACACTGAGCAACACCATTTTCCCCTCAATTCTACAATATTCTGTCAGCAGCTACGAGGAATCCGGCACTCACTGGGCAATTGTACTTCTCTCCGAGGCATTCTGCATCGCTATTTCCGGCTACACCGCGTATCTCATACACTTTCGTTAGTTTCGAAACTTAATTCACCGATAGCGTGTTTCAATAACCGAGAATGAGAATTTCAGAAGGCCAAGTGGTCGCGTCGGGAATCATCGCCCTCTCGATTGAGTTCGTCTCTGTCATCCTCCTTATTCTCTGCTATTCATACTCTAAGAAAGCGTACTCGAGATTAGAAGACGTCAGCAGCCGATACCAGGTCCATCCATAGCCAATTTTATCAAATGTGACCGTTTAGCAATGCACTTTTTCAGATGCGTGAAGTAGAGTACATAACTCGTGCCCTATTCCCTGCTTGCCTCGTCACTGTGCTGTTGAGAGCGTTCGTCACGACTATGGGGCTGTTAGTCTCTCAATAATGTGAATCAATAAATGAATGTTTATTCGAGGTTCGCAAACGCGTTCAACGAGATCTTTCCCACTTACATGGTCTTCATGGCTGCTTATCATTGCGTGAGTTAGAGAAGGGTTTCAAATAAATTAATAAACAAATTTAGATTCAAACCGTCAACTCGGCACAGTACGGTCTAGTGATCATTCTGATTCACGAGTGAGTTGCAAAACCAATAAATAAACGAGAAAATTATGCTATTTTACATTACTCATCAATGTCTTCCAGAAGCATGCGACTGAAGGTGAAGGGACTGCTACTTGGCTTATGCGGAAGACGCAAATACGCAGGTCCTTTCAAATCTGAAATTTTTGAAAATCACATAATTACAGTGTCAGCGCGAATCTCCGATCTGGACAAGAAGAAGGAAACGCATGGAGAGGCATACTTCGACCAGCTCAGAACTATCTGGGATTGATTGTTTTTTTGCTATGATCATGATATGTATAAATTCCATTGTACATTTCGAAAGAATGTTATTTTTCTGGAAATATGCTTGTAAGTGGGAATTCTCAAAGGCACGGAAAAAAAACATTTTTCCTCTCTGCGATGGCTACATTCTACCATCACTGAGATATTGCTCGATGCTATTCACTTCTTACACAGTTGTTTACGGAACTAACGGTTCCACTCGCATGATACAGACGAGAAGATCCTCCATGCAGTTTTCAACTTACCACTGATATAGATGCTTCAATCCTTTGATCGAAAGCAATTCGCCGAACAGAGCGGAACGTCTAGCGCTATTACTTCTATCTCTTGAGCTTCCCGATTCGAAAACTATAGAGTTGCATTGAGAGTACCACTCTAACTGATCTTTTTTGAATGTGCACCAGTGCACTGAGGAAAAAATCTGATAAGAGAAAAATCGAAAAAAAAAAGGAAGTCGGCAGTTACTACTGCATATAACTGACTTGTGCTGATAATGCATGTACGCTAAACAGGGCATGCTTATTTCAATCATCCAAGGAACCATTGAAGAACTCTCCAATTGAATGATAAAACATCGCACTCCATTTGTCTAGTCAATTCTTCTATTTTCGTTGACAAACTGGGTGCGTGTGAACATTTCGTATCTCTTTTTCGGAGCATATGAGTAATCTAAGAAAGAGTGTTGCATCATTCTTGCTCTAAATCTTTCACTGAATGAAAGTTTTTAAATTGAATTGTAATAAAAGTATTACGTACTTTCATATTTCATTTCTCGATGCATCTGTCCCCTGAATCTAGCAGTACTGGTCGATGCTCCAAACCTTTTATCCCATTTGGATTCCAATCAATGCTGGATAATGGGCTCTTCCCACATTCGGCTCTCAAACATGATACTTCCTCTCCTCCTTTCTCTTTCTCCATCAAACAGTTCGCTAAAGGAACATCTCCGAGAAGGGAGAAAAGCCTAGAAAGGGGCGGAGTCTAGTTGCGACTCTCACTCGGTGAAGTTCTCAGTTACTGTTCCCGCTACTGCTCCCGCTCTGGTAACCACTCAGTGGCCCTTCAATCGCCACAATGTTGGAAAATCTGAAGGACTCTCGCTATGCACTCGTCACTGCAATTATTCTCGGAATCGCTCACATGTGCATGTTCGTCGGATTCGATACTGGTTAGTTTCGCTTCGGGATGTTCCAGAACATACTTTGGTTGAGGAAGCATTGTCGTTACGTAGCATTCCATTATCGATGTTTAGGTTTTGAGATAGGGAACGCATCAAGACAAAGAGATTATAGTCAAATGCTATCAATATAAAATGTAAAATGTCGATGATAGGAATACCTTACTCTCGAACGCCATCCTACTGAACTTGCCCGTAGGAAATATTTGAGACGCTCCTTTACACATTCCTCGCGTCGCATTCCTATTCTTTCCTATGGGGAGCTCCCCTTCGCACGTGTTATCAAAGCGTGATAGAGTATCACTGATTGTGTGCCAATTCGGCAAGCATTACACATATGAGCAACGAGTATTGGTAGTTCTTTGAGCGTGCGCGCAGGCGCCTCTAAGGAAGGGAATGTGATCAAGAGAGTGGGTGATTGATAGCTCTTACCAAAGCAGCAAAAGGGGAAATACTCAACTGATGAATCTAGACGAAATCAATCGATTGAAACCCACATAATTTGGTGATTGTATTTCAGGATCCTTCATCGTTGAATCGGTTCTCTACTCGGTTCATCAGCGAAATCCGCAGGATATGAATCGGCATGCCGGATATTATGGGTATTCAACGTTTTGTGTATACTGCATCATCGATCGAGCGATGATAGGTGAAATTTGTTGAAACTTCTGACTTTCTGCGTTTCAGTCAAGCGATAATGTACGCCTTCAACATGATTGGGCACATCGTCGCACCTGCTGCACTGTGCTTCATGAGCGCTAAGGTAAAACTTCCATTTGTTTGCTTCAATGGATTGTAAATGCATCGCGTTCATTCCAGTGGACGATGGTACTCGGTTCGCTCTTCTTCACTCTCTCCTTCGGATCCTACATCTTCGAGAATGAACTCATCATCTACGCTTCCGGAGCACTTCTAGGATTGTTCTATGCTGGTGAAAACGTGTTCTCAGAAATTATCAAACTACCTGTTTCCAGTGTATAATGCTGGATACTCGCGATATCTCACACAGATCTCAACCGTTCACTCGATTGAGAAGATCAACGGATTGGAGTGGTCCATTGCATGCTTCGGGTTTGTTTTGCACCAGTTCTGATGCAAATCTGACTCCGGATCTGGAGACTAAACCTCATTTTCAGTACCTTGGTCGGTGGCCTTCTCATTATCCCACTCATCCGGATGAATCCCAACTCAACCAAGCCGTCACTGTACAAAGAGTATTCCGACACCCAAGTGCAGTGAGTCATCATTTCGATATTCTGATGATCGCATTGCATACAACCAACAATTGAAGGTGCATGTTCGGTGCATTCACTGTGATCGGTCTGCTTGCAAACGTGATTTACTGCATGCTGCCAACGAGGAAAGTAAAAGTGAGCAATTTTGTTTCAAATTTTGAACGAAAAAATAACATTTGAAGGACTGCATCGCTTCTATTGCCAAGGACACTGAGGAGAAGCCGAAATGGACGGAGATCCGTAAGTTGAACATCATTCACGGAGAAAATGCGCGAAGGCTGATTCCGTGCTCATCATACTTTATTTCAGGAGACTCAATCGTCGACACTGCAAAGGCCTTCTTCGATCCCCTCGTTCTCCAACTCTCTCCTCACTTCTTCTACGTTGGAGTGCAGTGCGCCGTCTGGCTCACCATCTATCCGACTACGCTGCAGGTGAGAAATCGATAATGATTTAGCCAGAACCAGCAAAATTATTGCGAATTACTGGTGTTTACCGAACGTTTAATATTTTCAGTTCACAAAACATCTCTCGCACAGCACTTACGTTATCACAATCTACGGGTGCATGTTCAGCATTGGCGAGTTCGCAAGTGAGTTGATTTTATTGCGAAAGTATTCTGAATTCAAAAAGTGCAAATTTTCAGTGGGTCTACTTACTGTTCCCCTAGCCAAGCGCATCAACAATTTTGGGCAGACGCCTTGTCTTATTCTGTCAATGGTTCTGCAGGTGAGCCTTACCATGAGTAGGCATTACATCTTAATGACACCATCTCAGGCCATCTGCTTCATTCTCATTATCATCTCGACAGCGAATAGATCAACGTCTGTGCCCAACAACGACCCTACCTTGCTCGTCCAGCCCAAGTATGTTTCACGTAGGAATGAGATGCGATGCCCTCACGCCGGTCTCCAAACGTAATTTCGAACTTTCAAAATGCGTAAGCCTCGAACAATGCCACATTTTCAGCGTACCTATGGCGCTTATTATCGGATTCCTCTTCGGTGTTCTGGATTCGACGAACAACACGAACAGAACCGTGATGTGTGCTCTTGCGATTCCTTCCAAGAAGGCACAAGTGTTCGCCGTGGCTCGATTTTATCAGGTATTCATTGGTTTTCGATTGATCTAAACGGGAACAATAGGGGCGGCTAAGCTTTTTCATCGACACTCACCATCAAAGCCGTTCGACCTTGAATGATAGTGGTTGAGATTGAGAGCAATCGTGCAAGTGGATAGATGTATCTCGAGTGACATCAATGGGGATCGAAACTGATTGGTGGAACTACTAGTAACCTGTGACTAATCGAAAGGTCGACGCTGCAGTGAATTGAGGAAAAGTATTTCATAATTCCAGGCCCTCTCAGCTGCGATTCCTCTCTTCCTCTCTGCATACTTGACTACCTACCGACTACTTCTCATCGAGTTCACAATCTGTGTAATTGGTGCCGGACTCTATCTCAGAGTCGTTCACAAGATCAAGCATCACACCCAGGAAGATCCCAACTCTTTCGAAGCCTTCACTAAGAAGGAATCTGTAGCGAACTAGTATGTCATAGAGATTCTCTTTGCTTTGTCGATTTCCTTAGACATCATGAAAGTAGTGTACAAATTAATTAGTGTGTGCCAAAGATGAGTTATCGCGGACGATTCGTTGCGATGTAGAACACAAGAGGTGCGTTGTAGTCCCTTTCGTGTCCCTGAATGTTTCGATAAGTGGCGAAACATATTCTTAATTCCGCGTGCTATCTCGCTTACGAGTTCCTAGTTTCGATATTGTATGTTTCACATGACGATCCGCATTCTTGCTGGTGATTGCACTCGGGTTACAGCCCGTTTTATCGATTGAATTGTAGTTGTACTCACATTCTTTGAAGCAACATTCATAAATGTCGTTGGCCCATTCGACTGAGCTCCGAAGTTGTAGTGGTTGTGACCGAAAACGTGGAAACGCGGGCGCAAGTCGACGATCGAAAAATTATTTTTTGCGAAAGTAAGATCCTGAAACATACCCGATTCAGCAGAGTGAAATCGCCCCAGCGCTCGACAGGAGGGTAGAGGTCCATGTAACCTGATCAATGCCTCACAATTCCCGGTACAAGTAGAGCCATCCTACCAAGAGGAGGAATATGCGTAATCAAAACGTCAATCTTGGGTTTGAATCTTGACCATTCTCTGCCAATTAGATGTCTCGGGCGGTAGAATGGGTATCCCTGAAATGGAGAAATAGTTTATATTCGCTTTTCCGGTTCTTTCAGCATTTATTCTGTCTACAGAAAAAAGGATAGACTCTTAAATTGAACCGGAAGTGATGTTTAGCAGTATAAAAAGTTGCTAACCTTGAGAGGGTGCCATGGAGAACCGTAGAAGATCAAGCCATCAATCTTGAAACGAAAGATCTCTAGATTTCGCACTCTATTTTGTGTCTAATGGTCAGAGAGGCGCTAAAGAGTGCGCAAAACTGATAGGATATCTCATTGGCGCTCACTAATTGTAACGATCGTTTTTAAGTGGGCGCCGAAACTGAGTTGATGGTGATACTTAATGGTTTGATCTCTCTTTCGATTTTTCTCTAAACACGTGGCTCCGTTCAATATAGGTGCATCACAACGAAATGAAAGAAACCTATCACTTGAATGCAATTGAAAGGGATGTCATACGAATGACGTGCGCCGTAATGCAATGGATACCTGCACATGTGAATCTTGAAGATAAGTGACGTTGCCAAGCAATTCGTAACCGAATTCCGTGCCGTTATTCTACACATTAATTGATCACGAGGATGATCAGGAGGCACACACTCTAACCCGATATTTCTTTCTCCGGATTAGCAGATCTTCTGTTTCATCGAATCCCAGTTCGTGATTCCCAGCAATGACTAGTTTATGCGTATGGGGCAGCGTACCTGAGTGCTAACCGGTGTATGTGCCTAATTTTCTAGTCTCACCCATCAACGCGTCGAATTCGATGATTTCCTCGACTGTTCCATAGTTGGTGAAATCTCCAGCGTGAATGAGCACATCACCATCCTACAAAACTTCTAAGCTCCAATGTATAACAAGGCATACCGGGATCGTGTCAATAATTCCTGAAAGATTGGCATGAGTGTCTGATATGCACACAACTTTCAGGAAACTTCCACGGATTGGAGGACGATTGACTTCGCTGAAATCGACAGGAACTTGAAGTGTCTAAATCTCGCAGTGTCTAAATCATAAAAGAAGACCGCCAACATCACTCTAGTTAGCAACACCTTAATTTGAAAAGGTTGGAACGCTCACCGTCCGACAATCGAAACATTCCACTGCACATAACGATGTTTAACTGCTTCCCAGAGAGCTTCTTGTGAGTTGTCATCCACAACTTTTCTTTTTGCTTGAGTCGAGAAAACGGCGAACAGTGAAACGAGCAAGACGAAATGACGCATTCGTCTGAATGAATCGCGAAATTGGTTTGGGAGGACAAATGAAGGGAATGTTTGATCAAAGAGAGGTGGAAATACCTTGAGACGTGTGTCCAGTTCGAGGCTATTTTATTGGATGTTTTCCAGCTGATTCAGCAAGCAATGTCAAGAAGCAATAGGAACAGAGAAGAAGAATAGTTTTTGAACGAGGCAGTGGAATGCATTGAGAGATAAATTAGCTCAATACCCACTACCAAGGCGTAATTATACCGCAAAAACACAATTTATGGACGTACAGAGGCAGGAAAAGAGAAGTATCTCTGAAGATATCACAAGGAAAATATATTTTCATTTAATTGAATCAGGAAAATAAATTACCTTTGTCTTCTCACTATCTCCCTAAGATGAGATTTACATTCACTTTACATACAAATTGAGATCTCTTCCTCGATTCGTCACTTCGTTCCTTCCCTCATTCACCACATCTTCCTCTCTCCGGAGTGGTTCACTCACTTCTGCTCGCTCTCTTCTCGTCTCCCTTTCGCCCACAGATAAGAGGTATCGCCTTGTATCGCCATTTAGAGTAATTGGCATTATGGTATCTCAGATTCCCCAAGATCAAAGATCACATTGCAGATGTGCAACTTCATCATCCAGATCGTCTACGGTGTCGTGGCCACCATCGCACTCGGTCTCACCATCGGATCACTCGCTAAGGACAGTAAGTTGCCCTCTCGATTACACGTACTCTCTTGCTCTTTCTGGTTCAATAGAGAGTAGAAAACTATCGGAGATCTATGTGCAACCTTCTCATTCAGCGTGGACGAGTGACGCATTCGTATTGGGAGCAAGCACGGTTGGACATGTGCTTCCGTGCGATTTGAGCATCTCCTACTCTGCGGCAAAGGAAGCTGCCTCCTGCCCGGTCGACTGGGGAAAGTTCCATGTAAGTGATCGACAAAGAGTGGTTTGTCGATAAATGATTAATGATACCGTAATCCAGGCTCTCCGAACCGCCCAACAGATCATCTGCGTCATGCTCATTTTCTCGATCATTATGGCGGTTAGAATATCCTGAAATCAGAGTGTCGAAACCAATTCACATTGATTCTTTGCTAATCAGCCACACGACCGGTTATTGGCTAGCTGGCGAGTCGAAATGAGCGGGAAAAAGAGCCGACGGTTCAGAGAACAGTTTTCGACACTCCGTTTATCAAAAATGATCTCCATTTTCATTAATAAACGCATCTCAGATCGTCTGCATCGCTTACAACATCTTCACTGCGTTCGCCTGCTGTTGCAAAGCGGTATGAAATACGAGCATTACAGCAAACTACTTGCTTATTTTTCTCAGGCACTCATCAAAATCCTCGTCTCGCTCTCGGTGCTCCTCACTATCTTTCTGTTGGTCGTCGTCGCAACCGCAGCTTACGACAACAGCAAGAGCATCGGTAAGGAGAAGGGGCACTTCTTCAGTTCACCGGACCAGCCTCCCCTCCCTGTCCTCCTCTACCTTCTACGCAGGGCAGAGCAGTGGAATGAGAGGGATGCTAGTCCAGAGAATGACGAGGATTAAAGTGACTGATATTCCATTCAGATCAACTAAAAGTGTCGGGATCTGATGTTTCCAAGATGGCTACTGAACTCAAGGTAGCTTTGTGAGGAAGCGTATCGATATATTCACATTCCTCAGTTCGGAGGCTCCTTCATCATGGCAGTTGTCGCCCTCGTTTTTGCCATCATCAATGTAGTTGTAAGTTTCGCTTCATTCATGATTGCTCATTTCTGGCATTGGCGAATGAATCCGTTTGCAGGTAGCCATCGTTGCTGGTTGCCTCACGAAGAAGTAAGATGCCGTACTCCCGACGATTGCCTACCGTAACCAACCACCGTAATCGTCGATAAAGATCGTGTGCAATCTTGCCCTGCACAATTCAACCGAGACAATGATCACTCGTTTGCCATTGCATGTTGAATTCTTTTGTTGTTGATTCTGCATGCCTTTTCATGGGGAATTGGTATAGGGCAGACCCGAATGATGATGCATACAAAAATGATGGAATAGGAAGGTTTTTTTGTTCGATCACTGAATATAATCATGATTGTGAAATGCATAGTTTATGCTCTATTATCTTATCCCCTTTACTTCCGATCAGTGTGCCTGAGCAAGATTAGGGCGTCATCGTGACACCTCCAAGTGATATGTCACCTCCTTATCAGTAGTCTCCTTCTCTTCAATTCGTCGTCTCTTCTAGCACCTACATAGTCATCAATCACTATTATGTTCATTGAACCAATCATTCTACTAGCTCTTCAAGGCATCGCATATGCTCAAGGTCAGAGTGAGCATTTATGTTCCACTTTAAAAAAAATTAAATTATAGTAACTATATCGAGCCAATGCCCTCCCAAATTCACACCTTTCTCAACTGGAGGATGTTTAGCTTTTATGACCAGCGATTCTCCAAAAGATTTCAATGATGTATGAATATTTTAATCCGACTTTTTTTCAAACCGACTATTTCTCTCAGGCACAAAGCTTTTGCCGATCTAAAGGAGGCAGTTTGGTCACGATACTGAGTGATATTGTAAGTTCAATGAATTACTTTTGACGTTTTTTATCTTTATCAGGAAAATGACTTCATCATTAACAATGCAAAGATTGAATACGGAGATTCAGCAATGTTCTGGCTTGGGCTTAGTTGTTCGACAGGTACTCAATAAACTCACTTCATCATAAATAATATGAATTACTCAGGAGATCTAAAATGGTCTGATGAATGTCCAGTCACCTACAAAAATTTTACTGAACGTGAGTGTGTTTTGACTAACGAGTAGAATAAATTCATCTTCACTAATTTTCAGCCGATAAGACTATTTGTAACAACAAGGATGCTCATTTCATTACTGGCCCGAACGATAGAAAATGGAGCATAGCTAGCGAAGGATTCACCACGAAATCAATCGTTTGCTCATACAGGTATACTTTTTTGTAATCAATTTGTGTAAAGTTTGTGTAACTACAATTCGACGCTACATTTTTCAGAACCGAAAATGGTTGCAAGCCACCTGATAATTCCCACACTCCCAGCCCCGAGTATGTTTCGTCAATTCTACAAATAACATTTAACGAGATTGCTTTTATTTCAGAGCTCTCGCAACCCAGCACGCAATCGAATTGGTAATCCTTTCAGCTTCGCTCGTCACAGTTTTGGTACTATCTCTTGCTGGTAGGTAAAATTAGTTGTGTTCATGTGGAAAAAAATCATTCACAACCAAGGATAGATGCATTCGGCCATTTTTATTGTTTCACTTATCTGTTTTATTGCAGTTTGCGGCTGTTTCTTTGTGATTGCTAGACGCTATTCAGAGAAGGAAAGGAAAGTCGAGGATGAGAGATTGAAGAAGGAGTGTGTTCGTATTCTTGCTACTTCAAATTTACTATGAAACTTTCCAGGCCGATTTCCTCAAAGAAGCCAACATCGATCTGAACATCGAGGCTGGAAAGTTCAAATTCCAGGTCGGTTATTGCGAAAATGTTGCTGCGTTTGAAGAACCTAAGTAAGAAGAGCTGATTCTGATCAACATCACAAAGTTCAGGTGGGTAAAGCAGCAGTAGCAGCGGCTGAAGCAGGAAAGGCTATTGAAAGGACACCCAGCATGCGATACACTCCTTTCCCGAGAGCTGAAGGAGCCGGAAAAGAGTGAGAAAGACGCTGATTGCAATTTGATGTTCTGAAACATGAACAAGTCATAGTTTTATTTATTCAGGTTTGATGAATGGGAAATCGATCGCCGGCATGTCAGCATTGACTACACAACGAAACTTGGACAGGGAGCGTTTGGAAATGTGTACCTCGGTTAGTATCATCCTTGATTGGACAAAACCAAACCGGCTTCACCTACAGGAATTGTTGATAACTCGAACATTCCAACGACTACTGGAAAATCTATCTTTGAGCAATCGGCTCTTAGAAAAGATAATAATACAGTAGCTATCAAGATGCTACACGGTATGTGATATTTCAATTATTGATAAAAAGTGTATCTTTTTTTAAAAAATATTATGCATTTCAGAATCAGCTGACAAACTCCAGCAGATGCAGTTCTTTGAGGAGATTGAACTGATGAAACGACTTGGTTATCACGAAAGACTTGGTATGCTGAGAATCCATCAGAGGAGAATTTTCGGTCTTACATCTTCATCAAAAACGAATATTCTCAGTGAACATGCTCGCATGTGCCACGCAGAGTGAACCAGCCCTTCTCATCATCGAATACTGTGTGCATGGAGATCTACTAAACTACATGAGAGAACGGTTAGGCTGTAAGACTTTGAGTAACATTTTTCATCCCTGCAGATTAACTTGGTAAATATCAGCAATTATGGATCAACATTTCGCAAAGAATTGTTTGAAATTTGAGGAGACAATTCATGCTCGGATCGCCAGAAGACATTTCATCAATCGATAGATCGAAGATCATCACTCAGAAACAACAACTGATGTTCTCCGTCCAGATCGCTTATGGATTGGTGAATTTTGAAATCGTTGAATATTTGATGTGTCTCGAAGGAAAACAGTAGGAAGATCAGATTTTATCCTTGAACTTCTCAGGAATATCTCAGTCAACGTGGATTTGTACATAGAGACATAGCTGCACGAAATATTCTAGTTGATCAGGTAGGATCATTGATCACGTGTTATGTAGCTACTGAAACAATTCGTTTACTCTTTCAGCATGAAAGCTGCAAAATCGGAGATTTTGGTTTGTGCAGGGAGGTGGAGAGGCAAGATGAACACTATCATTCGAGGGTGTGGCTATACGCTTTTGAAGTCCCAAAACATCTGAGTTTCAGGGTGGTCGTTTACCGCTGAAATGGATGTCACCTGAGGCGATCGAACGCTATGACTTTTCTATTGCGAGTGATGTGTAAGTTTCAAGTGAACTCTAGAAAAGACCTAGCTTTTCTGTTTCAGATGGGCATTCGGTGTCCTACTCTTCGAAGTTATCACACTCGGAGGCAATCCTTATCCTGATTGGCCGGCTGCTGAGGTAGACAATCATAGCTGATTCATTCGTAGCAAGCATTTTTCAGATATTGACTAGACTGAAGCGCGGAAGGCGAATGGATAGACCAGACAATTGCAGTGATCACATGTTCGTTACTTTTTTTTAATGACTTTATGAATTGAATACACATCAGGTTCGCAGTAATGAACACGTGCTGGCAGTACAAGCCGGATGTGAGGCCGTCTTTCTCGGATCTGAGAATGAAAATGGGAATTGCGTTGGAAGAGGTATGTTCCTTTGATGTTTATCGAAGTTCAGAATGTCTATGAGATGAATCACATGAAGAACATAAAGCAGAGTCATGTTTACAGGTCTCTGAAGACGACTATTATCTGAAGTTAAATGCGCGTGCCCTCTACTATTGCACCCAAAGTGAAATAGACGAAGAGAATGAAATTATTGACGAGGAGAATCAGAGTATACGATTGTAGCCGCATTTTATTGTTTGACGAAATGAATTGATCTCATATGAATCGTTATCTGGCAATCTCCTTTTACTTTTCATCACAATTTTCGTTCAGTAAGTTTTCACAGCCAATTTCTCCCTTTCTTGGTTTTCTTGCCACCGGTACCCATCACCCATCTCCCTTCTTCTTCCCTTTCTTCCTCCCTGCCCTCATTCCCTGACCTCAACCCGCCGGCTGGTCGTTGCGCAATCACTCCTCGAGATTCCTTCAGTGAACGGAAAGAGGCGCACTCTCGCAAATCACACAGTCTCTCTTCTCTCTGCCTTGTAAGAGAAAGGAAAATGGAGAGATACAGCACCTGTCCTTATTCTATTCAGATACCAATAGCGAGCCCGCTCTCTTCCCGCCCCCTTCTCTCTCGCTCCAACTGCAGCTGAGAGACAGCAACAAGTGAAGAGAATCTGAAGAAGTGGGCGGAGTTTCAGGCTCCCGAACCTGCCTCACCACCCATCTCTCAGAGACTGATCGTGTGGTTCCGACCACTAGTGACTGTCTTACAGTATCCTACCGTATCCAACCGTTATCGACCATGTCGACTGCTTTCATCAACGAAGACCACAAGGACTTCATAATCTCTCCGAGAGGAAGAGCGCGCAGTGAGTTATTATTCCGCTTCGACTTATTACGAAAACACCTGTATTCACTTTTGTGCAAGCAATGGGATGTGTTTCATTGTAATTTTTTGAGTTTTGATCGGCACCTAATGAAGGAATCGGAGATTTTATATAGTTGGTTTCGTATTTGAGTTTGTGCTTTTTTTGCGCTAGAGTTCTCATTAGTGGGACTGAAAAGCTCAATGACATCGCTTTATATACAGTCGAATACCCTATTCAGTACTGCGCACTGACTGACCGAAATATAATTATGCTGAGCCACCCTTTCTTCCCCTCTAGCAGGCTGTCCCCTACCGTAAATACGTCCTCTAAGCCACCTGTTCTTGTCTTTCCTAGATTACGATCCTCCATTTACAACCATTTATGGACCGTGTCGCTGATGATATCTGAGAAGGGTAGATAGGCAAAAAGGAGTAGCGAAAGAAGGATCTTTAGGGGCTGAGAACTTGAGCTCAGTATAGGCCAAAAACAATTCTCTAAGTATGGAACGCTGGTTGGGTAGCCACAGTATTCGAAAGTGTGCTCACTGATCACAAAACGATTAGCTTCTTTTCTCTCGTATTTCTACGGTATTGCGGATTATCTTACGGTAGGCATACTGTCCTGAGTGCTCTTAGTCCCTCGACAAACATCCCCTTGAGTCACCTGTTAGTCCGCTACCCTACTCTCGTCTTCTCTGATTACGATTATGACGCAAGCCGAGCGAGCCTTCAGTGCCGAGGTCAGCGAGTTGCGCCATCGATGAGGAGAGAGCACTAGAATTGAGAGAGACTAGTCAGACTGTTGGTGAGAGAGCATGTGAATGTGAGAGAGCGGGGAACAGAAGGCGATGTTGCGTAGAGGGATGCTCCCTGGGTGAATCTTCACGACCGCGCAACCAATCGCGCGGCTGGTCTATGGTAATGAATGGGGTAGAAGGAGAACGCGCAATCAGGGATAGAATGGATTAGAGAGCATATGGCTACTGAAATGAAGCGATATAAGAAGAGCAGGGAAATCATTGAATATTTCGTACCAGGATATGCCCATGGAAGACCGATTATTATTATTATTATTAAAAACCGATTATTGAATTATATCAAACTCGTAAACAAATCAATTCTCTATCCAGCCGCACCCTACATGCCATCCTACATGCAGGACGGACAATTGTGCGCCGTCTGTGGCGATCTCGCGACCGGGCTGCACTACAGGTACCCAATGAGTGATCTTTCACATATCTATTGAGGCGGATACCGGCCTTTTGGCTCAAGAATCTATACTCACCTCATTTCAGTGCCATCACGTGTGAAGGCTGCAAGGGATTCTTCCGAAGGACTGCCCAGAGAAGACTCGCCTACGAGTGCAAAGACGAGGAGAGATGTATCATCAATAAGGTAGGATTCGAGCAAAGATTTTCTGATCAACTGAATAACTTTATCAATTTCTAGGACACTCGCAACTACTGCCAACGCTGTCGTCTCCTCAAGTGCTACGCTGTCGGAATGAGTGCTGAATTGGTGCTCAACGAGAGGGAAAGAGTGTGCAAGAGACAGTTGATCATGGAGAATCGGTAAATGGCTTTTCTCATTTTTGAACAGTTGTGTTGTACTTTTTACTCATGCATCATTTTCAGCAAGTGTCGTTCGATCCAGAGTGTCTGTGCTTCGCTCGTCGAGCCGTTCCCCCATCTTCTCGAGGCGGCCCAGGCACTGTTGCCGACGACAGACGCGATCACTAGGTTGGTAATCGCGTAACTTCAATTTCATCGATGACCATCGGCTTTATCTGATCGTTCACTCGTTGATCTTGGGTCTTTCAGATCCTACCTCTCCTGCATCGACGGCGACCACACCCCTGAGGAGGAACTGGAACTAGCCGTGCCCACTCTGATGAAGAGAGTGAAGCAGTTCGTGACTGTGCTGCCTGGAATGGAACAGGTGAGTCGGTCTCTTGTGACAGTCTCCGGATAGATCGAAGGCAATGGTGCTAAGTGCTTCTCCTCTCAGTCCCTCGACTTTTAGCGACAGATACACGCGCAATCAGGTTGTTGCACTAGTCAGATCAGTTGCAACCTATAGCTGTCAACAATAGTTCAAGACATGACTGCAGAAATTTTTTGAATATTGATAATTCAGCTGGACGAGACATCCCTGACCAAACTCTGCACTGACAAATTCTTCGGCGTGCAACTCTTCCGCTTCGCTACTGCTTATGATCCCGAGAAGCAGTGCATGCAACCGGCTCAGGATGGTCAGTTTCCGGCCGTAATGAATAAGTTTACACACTGAAAAGGAGTTACTCAACTTCTCAATGAAATCGTATTTCAGTCTCGATCACTCCCTCCACCCTCACTCCCCATCTTCCCTCCAATCTCATCTCGGCCTTCTTCGATCATGCGCAAACCATCTCGGAGCTCGAGTTGACCGATCAACTGATTGCCGTGATGACGGCGCTGATGTTGGCTGTGCCGGGTGACGAGGTGAGGATCCATCGTTTTACTTAGATTTCACAGAATGATGTAATTTCAGGTGGACTCACCTCTAGCACAGTGCGAGGCCTCTCTGTTCGTCCAGTTGTACGGCTTGGTAGACAAGGAGAGCGATCTCATCCCTGTAGCGTATCGCTGGCCGAGATACCTCGCGCTCGTGCATCAGTTCAGGTTATATTGTTAATAAGTTCGAATTCGTTTGTGGAGATCAAGAAACACACAGATCAAGTTTCAAGCGTTGAGTTAAACATTTTCAGACGCGACTCTGACCGCATTCTGGCTGCGCTCAACGAGCTGTCGAATGAGGGATCGAGGCTGTTCGCGAAACTGCTGAGCATCTGAGAGAGAGAGAGAGAACACAAGAGAGCAGAAGAGAGAAGAGAGAGAGGAAGAGACATTTTTAGGCAGATGAGAGAATGCGGAAAAGAGAGAAGGCAGAGAGAGGGGGAGACTATTTTGGAAGTAGTTGAGAGAATATGAAAATTGCGAAGAATATTTGAAAGATTAGTATTCTTGAATATAGAATCAGGTAAAGTAGAGACATAAAAGAAGAGATGGAAAAGGGAGAATAATGCAGCGAGAGAGAAGATGTAGGGTATGCGTATTTTTCAGAGTGTCATAATCAGGTAAGTTTGAACTACTATTTTCGTTTCTTCAGTTTTACTACTCAACGTCTTTCAGACACGTACCATATTGTGCAAAGTATGAGGTACTAACAAGTATCTCATTCATGTTCTTTTCAGTCACGTACCGATTTGTGCAAATCATGAAATACAACATTGCATTTCAATTATGTTGTCATAGACTTACAGTCACGTACTCTTTTGTGCAAAGATTGCGAACCTAATGTTAAATATTTAGATCAACGTACCTACATGTGCAGTCTTCCGTCGGCTTTCACGTCGAACGAATAATCTCAACGATATTTTACGTTATTTTGAAGAAACAAAAATATTTCCGCCTCTAGCCAAAATTCGCTATTTTGGTTTTGCTCAGCTTTTTTTTCTTGCAAATATTTTCGCCCAATTCTCCTATTTTGGCTAATTGTGTTTAGCTCCTCAAAATATTTTGATTTTAATCAAACGATTTCGCACAAAAATCGATAAAACGTTTCGACCTCAATGCTTCCTGCGTCCACCACTATACGAACTCATTGATCTGAAGCATATCAGTGTTCGGTTGCAATAATTCATAGAACATTTTGTGCAGCGTTTTATACCCAATAAACAAGGAAAAGTTCAAGTTGTATTTGAGAGAGAATTCTAAGGGTCAGCGATTAGCGTACAAGTGAGTCCGATGAGAATTCCTTGCGTGAAGGCGAGGTTGTTGTAGAAGATTTGAATCGGCTGACATAAAAGAAACGATCAGATTCGAAAGATGAAGCATAATTGTGCACGGAATCATCCATTCATCGTTATCTCCGTGCCCGGTTAGCCTATAATTTAGAGAAAGGGATTGATTGATTAGTAAATGCTCGATAGCAGGGACATTTCGATTTGATCACTGGTAACATCCCATACGTAGCAGCTTTGCCTTTGATGAGATTGTAATCCTGTTCAAGTGGAAGATGATAGTTGCTGAAGTAGAACTGTTCGTGCATAAGTTCTATAACATTCTCTCGTTGTGATTGAGTAGTGATTGAAATTGAACAAAGCGTTTCTCACTTTGGATTTCAAGTCGTCTTCATCACTGCAACGGTTTAGCTCGATGAACCTGCAAAAATACGTTTATTCGTATTTTCAATTGTTCACGGACCAGATCTCCTCCGAATCCAACACTACCGCTGTATCCAGGAGAAGAAATGAATCCAGATTTCGAAATGTCTCTAACAATATTGTTCCTGCGGTGCAACAACACAGTGGATATTTCGAGTGTTACACTTGCATAAGTTCTATCGATGATACTCATTTCTTTTTTGATTATCAATTACTGGCGCTCCTGCACTTTCCCGGACAACAGAGTGAAAATGAAATGGGTTTCAATGACTCCCTTAATAACTCCCTTAGTTTCCACTGTGTTGGTGGTCGGGGATGGAAGAGGTTATGGGAATATTTGGAGTTGTCCGGGAAAGTGCGCTAGTGCTCAATTACTTTCATTCAGAATGTTCCTTCATATGTTTGTGACTCAGCAAGTAAACAGTCAAGGCAAGCGAGAACTAAGTGATAAAACCGTGGAGAAGATCACTGATAACGTCACTGCAAGCATGCGCTTGGGAGACGCCCTCTTTTGATCTTTTATGCTCAGAAGAGAAGTCTCGCAATTTTCGTTTCTGTTTTACTTCATAAATATTGGGCTAATTCATTCCAGAATGCATCCTATGGAGTTCGTCATCGCAATTGTTCTGGCTATGTTTCATGTGTCATGTGCATTACAACTCATTTCATAATTTCAAATCTTTTTCTACAGATGCTAAAGTGGAGTTCTCATTCTCTACCTTGTACAATATTTACGATTTCGAAGGAAACGAAGAGGTGCGTTGACAAGAATACGAGTTCTAAATACCAGTTCTTTATTTAGATTCCGATACCTCGATGCGATTTTGGCTGTCTTATCTTTGCTTCAACGGCCGGTACTTTCAAGGTTTTTATACTTCTACAATCAAAATATAGCTTTTTTTCGTAGGACAGTGATGATGGTTTGGATCCGTACATGAAGAACTTGCTTATCTACGATCAAGCAAACGACAGAAATCAGAGGTACCTTTTCATGTTTTAAGATAAGTACAATTGCGTTCATAGCATCGCCGAATTGGCTGTCAAAATACAGAAAGGAACATCGCAGAAAGTTCCACTCGATATTCAGGTTTCGTGACGATCTGTTGCAAGTTAATATTGACAGTGTTGTTCCAGGCTAATGGCCATTACACCATTCTCAATCTTAACGATCCAGACGAGAAAGGCAATGATGTGACTGTCTGGATAATCGAACGAGCTAAAGGTGAGGACGCCAAAAGATATTCATCCAAGAAACATAACTATCCTTAGCTCACGAATTCGATTACGAAATCTACGATGTGGCTCAAATGGATCGCATGAAATCTGTGCCTAGTACGATCATAACGATTATGAGTGCACTGCAATTCCGTGTAATTGCGGATTCTGGAGAGGTGATTCACTCGATTTAGGAATTATTCTGAGGACAGAGGAAGTTGTTCCAGACCAATTCATACACTGCTAGACTCGTTGGATTTGATAACGCACTCGATAACAACAATGACATGTGCAACTACGCTTATAAAACACCGTGAGCCACTCAACTGTGAATTGAGAACATGTATTTTCAGTATGAACTCCGCTTTCGAGGGTTTTACATTTCAAATCAATGGCCCTTTATTCTCGATCGTTTTCAATGAAAGAAAAATTGTCAATCTGAAAGCTGATTACAATTACGGTACCAATTTCCTCGAAAACTCACGTTTACAGTGCTCACAATTTCCTACTTCAGTGAATGTACGTGATCTTGCCAAATCCGGATTTATCTCTTTGCCAGGATACAATGGATGCTCTAAACCTGCCGGGAACCAAGTAAGTATGCACAATACTTCTAAATTACCTGGAAATATTGCAAGTTCCATCTGGCGAAGCAGTATCGTTATAGTGAAGACTATGACATACATGGAGAACCTGAGTAAGAACTTTACTTGTGCACTCTTTGACGATCTGAACCACTGATCTTCAGCAACTTCCACGTTATTTTCGATGCCGATACATCATTTACCGACGGGCATACGTTAACAATCAAGGACATGACTAATAACCAACGATATCCGTAAGAACTGTTGCTACAAAGTTCATTGCTATTTACATCATCCAGGTTCACTGCCGAAAAGAATGTCTACGAGATCACTATTCCAAGCACACAGGTTTAGCATCAATGATCTCATTTCTGCTCGCTTCCAACCTGAATTGTGGATAATTGATCATCAATGTTCATTGCAGTTGATAATCGTCTCGTATGATGACATCAATCCTCCTCAATCATTCATGCTTCGTTTCACATCAACACAGATAACTGATGAAACATCGCCACTGACAACGCCTCACTCATCGCTTGGTATGATAAATTGCTGGTACGATACAACGTTTTATTTATAGACGCGGTATCTTCCTCTTCTTCACCAACAACACCGATAGCGCCCACGACTTCGCCAAAATTTGGTCTGCATACTTTTTCCAATATTGTTATAATTATGAACTCGAATGATTTGCAGTTTCAACGGTTTCCTCCTCTACTCTATCATCCACTACATCACCTCATCAAACGAGCACGTTCACAGTTGGAACGTCCACTACGAGCGGTGCCAGAGAAACTACCGGTGAGTAAAAATGTTTGTAATTTATAACGAGAAAATTTCTTCAGGTATTCTTACTCTACTTCTGATTTCCTGTGTACTACGAATTAAACATTGAAAGATTGCATATTTTTCTGAATGTGGCAAATAAACATGGAAATTAGCCTTTCAATTGAAAAATTTATTCGTAAATTGATGATCTCATGGTTTCAGAATTTCTGTTTTGATGCGTACAGTTCTCGCTTATCTACTCTTCTTAGTTCAAGCTTGTAAAGTGATATTCGTAGTCGAATCAGATCATGGAAGTTACCAGTCAAATAGCCGGAATCCGAGACGTGTTCATTGATTGACAATGAGAGCGAAAGCGCAGAAGAGTCAAAAGAAGAGTCGGTATCCGTCGAGCGGGTTCCAAACTCCCTCTCGCTGTACCAAAACTGTAAAATAGGATATATTTTCTGCATTGATCACACCTCGGTAATAATTACTTGTATGACCCCAAATCGGCTTTCTCATAAGAGGAGCAAACATACCGCTCTCGTCTCGCTCCATCCACTCCAGTGGCATGTCACGTCATTGCTTGGTCGGCCCTCAATTTCCTGAAAAATGGAGCATTCCATAAAAGTTACATTGACAAAAAAATGTCACTGTCACCGTGGAAATGCCTTGAAATAGATACTAACATCTCGAACTGGAACGGCATCGTTCAGGTTGCTTTCAGTCACTTTCTCAATCTGAGAGACTCAGTGTTAATTCCTAATTATCGAAGGCTTCACAAACTTTGATCTCAATAGTGTCTGGTTGTTCAACCTTCTCTTTGATTACCTCGTCTCCTGTAAAGGAACTGTCTTAATTTTTTTAATGTAAAAATGCATGTAGTTAAGATCATGTTTACCTCCAGTTACTGATTCTGTCGATGGTCCCTGTGTTTTCTGATTGTTCTTTTGTTTGATTTTGTCTGAATGATAGTCACTGATAATTGAGGTTAAACACGCCTTACCAATGAAACGGTCCACTGCGTCCCAAATGGTCGTTGCAACCGCAACCCCGCAAGAAACGCCGATCACTCCAACTAGGAAAAAGAGAAAAAAGTTGATTCGATGATCGCACCACGGCTTTTGGAGGAAGCTTTTAATATCTCTGCAAATCAGCAGTTCATGTCTGAATAGAATAGGTCATACGGAGTGTAGTAGGCACATGCATAGTCGAAAGTCGTTTCTTCTGTCGCAGCCTCAATTGATAGTGGAAAGATGTAGAGCAGGAAGAGAGGCAACCGCATGATGCGAGCAGAGAGACGACAAATGAAAGAGGAGAGAAATGACAGAAGGGCGAACGTGTTGTTTGTGCAAAATAATTTTCATGCATTCTCCTTCGGAAATAACTTCAAGATTTAAGTCACTGGTTATTACAAGACTGCTTTATTCGAAATGCTTTGATGTTATGGAAAACCACTGCTAGTTGTTTCTAGACCTTGATGGTCGATTTTTCCTGAATAGAAACGACTTCGCTCAATGGTGATGGTGTGACGATTCATCTCACCATCGACGATGGATGCTTCTCCACCTTGGGAACAACACGAGGACGTCCCTCAACGATGACCTCTCCGTTGCCTCTGATGACCGTGAAGGGAACGTCGCTCTAAAATCAAAGCGATCGTTAAAAATATCTGCTCAGAATACGGATTAGTCGATTAACGAATACTTCGATTGAATTACGTTTTTCGCAAAGATATTTAGGAATGAAAAGGTTGATAATAAAATAATGCCGATCACTTACCTCAACAACAGTGCCTTTCTCAGCAACGAGATACTTGGGATCCGGCAGAGGATTCACATTGTTCTGAATGGCAACTGCTGATTAACATTTCTACTGAAAATAAGTCCGGAAAGCCTCACATAAGCCAGTTTGACGATGCCCTTTCCGGCCTTCCACTCCTCGTACATTTGAAGAACCTAGACAGGTCGCTATTCTTTGAAAAACGAAAATGTACCTCTTTTTCTCTCTTCTCCTTTCTTTCCTTCTCTTCTGCTTCCTTTTTCATTTTCAATTCCTCCTCAACTTTTGACTTGAGATCTGTATCATTTCTCTATTTCTCAAGTGAGTGGTGACGAAGGCAAAACAGGAATGCGCATTAATTCCCAACCAGCCTCAGACACCGTCGACTGCCCCTGACATTGTTCCAGATCCGATTGCATTTTCTTGCCTAAATATTCTCCATGGCGTTTGTGTATTTTGTTCAAGCTTGCGCCCGGTAGTACATTGATAATCATTTTCAAATTATAATTCAATTTTCGCTAAAAAAATGTGAGAAATAGTGAATAGCAAACCAGTCGTGACGTGTATCACAACCAGAGCGATGACAGTTCCGATGACGAAGATGGTTATGATGGAACCGAGGACAAACAGAGTGAAGAGAGGATCGTTGAGGAAACTGAAATAGGAGGGACTTAGGATAATCGGGGAAAAGATCAGTAGAAATTGATAAATGCCCAAATTTACAGCTTCGTGTGCAAGGATACCTTAGTGCATTACAGCAAAGAAAAAAGAAGAAAACTCACTTCCGCGCATCCAAGAACCAATTCTTAGAACTTGATGTGTCCATTGTCGCTCTAATGAGACCAAAAAGGAGTGAAAGGAGTAGAGGACACCGCATGACAAGAATGAAGAGCCGAACAATGACAAGGCGAACTAATCCGGGATGAATGTTAGTTTGTGAGAAGGCATGCAAATCGGTTACCCCAATTACAATAACAGAGAAATAAAACACCATATTTATCACTTAAAGCATGTAATTACAATGGTTATCAATGAACATGAATTGATGAAATCATCCGAATGGAGGGTAGCTGCCAGATCCATTTGCACATCTGAAAATAAGATGCGCTTGTTTGGAGACAGCGAAATGCAAACCTCGAGCAGGTGCACACGGGTCTGCCTCCTCTATTCTCGCACTTACTACCACCACAGTTCTGAAACAACATTATGAGTTGATGCATCAAATTCTGTTTAAACCTTAGTATTGCAGGACATCATGCATGCAGTATCCGCAACTTTGCTTCCAATCACTCCGTCATTCATTCGAGCACAGCTTGTCAGAACGAAATCCTGAACTGATTTCATGGCACAAGATTCTAATCGGATTGTTGTTCCAAAAATAGGTAGAGATTAAAATATTTCCAACTCACAGCATTAACTGCAGTCAGCAGACAAGCGAGGGCAGCAAACACGAGCAGACTTCTCATGATTTCCAATGGGCAGGAGAGCCGATTAGTCTGATCAACCGATCGTTCGCTCTTTTATACCAAGGAAAACCCCTTTCGATGAGTGGGTGATTTAGTAATATTTTCATAGCTAGAGAAACGAGAGATTATGACAAAACGAGACATTTTCTCTCCAATCTAGCTCGGCAAACACTTCGTACTAATACTGATACCGCTGAGTCAGATGTTTTCGTGGTATTCAGCAAGGGCGTATCATCCTCGATTTGCATGTGCTCTCGCTTCTCTCACATGATTATATCCCTGCGGAGAAGAGAGATGAGCTTTTTATTAGTCACATCTAGCCTTTCCATGAATAGCCTTGCATTGCAGTTATTGTAGAGGATGAGAGGGGTGAGAGGTAAACATTGAATTTTGTCATTTTGGAGGCATCGGAAATCTGATTTTGTTCAAACCAAAAATTAGTGCAGTTTTAAAGTCATTATCAGATATGTTTTGAGGGTCTTTTTCTTGCACCGTCCGCACGTGCACACGGGACGGCCGCTTCTGAAGACGCACTTGCTGTTGTTGCACTCCTGTGAAATGCATGGAACATGACAATTGTAGGATCATGGCACATTTTACCCTGGCCTTGCACGATAGGAAGCAAGCAACTTCAGCAGCCTTCGCTCCAAGGAATCCGTCGTTCATACGGGCACACGTTGTGAGAACTTGCTGGAAAACACGGATAATATTAGCTGAAATTCTTATGGAATTGATTGACTCACAGCATCTCCGACAGTCAGAATGAATGCCAGAACAGCACAGATGAGGAGAAACTTCATTTCCGAAGTAAACGTTGTTCGACTTAAGTTCCCCTACTTTGCGCTTCCCATTTATACTTAGTTACTGCGTCATCAGTTGTTATCCAAGTTTGAAGCAGAAAAGTGTTATTGAAGCGCAGCTTCTTCTATACAATGGGAATGTAAGGCGGATTGTAAGTATAACGCCAAATGCGTCACAAACCCACCTGACCCACCATTCTTTCAATCCAGAATGTTTTGAAGAGATGTACAATGTGATTCTAAAACATTCCCGATTCTATCCAAATGTGAATTGTAAACTTCTGAAATGTGATACAAGTGATATGAAGCTAGCATGATGAACACTATGATTGAGAAAGGCTTGAATTATATTCCTTTTTCATCGAGCATCGGAAACACTAAAAGATCACTGTTTGTTAGTGTTAGTCAGACACTCGTCTCTTATCACTGCCCACACTCCTTCATTCGATTGCGTTTCCACACGATAAACATGGAAAGAATACCTTCAACAATCGTTTCTCCTTGCGCCAAAAAGAAGGTGGGCAGTTGGTTCAATATTGAGATTGCACTAACACAGTCTTCTAGAGAGTCTTAACGACCAGACTGGAGAATCTAGAAATTGACGTGTTTTTGGACGTGAGTACAGTGTTGATTCGAAAGGAAAATTCATTTTTCCAGAAGCTAGCATGCTCATTTCTTGACTTCAGCAGCCCGTACAGCGATGATGGGGTATCTGACCTAATATCAAAGCTAACGGAGAAACTAGCTGTCGATAGAGTCGGTGTTATCGGAAACTTGAAAATCACAACTCCTGTAAGTCGACAAAACATTCTCTGAAAAAAATGTAGTCGTCCAGGGTCATGTCTCTGATATTTTTGACGTGATACGCTCATTTTCTATTCAAGTGGAGAATATTGAAATTAGATCCACTTTCGATTCCCTATTGCATCATGATTGGTAACAGAAATTGTTTCGTGTATTATGTATTCTTCCGTTTTCAGGATCGAAAAGGCTCTATCTTTCAAAATGTTAGAAAGCTTTAAACTAAAGCTTTCTGAAACAACTGATCAAAAGCGAGATATTATCAAAAATATTATCGATCGATCGTTGAAGATTAAATGTGCTTCTATTGAGCTCAATGATGTGGTTTGTTTTAAATTTGAAAAAAAGTGTCGAATCCCTTATTTATTCAGGGCTCGAAACGTGGCTACATCGATAATCATCTTATCACAGACAAGTATCTATTGGAAATAGCAAACACTATGAAACAGGAAGTCTCCCTCGGATTTCGAGCAACACTTCTCACTTTCGAAGGCATTTTATCTGTTGTTGGGGTAAGTAGCAATTGTCTTTGGGCAGAATCATGTTTTTAGGTAATTTCAAATCGTACTGACGCAGCGAAGATACGCGTTACGATATATAATTGTCGAAACGCTCGCGATTTCAAGGAGAGAATTCTAAGCGAGTGGAACATCAATAACGCAATCGATAACGCATTCAAAACAAGGAATGAACCAAGAAAATCTCCTGCAATGTTCGATAATTTCATGGTGAGTGTGAATCACGCACTTCCGCTTTGAAACTTTTTTCTAGTTCTTCAATGAGGGTAATGATCTCTGTGTCTATGATGGTAAAATATTGCTCAAGATGCCCACGGAGGAAATTTTGAAAGGAGAACAGTGGAGCTGGCGACTTCCATTCGAGTTCACAATTGAGAGAGTTATCGATAAGTCTACTCACAACTCATTGAATCAAGATCTTTATTGCATGTCCAGAAAATGATAAAGGAATTGAACATTCACCAAGTTTAACTTTTGTTTCATGTGTGCCAACTAGGGTTCTCTTGTTGGAATAATTAGCCTATTGGAATTCCATTCCATCTCCCTCATTTCCGTGGAATCGCTCGCACTCGAGCTGCTCGCTATTGGAATTCCACTCCAAATGGAATTCCACTAGGGAGATGGAATTACATTTTGATCCAAGCCGTTCAATCCGCCCGGTCACTCGGAAAATGAGGCAAATGGAATTCCAATAACTAATGGAATTCCATTCACCGCAAAGGGGAGGGGGAATGGAACGAATGGAATTGCGTCACTCCGTTGTTATCGTTATTGGAATTCCGGAATTGATTCCAACAAGAGAACCCTAGTGCCAACTTTGTTTTCTAGGAAAGATTTCCTCACATCTGTATCAATGGAAACGTGTGTCTTCCTTTTCTTCGTAGGCTCCTTATTCTCTCTTCATGAGAATATGAGAGGTGTCTCGTGGTTTAATAATCCCAGTTGACATTCAACTCTCATAATTTCAAATCTCATATCTCTTCCCTCTTTCCTTCCCTACATCCAAATCCAAAAAAATGCATCAAGGCGATGAGCCTCCGTGCACGTAATTTTCAGTGTTTGGGAACTCTAAGTGTAGTCAACTGATTTGCTGGAATGCTTCCTTCCATTTCTCTGAGAACATAAAGCGCCCGTATTACGATTCGTTGTGTACTTCATTTTCCATTGGCTTTAAACGTTCTTTGAATGGATGCATCTTTGCAGGTTGTTCATATTCGTCCTTCAACAATTAAAAAAATGAGCCAGAGGCAAGCGAACCATTTTTTGGAATTTTATAGACCTTTCCGAATCAATGATGGAGATATCTGTTCAACACAATCACGATATCATATTTTTCAGAGTGCAGAAGGAATCTGTTGATATTCTCCGTCTGGAGGAAATTTGTAAGACTTTCCACTGCATGGACAGTGGATGCACTGGACCTTCCTTGCAGAATGGAGGATTCCAAGCCTTCCCCGGAAAGTGAAGTAGTTATCATTCGTATATCCGCAAATATTTCAGACATCGCTCCATACCATCTTCATTGTCGGCATTCGATATGCTCTGTATGCAAGGAGCGATTTGAAGAAGAGTGAGATTCAAAGTATTTCCTACTATTACCAGTAATCCATTTCGTTAGCATGGAACTTGAAAAGAACCAAGAATGATAATATCAATGATCATCCTTACAGTCCAACTCGTCCAGACATCAAGTGTTCCATTTGTGGAATGGAGACTCCATACGAGAAGATCTCGCGCTTGAGGAAGGCTGAAATAATGAAAGGCTAGTTTTGTTTACAATTGATCCCATTGTCTAATTCAAAATTGATTCCAGAATTAATATTCGAGCTCTCTCAACGCGGTCTTCCCTGTGTTCAATGTGGCACAGGAACCGTCAAGTCTCTGCCGGTTGCTCCTTCCAGCTCTTTCTGCTGTGGGGTATGATATTTACAGTTTCTGAATGATTTTTGCGCATATGTTACTGGCCTTTGTATATACAGTAGCGACCGAAAGTATTCGGGCACTTTTTTCAATCGTCTCTAACTTTTTGACCAGACCTGATATTAACTAAATTTCTGTTCTGTTGCACAGATAATCTATAGAAGACTACGACGCACATATAATGGTAGCGGCGAAAGCACTCTGTAATTGCATAGTGATGACGCAACCGAGACATGCTTTTGAGAACATTCATTATTCTTTGGTGGATTTTTTTCAACTCATCAAACTTTTTGTGCATAGAGGCCAGTACAAGGGCTACCCAGAATAAAAGTTTCAAGTTCCATGGCTGCAGAAATTCAGCAAAATTGAACTCGATATTTCATAACTCTGCTTTTAGCAGAGCTAGAGCTCCGTTCTAAAGCTCAAAATGATTCTGGTAATGGCTGTTGATGATCCACAGAGTATGGTAGCATTGGCCCTTCATTTGCCTTTCGAAACCAAATAAGTCACTTTTTTACATGATCCAACTGTGAAGGCTCACCATTCCAAGGGTGATTTTTGAAAATACATGGTTCCGGAGCAAGAGTGTTCTACTACCGCTAGTCTGTTGATGTTCAAATTTTTAGGGCATTTGGTTGACTCTCCGGCATGCGGCGAATTGTTTACGGAGGCATACTCACTCCCAAAATGCTCGACTCACCGATACTCGATTTTTTCAAAGACGTCAGATTGGGCTGAATTTTCGTCAACTGTACGCCCACACTATCTTTATGAACTACGAGAAGTTTCAGAGCCTCAACACTGCTACAAAGATAAGTATGGATATTGACATCAACGCGAAAGTGGGAGGGGCATGCATTTTGTGAGTGAGTATGCCTCCGTAAACAATTCGCCGCATATCGGAGAGTCAACCAAATGCCCAAAAAATTTGAGCATCAACAGACTAGCGGTAGTAGAACACTCCTGCGCCGGAACCATGTATTTTCAAAAATCACCCTTGGAATGGTGAGCCTTCAAAGTTGGATCATGTGAAAAAGTTACTTATTCGGTTTCGAAAGGCAAATGAAAGGCCAACGCTACCATACTCTGTGGATCATCAACAGTCATTACCAGAATCATTTTGAGCTTTAGAACGGAGCTCTAGCTCTGCTAGAAGCAGAGTTATGAAATATCGAGTTCAATTTTGCTGAATTTCTGCAGCCATGGAGAGTGGTCGCTGCAACTTGAAACTTTTATTCTGGGTAGCCCTTGTACTGGCCTCTATGCACAAAAAGTTTGGTGAGTTGAAAAAAGTCCACCGAAGAATAATGAATGTTCGAAAAAGCATGTCTCTGTTGCGTCATCACTATGCAATTACAGAGTGCTTTCGCCGCTACAATTATATGTGCGCCGTAGTCTTCTATAGATTATCTGTGCAACAGAACAAAAATTTGGTTAATATAAGGTGTGGTCAAAAAGTTAGAGATGATTGAAAAAGTGCCCGAATACTTTCGGTCGCTACTGTAGAATCCTAAATATTTCAGATTCGTCCAAATACTGTCAATCCAGAGGCTAGTGAAAGAGTTCCTGGAGAGATTCCGCCAGTGAACAGCGAGAGAGGAGAGCATGCCGTGGAAGAAAAGAGGGTGCGTGAAGTTTGTAGTTATTTATATAAAACGGTTTTGAAGAAACTCATTAAATATGATTCTTTAGATAAAATAGGATGCACACGCTGTGTTCATTCCAGAGCATCAGATACTTCCACCGAGAGCACATCAAGGTCTGCCTCCGCTGTAGCTCCCTTGGGACTGCGACGGAGGACACCTACAAGCAGTGGATCGACCGAGTAAGAGAAAAGGAGAATTTCTCGTAAAAATCGCCTTTGCATCGATATTGAATATCTATGTTCAGTTCGCCCTCGTATGTTCCTTCTGCGAGAAGAATGGCAACTCAGGCCACAAGCACACGTCTTCCAAGCTGATTCCATTTGAGCGAGTATTTCGTCTGGATGAAAGATCTGATCTTATGGATAGGAAACTCGACCAGGTTTGTAATTGAATATTTTGAATTGTTTATGACTCTTTTCGTAAACTTTAGACTACAGAATTTATCATTTTCCTCGCACTTTCTATTTTGGGGACGAGTCGTCATCGATTCTTGACCCCCTTGAGCTCATTTCCTGATTTTCTTTTTCTCTCATTTTGGTATAATCCTCGCTTCTCTTCTCTAACACACGAGACTAACAGATTATGCGCATGACTCATTCTGTGAGGATTGAAAATTCGATCAACTCATATTATTCCTTTCAGGCACCAAGTACGAAATTGGTGTGCAAGCACCGACGTACGTGGCACTTATCTATGTGCTCGGATGCCACGTGGGAGAAGATTGCCAAATATATGGAGCAAATTGGTAACGATGATGCTACTCTCTAAATTCTCATTTTGAACCTTTCAGGATCTCCTTCAGAAGCATCTTCGGGTCAGGATACCCATAACAACGATGAGTAATATCAATTTGCGAATGCTTTTTTCCTTATGTATTGATCATGTTCTACTTTCTCACGATTCTGTTGTTTTCGTATCTAGAGCTTCCCGGGGCCCGAATTACGAAAATTACCTCTATTGTTAAAATTCTGGGAATTATTCTGCAATTACTCTTATGTCGATAATATTCTCTATCATATTTATCATGAATTCAAACGTGTAGTATGCACAATATAAAAACTGAAATAAATGATAAATGAATTTCTGGAGCATGGCTTGTTGTTGCTTCATCACGAGGCCTTTGAGTAGAACTTGAAAGTGATGTCAAGTGTGATGATTGTGTAGTTATCATAGTAGTTAATCTAGTGGTAGTTTTAGGTTGCGTAGTCATTTTCATTGAAGTAGCCTTCCGTGTCGGATTCGAAGTACTTGTGGAGACTCTTGTGTATCGTTCACTCGATGAATATCGATCTGTCTCGGTTGTAGTTTGATGATCATCGTCTTCAGTGGAGCGAAGAGTCTCCGGGGTTGTCAAGAGTGGCGATTCAGTGCTCGGCAACTCGTGATCACTCGTTGTGGAGGCAATTGAGGTTGTAGTTGACGTACCGTCAGGTATATCTTTTCCGAAATATGTAGTTCTTCTCTCCGCTATTTCTGTTGTACTCCGAATGGATGAGCTCGTGGAATCGTACATCGATTCACTAGCCGACCAATCATCAGAGCTGGTAATAGGAGAAATGGTTGTAGTTGCTTCGCTCGTATGCTCTTCGTTTGGTGTTGATGTTATGCCAAAGAACTGCGTCGACGGAGTCTTGGCCTCAGTCGTTTTCATCTTCTCAGTTGTCGTCCGAATGGATGAAGACGAGGAAGTAGGCGAAGAGGAGTAAGGGTCGGACTCGAATTTGAGTAAGAATGACGAACTGTCATGAGTGGGAGCGAATGTGACATCAAGAGACTGAAACAACAAATAATTACATCAAAATCCAATGACAGCCTAACCTTTCCAGCGAATTCCAGCGACTGATGCCAATCGTTCGATGCTATTTCGCCAAGTAAGCTGTAAATTAAAAAAGTGTATTCTCTGAGAAATGCAAGGAGATTTACTTAATTTTCTTATGGTAGTCAATCTCTAACTGAACAGGATCAACGGTATTGAGGAATGCATAGATATGAATGGATCTCTTCCTGAAAACAACGGATGCATCCCAAATCATAAGTGTCAATTAACTTCTTATCCGTCAGATGGAATGTGGACTTCTTCGAATGTAAACTGGATCGGTAGACCTGAAGTCATCAATAAACCTCGGTGAAAACTGCTAAACTCACGTCTCCGTTCATGCAACCGATGTAGCCAGGAGATGTCACAAAACCTCGAGTTTCCAGTGAAAAATAGTATGCTGAAAAGTATGTTAGTGTGAAATGGAATACAATTTTAAATGTACATTTGAAGCTTCCTAGATATAAATCAACTTCAACTTCTGTTGGACTATACAAAGTCGCAATCGGTCCATTGAAATAGTAGGAAAATGAGTCTTCTGATCTGGTAATGCGAGATTATATGTATATCGTCATTGATAAGATTCACCGGAAATCAATGACTGATGTGCATTTATTGGAGTTTTCTCTTGCATTGTCAAAACCCGTAGTTAGAAATGGTCCATTCAACACCTGGAAATTGCATTAGCTTTGAAACTATTAATTCAGATCAACTCACGCCACTGTTCACATCTCCAGCTATTCGGAACGGTTCAGCACTGAGAATTGTGATAGGAACAGAACCTATCCATTTCACAGTGGTAGAAGGACTTGAGGGCTCGTACACGAGGGCCGTATCGTAGAAATCTATTTCTGATTTTTAGATCCGGTTATGAAAGAAACGAATACCAGCACTCTCTGCAACAATGTAAACGACGACAGGACCGCATGCATAATTAGTGTTGCGGTTCACTATTCGCAAGCCGCCCTTAAAGAATACGCTGAAATCCAGAATCATGTTATCGCAAACCGATGAAACATATGCAGTTTTCAACTTAGAGAATCTGTTTTTGTTTCGAGTGATGTATCCGAGTCTGGAATAAAGACATAGCCGAACAGCATGTAAAAAAAATCTCACGATTTTTCACCAACGAAAATATTGTCAAGTGTAGAGAGCGAGTTCTTAGGAGCACTGGCAAATACTTTGCAAGCGCTTGCGGAGCAAAGATCAACGTCAAACTGAAATTTGAAACCAATGAATGACTGAATTTTTATTAGAGTACCTCTTGAACAGCTAAATCAAATTCATCAAGTATCATAGAGTCGGTGAAGCGAACAATCGCATCTGAAGCAACGTATGAAATTTAGCTGCAAGATACCCAAACATACCGCTGGAATGAATGAGTGCTAGCAGAAGCAAAACCAGCATGACTATGCAACTAACATAGTTTTCGGTCCTTATCGCAGTTCATATCAACTCATTTCGATTGGGAGGATTAGTCTGGCGGTGAGTAATGCAGGATAATAACATGATTCAGGTCAGAAAGAATTTGTCAGGTCCTCCTTATCATGATATAAGCTCTGCTGTTACGATGACTACTCATCATGAAACATAACAAACGACTTGTTACTACGTGATTTGCTTTAACTTTGCTTTGAAATTCCCGAACATTGTGTACTTCCCCAATTACTCACCTTAGCACTACCTAAAACTTCATTTTACATCTTTAAAGTATCAAGGTTCTATCTATGTTGTGTACTTGTGTAAGAAAGTAGAAAAATATGCTTTATTTCTATATCAACGGAACTTTCAAAATTTAATTAGTCGCATATCGTCTGTAAACATCAGTGCTTGCTCTCTATTTTTTCGATAATCTTTACATGCTATTGAACGAGTAGTGGCGAAGAAAGAGGAAGGAAAAACGGAATGAAGGATACGAAGGGATGGAGCGATAGAAGGAGAGGAGGGAGAGGTAATGTTCAGTTCACTTGAGATCGGAGTTCAATTCTTTGCCTTCTTTGATCAACCAGAATGTAGTGCATGGCCCTTTTCCCTTGAATTGAAGAAACAAATGAGAAAGAAAAGATTCATAATAACGATCTCACTTTGATGTTGACGATTCCCCTCTCTTGGATCACAAAGCGATGCTCGTATTTTGATTTGAGAAGAATTGCAGCTGTCTCGCTCATCTAAGAAATTCATATGAGAATGAAGAAGGGAGAAGTTGCGGAATGATAATACCTGAATTCTACCAGGTTCAGATATCGATCCCATTCGAGAGGCCACATTCACAGTATCTCCAAACACACAAAACCTCAAATTATTTCATTCTGATCACACTAGTAATTCGATTCAAGAGTTGAATGATGCCAACTCAATCGATCTTCCCAAATAATACCTCGGAGCGGTACTTCCAAGTATTCCACTGGCAAGAGCTCCTGTATGAATTCCCACTTTGATCTTCAGTTTGTGTTCTGGCCGATGAGGAATCGCATACGATTCAAGCACGTACTGAATATTCTCAAATAGCCAACAGGTAATGTTAAAAGATAGAAACCTTCTGAAAGTGTAAAGCAATTTGGCACACTTCACTAAGATGCCTTCTATCCTCCATTTCTGGAATTCCAGATACTATTAAATATGCGTCTCCCACGTTTTCCACCTATAACAGTATATCGAAGTTGAGAAGAAAACAAAAAATAATCATTTCGACAATGAACTATCGAACTAACTTATGATTGTAATCGTCTTAAAGATTGGAATATACATTATAGTATCTACAGCACTGAATACACTTTGAAAAGTAATTACCTTGAAAGCTGAATACAGTTCGACAATCTCATCAAATTTAGAGTATAGCACATTGAGCATTAGAATAATCTGATAATAGATAGTTAAAATGTAGGGTTCCCTTATGGGAAATGTTTCCGGAATTCGAATGAAAACAAAGAGAGAGGTAGAAATTTCCTTACTTGAACTGGAATTGATTGTTCACAAAGAGAAGTGAATTCACAGACATCAGCGAATAAAACAGATACTGAGGGATGCATCGAAGGACGTACTGATCTTCCCTCGCGTAATTCCAGAGCGATACTTCTGAATATCGATTAATTGAATGGATGCAAAAAGAGTTAGTCACCTAGGCATTATCTGATACAGGAGTCTCTCAGTTTTTTCTTTCAACTCTTCGATTTCTTCAGTTCTCTTCTCAACAATTTGCTCTAGGTTTGCAGAATATTCATCGATCATCGATATCATTTGATCCACTAGAGTTCCTTTTGCACTGAAATACTCTCGTTTTCCTCTTCTCTCTTTTCCTTACTCATTCCCGTACTCCCAATGAAGTGTTTCTATTATCTTCGAATGGGTAGGATATGTCTCCTCTCTTATACTTACTCATTCCCATATTCCCTATGAACTGCATCTATTATCTTCGTGAGAGTTGGACGAGTTTCCTCTTTCCATTGCCAGCATTGCTGCATTATTGACACCAATCTGAAATAATTTTCTTTCTCCATTTTATCCATTTATCGTTCTTTACCTCAAAGTAAGTCCAGTATTCTCTGGGATTACTGGCTTTAGCATGCTCATCTTATTTTCTGATATATGTGTAGAGATTAGTGCTGAATGTTCAATTTGCTAGGTACTTTTCTCAGAATCACAAACTATGAGTATCCTCCTTGAGTTCAGAAAACGGAATTTGATCCAGTAATATTTGGTAGATTAGCATTCCCAATTGATAAATGTCCCCTAAATACAGTAATACGATAAAAATCAAAGAGAAAAAAAGCAAAAATAGTATTCAAAGAATGCAGAGCAATGTGCAGAAATTACACATGTTTCATAAGCAAACCACCGACCTTTTGTTTGTCAAAAAACAGCCAAATTTGGACCAATGTACAAAGACAGTCGTATCGACTTTAGAAGGATAACCTTTTTCGGTGCCGATTGCTCGTTGTTGCGTCTTCTGAATCTCACGAAGAATCTCAGGCGCAACTTGCAGATATTCTTGAATTGAATGGGTATACTGAAGAACCATTGAGAAGATACTTACTATGAGGGAGAACTTCCCAATTGAATTCAGGATACGACACTATTTCTTTCGATTTTTGCTTAAGTTATGTAAATATTGTTAAGGGAAAGCGCATTGCATGAACCTTTGAGTTGATGAGTCGCTGCAATCCGAAGTCTGTCAATTTTACACACCAATAAGCATCGACCACACAATTCGACAAAAATAGAGCGCCGTGAACTCTGATTGCAGAAGAGTGAATCCATGATAGGCCCTGAATAGAATGAGAATAGAAAGATAGGATAAATGTTGTCACTTTGAGAATATGCCTTATGAAGGACGCTCTGAAATTTCTTCCCAATTTGTGATCCGTCTTGAAGAGAACATTCTCAAGTGATTGGCTAGAACCAAATAAGAATGCGAGATTGAGTATCATTGACCGAACCGTTGAGTGTACGCCCAACAAACGACGAACTCTCCATTTTGATTGAATGAAATACCCTCGAACGGGTTAAGATTTGAATGTGAAATTCCTTTCATCTTCAATCAAATAGATATCATTGATGTGTATATTTGCCAGTGATTACCTGGTTGAGATACTCCATTTCATTTCTTGTGAATGTAATCGCTTTCTTTTGAATAAAAGTCTTGACGGAGACCTGTGAATGAGAAGTATATAGATAGATGGATAGGGAGTGAGGAAGAAAAAGAATGTGCGATGAGTTGGCATCATAATGTCTTACTTTATGTCCTCGAATAGTTCCTCGAATAGCATCAAATTGACTAGTTCCAATGCACGAAAGTGATCTCATAGACGAGGATGGATTAGAAGGGGCAGTACCGAAATTCTGAAGAGCAACAAATTATGAATATGAAATGCATGCTTACTTCTTCTTCATTCTTGATATCTTCGTATAAAATTCTCCATGGCATTCTTTGTAGTTGGTGCTCTTTCCGCTGAAGGTACCAAGCAAAGCTCAGAGGAGAGATAATAGCAACGGATATGATTAGAGAGATTATCACGATATGCACTGAAATGTGGTTGATTGAATTAACTTGCTCGAAAGAAAAAAATCGTACTGATACTGCATTCAGAACCATCGAAGCTGCATTGAGGTTTATAGGGTGGAAGGATAGAGAAGGAAAGGGGATGGGATATTATGTATTCCATTGTTTCATTTTCAGAGAATGATGGATATATAGTGGATATAAGCGAAGGAAGCCCATTTTTTAATCGATGAAATCGAAAATACGATTGACGAATACCATTCTCATCTATTAGAATATCTCCCGTAATGCCTGAATCCAAAGGTTCTGTATTTGTCGTTCAATTTCAAAGAACCTTTGAAATACAGAGGATGTGTTGAATTCAGTAAAAGGAGAGAGATAGCATCGCATAGAAGAAGAGAAGATTCGATTCGATCATTGATCTGTCAATAAAATCATTTCAAACGGAGGAAATCTGTGAACCTTACTTCTAACTGATGATCGAAGAGGAATTTTGTAGTGAGACGATGATCGAAATGATCGAATTGAACCTCGAATTATGACAAATAAGAGAGAATGAAGGCTGACAACTAACCAAATGAGTGTATTTCAATAGTCGATGAGGTCTCTTTGAAAGCGATTTACTCAGAGAATCGAAAGACTTTTGAAAGAAATCCCGGATATTTGAAAATCGAGATTCCATGAAAAATAGCGAATATTCATTGGGAGATGAGAATGAAGTTGATGAAAGCCACGAGAAGAAAACATCTCGATTGGACAGAATAAAGAGAACTGAAAAGATATCACTACGATCATACCTCACATTTATTCAATGTAATTACCTCGAGAGTTTTTGAGAACAGTAACTGTTGAATTCTCATCAGATATCAATCCACTGACTATGGTTAGAGTCTGTGGAAGGGAACTACTCACCGTTTGAGCATCATAGACATATTCTTCTGAGTAGAGAATACCCATCTGAAAAGAAACGAAAACTTTATTCTCGCTCATTGCTCATCGCATACCTGTTCCCACTGAGAAAATGACGAGAGTATTTCAATCATCTTTGCTATTCCAATCGGATTCTTTGGTTCAAGTATCACAGTAGTATCACCCTTATCGAGAAAGTCAATAGTCGAGATGAAGGGGGCGGACCATCTCTCAGTTAGTCGAGATATAACCACAGCTTCTGAGTTTTACCATTTCGTGAATTACTTTTTTTCTATGATTGATGCAGACCATCTATGCAATTTGCTCCTATGAATGCCTCCATTTTGTGAAAATATCGCATGGAGGCTGCATTGTCAACTCCATTGAATGATTTACAAGCAGGAAGCGTGACGATTCTGAAAAGATCTGATCACAGACTCGAATGGGCTTTCCGTAGCGCTGTCAGCGCATAATGATGGATAACGGTATTACTACACCTTTCGTCCCTCCCATCCTCTCATCATGTGGATTCACAAGGGGAGTGACGCGAATGCAAATGGTCAGCGTATCCGCTGACTTTTGCGGATCAGCCAATCGAGAAGTAAGGGAGGTAGAGAGAGGGAAATGCAAATTCTTTTGCATTCCACCTCTCTCCTCTCGAATGAAAGGGAGAGGGGGGAGAATGGCACCGTAATACCGATATCGAGCTCGGATCCCTACTACTTACTTCACGCTTGAATTAGCTGGAGGGAAGCAAGAGAGAATTACATTTCTTTCTTCTGCGTAATGTTGTAGGTGACCTATTCGGATGGCTTGCGTGGTAGAGATGGACATTAGAAGTAAAAGGAAGAAATTCATGACTGAGAGTATGGATGGAAAGATATGTACGTGTGGAGAAGGAGTCTATGTGATTCCTGCCCTCCCATCTCATTACTAATTAAATATCTCAAGCAAATAAATTCTCCTTTCTCGTGTCATCTCTCACTCACTCATAAAGAGGAGGAAAGACTAGGCATACCAAGCTTTTAAGGCACTTAGTTCATGAGAGAAAAAGTTTAAATGAAAAAGTAACATTGTTCTCTGATTCAAACTGATTTTCTTATCTTCCTTGCGCAAAGCGTGTGAAATTGAATAATAATTGAATTTTGTTTAGCTATCTGCTGAAATACTCATGGGATTAAGCTTCAAGATATGCGGAAGCATTTCACGATAAACCCACCAAATAAAAACGCCGAATTCGACCATATTATTCAAAACTTTATTAATTTTTTTTGGAAAACGTGCCACGTTCGTCATGTAATTATTACTCATAACTCGCTCACTCGTAAAGAAGATGAAAGCCAATAAGGAGAGAATTGATAAGGAGGTGTGAAAATGAAAAGGGTTGCCCTGCTCTGCATTCTCTCCATTGCCTATTCTCAATATTGTTATTCGTACGATACTCTTTCTCCGCATTGTCCCAATGCTTTCCTAAACGGAACAATCGAGATAATCCTCAACAGTGATTCAACCAGTGTCGATCATTTACAACAACAAATAGAGGTAATATCATCTCCCATCTGTCCTCGCTCATTAATATTTATTCATTTAGACTTCGATCACTCCCTATTTCGAGCTTAATCCTGGCCACTGGATCATATCAGTTTCTTCATTCTCCGACTTTTCATTCTGTGCCCCTACAATTGTCCGCAGTCTTCTAACTTCATGCGTTGTGATCAATCGCAAGAAGGAAATCATTGCGATCGTTATGAAGATGGTCTGAGTTTTCTTTGCATAAAAGACACTTTTTGTTATCCTTAGCAAAGTTGAAAAAATGGGTCCATTCGGAAATAAGTTTCCCCTTGACTGCAGCTTGCATCGGTGGATAAATTATTCACTTGGCTTCCATAAAAATAGCTCAAAATTGTGTTACACCTTCGAAGAATTTTAACAAAATCCACCCCTAACTCGCAATAGGCCAAAATACCGAAAACTTACTTTGTTTCACAAAACCCAAGAAGTGGAAATGATGACGCGAACCAAGCCAATGGGGGGGGGCTCATTTACGTGACATTGCGCGCCGAATAATTCCACACCGAGCGAGGGGTGGAAGCGGTGAGAGATGTGAGTTTCAGCCTGACTTGTCTCATTTTCTCTCATGTTGCTATTGAATAGAAATAGAAATTTCAGATTTCTCATCAGATTGTTCGGAAAGAGTTCACTGAGCTCTCTGAACAAACGTCATCTCTGCAGCTTCATGCTACGCTGATATATTAGTCGCTTTAATACGCGAGGGTTAAAATATGAGAGTAGGAGGAAGTTATTGAGATGGCGTGTGTTCAGAGAGCTCCGCAAACCCTGCATCTTATATTTTTTTTCAGTGCCAACATTCCATACATGTTGTGTATTTCTGTAAGAACTCTCAAGTTGAGTAATATATTAGTAATATAGGAAAGATACATTATATATAATGTATCTTTCCTCTCACAAAACAAAACATCAGCAAACTTCAATGCTTGCTCTCAATTCCTTCGATTATTTTTTCAGTTCTTTTCCAGAGTTCTTCTTGAAGCTCAACATCCTTGCTGAATGACTTATTGAGGCTCTTCTCATCATCCCAACACGAGTCCCAATACTTGCCAGAGACCTGAATAGCAGTGGCAAAATCAAAACAACCAAAGACTGTAAATAAGCTGTTTTGGTAAATAGACTCTAACCCCCTTTGTATCGGGATGCACTGCGCAGTAGACGGTAGTCGATGCTCCCTGGCTGAGTGACTTATTGAAGGGAGAAGCGAGCACATTCAATGCTCGTCCCAAGAAGCCGAGGTTGCTGCTGAGATCTGAATGACTAGCGGAATATATGATCTCGATACTAGGTGTTGCGTGTTGATGACATTACACGCTCCTCACTGGGTTCACTATAGTCTTATCATCTCATCATCTCTAGATCATGTGCACAAGAGTGTTTGCTTCATAACATGCCGTCATTGGGAAAAGTCATGAGAACTCACTTGTGCCTATGAAGGATCCCGGATGCAACACATAGACATCCACTCCCTTTCCTTCCAGATCCCGATGAAGTTTCATGGCGAAGAGTAGGTTACAAAGCTTGGATAGACTGTAGAGAATGAAGCCTCGCTTTACACCTGAGATATTGTAATCAGATTTCAAGATTGAGATAAAATGTAACAAAGATACAGCATTCTCACATACCGACTTCCTCCTCAACAGGCGGCATCAGTTCGGCAAGTTTCTTCTCAAGAGAAGAATTCGGGCTTACCTTGAATAATCGAATCGTTTCTTTTTCATTTAGTTTTTTGGAAATATCAAATATATTTTCTGAGCAACATCAAATATCAACACCAGTCCTAGATTTCTCACCCCTGAATGGTTGTGCCCTTCAGAAGAGACGACGACTATCCTCGAGGGAGTAGATCTCTCGAGTAGAGGCAGGAGAAGGGTCGTTAGATGAAAGTGGCCAACGTGATTCACACCGAACGTCGTTTCGAGACCGTCAGTCGTTGCCTAAAGGATACAAAATCAGCGAAACGGAATAATGATGATCAAGAAGTTTTGGGAATGTCTACATACTGTATGAGGCGATCCGTAGATGCCAGCGTTCAGAATGAGGACGTCTAGTTTCCTGAAAGAGAAATGTGCTGTACCAGAATGCCGCGATCATAGAAGTCTCAAAGATACTAACTCATGTTTGTGCATTAACTCCTCAGCCGCCCATCTGATTGAAGCAATCGAAGATAAATCGCATTTGATGAAGGACATCTCTACTGTTGGCTGGAAAATACAGAAATACTTGAGATAAAATGAAAGATTTCACCTTTTCATTTCTTATTTTTTCGATTGCTTGTTCAGACAGTTCCTTGTTTCTATTGAGACAGATTACATGAGCACCAGCCAAAGCGAGATTGCGTGCTGTCTCGGTTCCAATACCTATAAAACTCTTCCTAGCTTATATCAATAATGGGAATTGCATACCATTGGTCGTTCCTGTGACTGCGATGGTCTTTCCAGTAAGATCAAGTCCTTTCAAAACCTGAATATGAAGGGGTTTACATATTTGTAATGGAAGGGAATAACAGTGACCTGTTCGCATGTAGAGCTTCCGTTGAACTGTCGCTTTCTCCCATCAGAAGAAGGCTTAGTGCACACCATTTCTGAAACAGTCAGATTCAAGAAAGTAGAGATGGAATATTTGCACTACCCAACATTTTAAATAAAAAATAATAATAACATTATGGATGTATAGGCCGGTTCGTTCTTGAAAAGTTATTGTTATAGGTGACAGAGAAAAGAAACTTCGTGAGCCTCCTTCTAGTCATCTAGTGATAAGACGCCTTGTTGCGCGGTGAGAATGAGATCTCTCGATTTGCACACTCTTGCCTTTCTGTAATAGGTGAGAAACCTCGTATTGTTTGAAGGCGAAAGGAAGAATCCCTCAACGTGTGATAGTGTCACGAGCTTGTGCGATTGTGCTCTCTATTACTTGGTGAGCCTTCAACTGTTAGGGAGGAATAATGAGCTACTCGTAGCTTCCCATTCATCTTTTCCACTACTTTTCAATTGATCATAAAACGCGAGCGCAATTGCAACCAAAACGAGGGGATATAGACGGATAAAGGGATGGGTGTGTTTTGTTTACTGGGTTGTCAGTAATCCTTCATCGTTTTCATGTAGGCAGATAGGAGAGAGTGAGTATAAAGGGGAATTGTATTCTCCAGTCGGACAATAATGGTAACTACCGACTCGAATCATCAAACTGACAACTTGATCATTGCTTAGAAACAATTCAATCTAAGAAGTTTACTTCTTATAATCTAACAGAAATAATGATCACACGTTCTCGATATCTTCTATGATTTTCTTAGTTCGTTTCCACAATTCTTCCTGAAGTTGTTCATCACGAGCGAGTTCAATCACTAGTCGCTTCTCATCATCCCAGCATGATTCCCAATACTTCCCGGAGATCTACAATTGAATGTTCAGTGTTTTCTTTAATAACATTGCTAACCCCTTTTGTTTCTGGATGAGCTGCGCAATAAACAGTTGTCGATGCGCCTTGACTTAGTGACTTGTTGAAGGGCCACGCAAGTATTTTCAGAACTCCAGCCCAGATTCCCAGATTGTTCCCGATATCTGTAAAATACTATTCATGATGTATATTGATAAAGAAAGTAAGCTATTGAAGCGAGATCCAAGAAAAATTACTCACTTGTGCTGATAAGAGTTCCTGGATGCAGCACATACACATCTACACTTTTTCCCACGAGATCTCGATGCAATTTCATCGCAAAAAGAACGTTGCACAGCTTGGAGAGACAGTAAAGAGTCGTACCTCTCACGACTCCTGCATACCGATTTAATTTCTCCCAACTTCCACGATGAGATAAGAAAACATACCTACATCGTCCTCTACAGTTGGAATTAATGCTGTTATTTTCTCTTCTATCGAAGCAGAATGGTTGATCTAGAGTTGGCATTGAGTATTCTACTACGATAAGGTTTGCACAAACTCACTCCAGAGGAAGAATGACCTTCCGATGAAACCACGACAATTCTAGATGGTGCTGATTGTTGTAATAAAGGCAGGAGATGTGTAGTGAGATGAAAGTGACCGACGTGATTCACACCAAATGTTGACTCGAGACCATTCGTTGTTGCCTATCAATTGATTAGTTAGTTCCACTTACCATTTAGAGGAATAATAACTACCTTTTGAACGGGTAAGTATATTCCCGCATTCAATATTATTACGTCCAGCTTTCTGAAACAAAATTCGCTATAAGACAAGTCTACAAGAGACTCACTCATGATTTCGAATAATCTGATCTGCTGCCTCTCTAACTGAAGCGAGTGAAGCGAGATCGCATTTGACAAACGACATTCGAACTCTTGCCTGAAAATAGCTATAAATAATGAACGAGGTCAGCCATTGCACAAATCGAGCTGAAGCACTCACATTCTCATTCTTGATTTTCTCTATCACTTGTTCTGATAACTCTTTGTTTCTGTTGAGGCAGAGGATATGGGCACCAGCCAATGCAAGGCTACGAGCCGTCTCCAGACCAATTCCTGTAGGGCTGCGAGTTCATGAAAGAATCAACTCACACAAACCATTCGTCGTTCCAGTGATGGCGATTGTCTTTCCGCTTAAGTCGAGACCTTTAAGTACCTTTAAGGCATTTCATGTAGAAAAGTGACAAAAAAGTGAGTATACCTGTTCGCAAGTTGAGCTTCCATTGAACTGTCGCTTCCTTCCAGCTGACTGCTCCTTATTCATCGTTTTCTCTAAACAGCAACACAAAGGCATGAACGCAGGTACCGACATGTGTATGTGGTATACTTATATGCATTATGGAGCGACGTCGTCGATTGTTTACCCATGTTAGACATTAAAGATCTGATGGTGAGAATAGCGCTGGGAAAAATACAAAACATATCCAACTAGCGAGTTGATCAACGGTTAATCGGGATCCTCTGGAATGTTGTTGTAATCATCAAGTGCAAAAAGTGTGCTATCTGCGCAAACATCGAGAGAATGCGTAAATGCGTACTGTGTTTATGCCATTCAGTTCCAGTGTATTCAAAAAATGGAAAGAGGCCTAGAGAAAAATCGTGAACATCTTTAAATCGAGATAAATGAGATGAAGTGCACGTTAGCACAGCCAATTATTCATAATCTTCATTCCGCTGAAGGAGCAGTGGTTATCGTGTTTGACAATGGTATACTCGAAACCATATTATGTTTTCTTATCAGACCAACCAACCCTTTCCGGTAGTCTGAGATTAAAAGGATAATGACAGCAGCATCCTAGACGGGGAAACAGGTAGTAAGAGGAACGCTAATATCATGGACGAACGTGATGTTCAATCTCATCAGTGGAATATTCATACTGAGTAGAGTAGGAATGTATACGAATAGCGCGGGAGCAGAAGCCTGTATTTGCGCACTTTTGTTATTGAAAAGTCAAGCAAGTGACCTGAGCGCACAGCGCAATAATAAGCTTCTTCTGGATTGCATTAGCCTTGGATGAAAGTTGCGAGGTTTTACTGATGTGGTAGAACATCAAAAAAGCCAAAGACGCAGCGAGAATCATCGACGATATCATCATTGTATTCATAGACATCACGTTTATGAATTCGTTGTTTCTCTGAAAATATAAATTGTAATTCGGAAAGAATACAAATAATACTACCCAATGGTCGAGAACAAGCCACGCATTTTCGATTCTCTTCCCGTATTTTTGTTCGTATTCACCGATAACAGCTCTCCTCCCTGCGCTATCCACTTGACCAGTTGTACTATAGTAGCTCGAGAAAAACCTAAATGATGACTTTGAAGTAGTTAATAAACATCAAGGGCATCTATGGAAGGAATATTCAACATGACATCACTCCTGTTGCATTCGCGATGAACAGAGAAAATATAAACTTCTTCTTTGTGAATAATTCAATCAGATGAGGTCGACGAACAGACCAGTAACGATAGAGGAAATGCATTCCCAGAAGAGTAAATGGAATTGATTGCATTCCAGAGTAAAATGATGTGACTGCCTGAAAGATGTCTAGATTTTTTCCTTGGAGGTATAGCATACTCGATGATCGAAGGCAGTATCAGTGACTGCGCCATGAGTACTACCGATGAGCAGTGCTCGCTAAATAAGTGCAAAATATAATATTAACATTCATAACTAAACCCATACCGGATGCACAAGATAATGAAGAATCACCAAAAACCCATTTGATATGGTAAACACAATCAGCAACTGCTTATACGCCCCAAGATGAGCACCAGAAAATCGAACTATCGAATATAACAATAGAGCATTGAGAAGGAGGCCTACCACTGAAACGAGCCTCAAATTCTAAAGAAAATGAGAATTCGAAACCTGTGTTGAATGCCTCCACATTTTCGAGAGCAATCAGCAGAGTTAACATTTCTCGACCTTGCCAGATCTGATATTTTAGCGCAGGTCTAATAAGGCATCGATCTACGGAAGCCTGTTATCATCACATCTAACATGCATAAAGGAATGCGAGCATAATGCCCTAAACAGTTGAACTATGATTCACTTCATGCTCAGGTCGACACGAGTTCACCGAGGGAGGTGATCTTTGCTTGCATTTCGAGGTATTATGAATTTTTCGTTAGCATATTTATTCACTTTCGTTTTAATATTTCGCAAAGTTTAAATAGTGATAGCAGCACTGGCAACAGGCTGTAGCTGATGTGTTGATATTTTCAGCTCGGTTTCCTTCCTGATCATCCTCATTATTCCTTTCCGATAATCAGAGATGAGCATTATGATAATTGCAGCATCCCATGCTGGAAAACAAGTAGAAATGGGAACGCTCATGTCGTGTACAACAGTGACGGGAATGCGGAAGAAGGGAATATTCATAACAAGAAGGTAAGGTGTGTATACGAAGAGAGAAGGAACAGAAGCCTGAATGGGTTTATTCTGTTAGTCTGATGCAAAAGATGCGATACCTGAGCACACAAAGCAATGAGTAACTTTCGCTGTAGCTGAGTTGATTTTGTAGAGATTTTAGAGGTAATGTTGAGATAGTGAAAGGTCAATACAGCCAATATGGCTGCAAGGATCAGTGCAGAAATCATCATGATGTTCAACGAAATGACCATGAATAGAAGAGTCGGATTTATTTTGTTGTCACGCTGAAAACTAGTTTCATGAGTAGTTTAAAAAGAATATCTTACCCAATGGTCCAAGATAATCCATGCATTCTCAATTCGCTTTCCGTATTTTCTCTCATACTCTGCCATTAGTGTCCTCTTTGCATCGTCATCCTCCTGTCCAGTAGTTCCGTACATACTCATCAAGTACCTAATTAGAAATTATTGATTTATCAAAACCAAATGATGGAAAACTCTCACCATGACATCAATTGGCCAGCAGTAATCGATATCAGCAATGACACGAATTTTGGTCTCGAGAAGAGTTTAATGAGATGCGGTTTGCGTACGGACCAATATCGGTAAAGAAAGTGTATTCCGAGAAGAGTGAATGGGACTGATTCGAATGCAGCATTGAGTGCAGTTATTCGCTGAAAAGTCGATTTTCACGAGCAAAGATGTTCGACATACTCTGTCATCAAGTACGGTATCAGAAGTGCCGCCGTGTGTACAACCAACAAGTATGGCTCTCTAAAAGGAGTATGGAGAACGTTTGAACAATACGAGTAACCAACCGGATGCACCAATTCATGAAGAATAACCAGGAATGCATTTGAAACTGTGAAGATGGTTAGTAGTTGTTTGTAGGTTCCCAAACGAGTCCCAGAGAATTGAATGATTGCATACAGCAGCAGTGCATTGAGTGAGAGACCGGCTACTGAATTCAAATGTATGAAATTATAACTTTTTTAAAGTGCACAAACCTGTATTTACTTGTTCTAGATATTCTAGCGGGGTTATCAGCGTCGTAGGCATCGACTGCTAATTAGAAGAGAGTGCTCTCTTCCGAATGCTAATCATTCTGAATATGTTATGACTTCTATTCAGACATCATTTTCTTCATCAATACATTCACCTTTTAGCGAGAAGTCCTCCTTTCTGGTAACCAGAGTGCGCGAAGTTCTAACAGAAGAATCACAGACAATTAAGACAAATAGACGGACAGAAACACCCTATGCACTCTCTCTCTCTAATTTCACTATTTTATTATTCTATAATAAATCTCACTTATGCACTCAAGATTAGCACGCACGACGTTGACTTCTGTTCCGTTGGCAAGTTTTGTGATAAGGGCTAAAATATCATTTTAACGATATTCAATTTCTGCCGCTAACTCACTCCCTTTCACACAAGAGAGCGATGGTACAATTTGACCCTTCATTTCTCCATCCACAATCTTCACTCCTTCTGACGAACAATGCACTACACTTCCATTCAGAACGACATAGGAGAGTGTTTTCGAATTGAATGTGCACAGGCCTGGAAAGAATGAGGATCGAGAAAATATGAGTAAACCTAACCGATAGAAGCATTGTTGACAATTAACGGGTTGGATACGCAGCTCATCTGTGAAATGTTTCGAGTTTTTTCTTCAATATTTTCGGAAATGAATACCGTTGCCAGAGCAGACACCTCTCCATTCTCAATGTTAGCGAAATATCTGAGAATTTCCATTCTCCGAGAGTGTCTCAGAAAATACTCACTTTCCCGTTGCAGAATCACAAGTGTGAATGTTGCCTCGTACTTCAAAAACCAATGAACCTCCTGCGCCAAAATTCTGAATCGATTGGGTAAGACAGATACTGATAATTTGGTGAAAACCGCTCACTCCATAGGTCATATGAGATTTTGGGCATGCAAACTGGATCTTTCCATTTCCCAGATCAGTCTTGTTATAAAGAGCGACAGCGAAGGGAGCGGAAAGAGCGGCAGGTCTATTGCATTCAGCAGCCACTGATGATTCGGGTATTGGGTGGCCAAGTAAACTCCTTACCGATTGCGATGAGAGCCAAAGCCACGACGATTCCATTTGAGAGATGCATCGCGTACTGTAGATTGCATATTTGTCTGCCTATTTGTAGGCTCTTTGTCTCTCAAAATGACACTTGTGCAAGGGTGGAAGGACACTTTATCTCAATTTCCAGAAAATTCTTCGAAAACTCTGCTGTTTCGATAGGATTCGTTTATCTGATTTTTCGATTGGTGAACAATGAATGTAATATCGAACATTCTACTATTTCTATTTATCGTGATTTACAAGACCAATATAATTTCTACTAGAAATGTTTCAAAGAATGTCTGAAGAATATTGCTATTGAGTAAGCACAGAGTTCTCGACGTTCGAAGAAGTTCCCGTTACTCTAAATGATGATTCCTCGTGCACTCTGTTCTTTCGTATCATTCCCATCAATCCTTTTCGATAGTCAGAAATCAGAAGGATCATGATTGCTGCATCCCAAACAGGGAAGCACGTGAAGAGAGGAATAGTGATGTCGTGAAAGAAGTAGACTGGAATTTGGAAGAACGGAATGTTGATGGTCAGTACGTAGGGGATGTAAACGAACACAGAAGGTACAAATGCCTGTAAATATCAAAATATAGTATCTGTTCAAAGATTGCTGTTCACTTGAGCACACAGCGCGATAAGTAACTTCCTCTGCAGGATATTGATCTGTGCAGACATCTTGTCAGCTCGTTTGATGTGGTAAAAGGTCAGAATAGCTAACAAGCAAGCAGAAATCAGTGACGAAATCATCATTAAGTTCGTGACCAAGACAGTCATAAACAGTACTACGTCGAATTTCCCATCACGCTGAAATGGGTTTCGGATTTTACACTGTTCCGTAAAAAGTAAATTCATAGAACTGATGAACATGTTCTCTGAATATCGAAGAATGAAAACACACCCAGTGATCCAATACAATCCACGCTTTCTCAATCCGTTTTCCATACTTTTGCTCGTATGCGTCAACGATCGTTCTTCGAGCTATATTATCTTCACTGCCCGTTGTACCGTAATAAGTCATGAGGTACCTGAAATTATGAGCTCACGTTACACATACAATATTATATGCAAGTGGGTAGGATATTTACCATGATAACAAGCTGCCAACTGTGATTGAGATGAGCAACATGATGAATTTCTTATTTGAGAAAAGCTCAATCAAATGAGGTCGACGGACGGACCAATATCGAAAGAGGAAGTGGATCCCGAGAAGAGTGAAAGGGACTGATTGGAAGGCGACAAATGATGCTGTGACACTCTGAATTGAATTATTATTGTTTTTGATCGTGAAGCACTTTGATTACTCTATCCTCAAAGATGGTATCTGTAACAACAGCATGAGTGCAGCCAATGAGTATTGCTCTCTGAAGATACTTCATTTGAATGAATGTTCAATATTTCGCTAACCGGATGCATCATCACATGCATTATCACGAGAAACATATCCGCCAAAGTGAAGCACGTCAGCAAATACTTGTAGGTACCCAAATTTGTTCCGGAAAATTTCCTGATCGCATAGAGCAACAACAAGTTGAACGTTATGCCGGTCACTGAGATTATCATTCAAGTTTGAAAAAAAAAATGATAAAACCTGTATTGACTTGCTCGAGTCGTTCGAGAACCGTAACCAGCGTCGCCATCGCTAATGAGAAGCACTGCTAGTCTTAGAGAGGGGAATACCCAAGAAATCAGGCAATATGCTCACTCCGTAAAGTAGAACAACGGACAAAACAACGATGTGTGACGCAGATCTTCTGAGACGGCAACAGAGATCGAGCGCACGGAAACAACTAGAAGGAAACATCAATGCATAACATTTAGACCTTATTGCATTACTGATAATGCTGATAATGTCTAATTCATCTTTTTTTCTGAATCAGGAAGTAGATTCCAAAGATATTACAAGTAATCAGCGTAAACCACAAAAAAGGAATCTTGACAAGTCTTAAATTAGCAAGCTAATATGTGAAATACCAAAGTACGATACATCGGAAAACCGATTCACAATTGGATTCGATGAAAAATTTCTCTTTCCCTGGTTTTATATTCACGATAAGTTTCGTTTTCAAAAGTGAATGGTCCTTGTTCTATATCTCACTACTGATTACCATCTGAATAAATTAAGCATCTGTTCCCTTCTTCCTCTCTCTCTCTCCCATCAAGGTCATTGCTACACTCACTCTTTCTCTCTCGGACCCATTCGCGCCCCACAGCAGTTTGAGGCGAAGAGATGGAGATGGGGAATCTTAGTCAAATTAGAATACTCTACTCAGTCAGGAAAATGTGTTCATAGCTCCTCCACTCATTTACTTATGCAATCACCTACTTAGATTTTCAGTTTCTTGTAGTAATTTTTCTTATGATATTTAACGTAGTGGTAGAAGTAGACCGACAATTCCCTCCTCCCTCGCCCTCCCCCTCTCCCCCATCCGCTTCTTGACCTCTCGTGTGCCATAGCATCCCTCCCTCGATCCAAGTATGGATCCATACCCATGGCCCGGCTCTACCCTCTCTAATCCACACACTATTTCGTAGCATCTCTGCATGTCTGCTCCCTCTCACGGTCATGCGTCCCCTCTTGCTAGGCGTCCTTTTTCCATCCTCTTTCTTCGAACTAAGTTTGAATGTAATATTTATTTGACAATCTAACATATACGCATTATATCTTCTTGTTTACTGGTCTAAAGTGTTTGAATCGTACTCGATCATTTGTTTAGGTCCACTATTATGTCCAGAAATGGTTCACCGCATTCCATTGTCTCCATCCGTGCCGGGCACTCCTCTCTGTTTCCTTCTTTTTCTCTTGTGAGACAAAGAATCTCCTCTGATCTCCCTCTCTGGAGACAAAAATCGAAAGTGAAATGCGGCAGTTGTATTGGCGCGCGATTTGTAAGAGTTGTCTCTCTTCAACCCTTTTCGCCTAGAATTTATTGCCTTTCTCTTCGAGTGGTATGAACTCTACTACCAGTGGAGTTTAGGATGGAAAAACTTATGCGCATCTTCAATTCATTTCATGAGTAACGGGTTACGTTCCGATTTACTCAATAGAACCCCATTCGAGACTTGGTTACGGTCAAGGTTTTTGTGTCTGATGAACTTTCACGAGATCGTTTCTAACTCATTTCTAATGACTCTCCGTTGCTCAATTCTCTCCGACCTTTTCCATGCATCATTCTTGAATCATAACTACTTTTGCACTGTTCCGACTTGCGTAACTCATAGACTACTCGCCGCTCTTTCATGCCTCCTACTCACCTCTTTCTCTTCCCTCTCTTCATAGTCGCCTCTCTCTCTAGGAACGGTTCTTCGCACCCCGGGGAGCCTCTAACCCCTCGTCTATTCTCACCCTAAGTAGTGCGAGATCTGATTAGCTTCTAATCGAGGAGAAAGAATGGAATGGGCGCCAATTTAGAATTCGCCTGTCATCTGGAATCAATCTTCACTCTTCTCTTCTCTACTCAATAGAGTTCATTGTCGATCACTTCCTCACTATCTCGCTATATATTCTCAGTATTTTTATTCTAGTCTGTTTCTTTCCTTTTGTTTCTGTACCTTTGCAGTCAAGTAGTGTGGTCAACTCCCAGGTCAGTTTTGACTAGCTCTACTAGCGCTCTCATCGTATATTCCCCTATCAGGTTTCCAATCGTTAGCAATAAGCCATAAACATGGGAGCCTCAGACTTCCGTCATAAACTGTGAGATGACTAGCCCACTCACGTTTCTTTATTTTTAGCACTTATTGATTTCTTTGGCATATTATGCAGTACTGATTCCGCCACACGTCTTTTAAACTCATAGGTCCTTTTCAAACCTTCCTTGTCGGTGTCCAAGAAGGCCCTCAAGTTTGTGTCCGAATCGGCTTACAAGCGGGCAGGAGGGATTTGTTCATTGATTGTTTGACCACTTAGAGCGCAAGATCAAAGACTGCCGATCATGACTGAGTACTAAGGAGAGGAATAGGACCAGAAACGAAGAGGAAGAAATGATTTGAGGGCGATTTGAAGGACACAGCTGCCCGAAATTGTACTTCCCCCACTTTCTTTCTTACACTCTTCTCGATTTCACACCACTTCGGTTCAGTTTCGTCAGTGCTACCGTATTCCCACTGCTAATATCAGTTCTCAATTAAGGTTTCGCAACTTGGATGGCCGCTCCTAGCAATGCCGCACCTGCCTACAGCAATGCTGGCTACGAGGTTTGTTATTTGATAATTTTAAGCGCTCAATGATAGTCAATTTGGAATGCATAGGTTTCGAACTCAAATGGCTGTATTCTCTAAACTCTTTAATAACTGTTCGAATATCTGATCAATCATCTTCAGCAGGCCTACTATCACCAGGATCCATTCTGGACGGGTCAACCACCAGTAGCCTACGGCTTGCCACCACTCACCGACCTTGGAACCGTGAGTTTTCACCCACTGAACTTGAATCTGTTATTTTCTATACGTCACTAAACAAAACATCACTCTCCAGGTTCCCACGTCCACAGTAGCTCCGGTTCCATCCTCATCGACATACGAAATGCCCGAAGCTGTCCAATCCATGTACTACATGCCCTACTACATGCCATCTCTTACCGCTTCCTACTCCGATCCGGCTGCATTGGCTGCGGCTGCTGCAAGCTCCTACCCTACTACTCTCCCTGTCCCTGGGGATGCGTCGAACCCGCTACACAATTTCTACCTACAGCAGCAGCAGCAACCGGTAAGAATCAAGGTTAACTGAATTAGGTCAAAGTATTGCATCACATTTGAAAAATCAATCCTTGAAACTAGGTTTTAAAGTTCCGCCTCAAAATGTTTTCAGTTTCAGACGAACGTTCCGATAACTCAGTCAATGATGACCACTCCAAGCTACCCAATGCCAACTCAGGTATTAAATAGTTGCTGCGTATTGATATTATGTGAAACCTATCTAAATACGACCAAACAAACCTAGTTTCAGATCTCACCACCGATTCCCCATTTCGATTACACTACTATGGGCTATGCTGGACCTGCACCAACTGTTGCATCTACTCCATCAACTGGAATGGGAGTGAGAACTAGGTAGACTTAGCCTGCCGGAACTTATTTAAATAAAAATTGTTTGATTTAAAGTTCAACTGGTGGACTTCCGCAGTCTTCAACTGCAACTGCAGCTGTAGCTCAAACAACATCGCCTATTGTGCCGAAGGTCAAGAAGAGTGGAAAGAAGCCAAAAGTTGAAGGTGAGCGTTTGATATACGTTTGAACATCGAACGCAACAGGGACTTTAAGAGTGTCTATCCACCATCGGCCCCGACCACTAACCCTGCGTTAGGCATTCAAAGAAATAGTGAAACACATCCATTGTTCTAGGGAACTCCACAAATGCAAATAATTTTTATCTAGGTTCGGCTCCTGCGTCAATTCGCTCTGCTGGTGATTCGGATTTCGATGAGAACGATACAGAGGATGACCACGACAGACGGAAACTGAACAATATTCGAGAAAGGTTCGAAAGTTTTTAACGATAGAAGCATAACTTTGTCATGTTTCTCCTTTCCTCAAGTAGCCAAGCCGAAATTATTCCGCATGTTCAGAGTACGCGTGAAGGACATCAACAACGCATTCCATGAGCTGGGCGATATGGTCAATCAGGTTGGTCTGATAATTCGGACTAATAAGTGCAAATACAGTTGAATTTTTTTCCTGATTTCTGGAAGAGTTTATCGTTGTAATGTTATCTTTTCACAGTTCGACAACAGTGGAGTGACCATGGAGAAACAGCAGACTAAATTGGGCATTCTACATAATGCTGTCGAACTGATCAAGAACCTAGAAGAACAGGTTAGCAATATTGATCTTTTATCCAGTTGACTTCACTCAAACCTGAAATAATTCTATTTTGTAGGTCAAACGTCGCAATCTCGCTCGCAACATGGCTGACGGTCCTCCGAAACCTTTCCCTCAGAACTGCTGATCACTGTATTTTCCGGATTATTGAATGAACTCCTCAGATTGGTCAAGATTGGTCTCGTTCCTTACATATTATGCTTTCATTGACGTTCTTCAAGATACGTCCCCGGGTTGTTCGTATACCTTTGATCCACCGTGCACTTTCAATACTTTGATAAAGTTTGGTTTTCTAAGTATCACATGTTGCGAAGGAGACCTGTCACATATTTTCATATCACAAATTTTTGGGATGATCCCAAACCGCACATCATTATGAGACAGGACAGATCAAGCAGTGGGTGCCAGTGGGTTCTATTACAACTTGCAGATACTCAAATTAGACTATGCCCCCCCCCCCTGGCGCCCCTTTGCACTCGCATTGAGCGTCACTCATTACAAACAATAATTATATCATCGTTGACCAATCAACTTTCTTCTAGTGCTCGCTCTCTCGTTTTCAATCGAAAGGCAATTTTTAAAAAAATTATGTTATAAGCAGGACCATGGGTAACGCACCAACTACTGCAACAGAGGAACACCCCGTTGAGACGGCGATTGATACTCTGGTAAATATGCTATTTGATTGCTCTGCTTATAATGTTCTGAACCTCAATTTCTCCAGATCAGATGTCAGATACTCGCCATGAGCATCGATTCTTCTGCCGAAACTGCGGCGACTGATGCGAATGATTTTGAAACAATTTCAATGGATACTCCACAGAATTGAACGCTTTCACTCTACTTGCTTTGATGAATGATTCGCCATCTTTTACTTTTCAATTCCTTGATTCTTAGAATGACACGTTTGATAAAAAGTTTTTCCATTATTATTAATAATGCACTCGGTGACATTAACACTCTCCTCATGTTAAATTGGAACCGCTGAGCATTGACTTACGCCTATCAGAGAAATCGGTACTTGTGGAGTTCACCAGAAAAGAATCGATCCACCATCCACCCCGACCACCAACCCTGCGATAGGCTATTTTATAGAATGATTGAAACATATCCTTTCGTCCAGGGAAGTGCCGAGAAATCTACTTTCAATATTCCCCGATTCTCACAGATGTCAGACCAATGATCTAACAAAGATGCCCTCTGGGCTTGCTCCAGTCGTCTCGCACATCAGACTCCGCCCCAAATTTACGTTTCCAAACTCAACTTTGTGAAACTCATTCTTCATAAGCTTCGTTCATGATCACCGATGTTTTCTATTTTCTTATTCCGTCTTCTTTTAGTTAATATTTATTTTATATTATTCCAGCAACCATAATGGAGGATCTCAATGAGCAGCAACGTTCAGCCGAGGTTATGAAATTGGCAAGAGCGATGAGAGATGAATGCAGACGGAAAACTGAGCAGACGGCGATCGAGATGGTGATTAGAGTACTAGCATATTATATGATGAATATTCTTATTGCAATATCATTTTACAGCTAGCGGCAGATGGAATCGCTGATCCCACTGATGTGCAGATTAGAGCTAAGGTTGAAGAAATCCATTCTGAGAATAGAAGGTGCGTGACCCTTCGGTTCCTTCGCTTCCCTTCCTTCAATTCGGTTTGTTTTCTAAAGGAAGCATTTCAGGAAAGCGAACGAGGAACAGCACAAGAGATTGTTCCGCAGAATATCTGAACGCAGATATGTGGGTGTGAAATACCCTGATCAGCCCAAACCAGAAGTATCTTCGTAAAAATCCATTGTTTCCCTCATCATCCGTTGATTTCAAAAGTTTTCATCAGTGCCTGATTTCCCGTTTTGAATAAAAAAATAGTAGTCAATGCCTTGCTCTGGTTCCTACAATTATCTCTTGAATCGCGGTCATTTACATTCATTGCAGAATAGTCAGTGGGACAATTTTCAGTTCCATCGTCCCTATTTTGCATTTCTGGAAACCGTTTCGAAAAAGTTCATAGAAAGTTTAAGTTTTTTTAGTCCAATACTCTCTACATCGCATATCAAGCATATTTTGGGAAAAACTCTCTCTCCTACGTACCATTGTACTAAGAAAGTACCAGTGCTTTTCGTTGGCTTGCTACAATTCGACGAGAATAGGATTGACTGCAAGAACTCGAGAAGATCCGTGTTAGATCTCGGACGGAGATATTAGCCACTCCTCTTCCTATGGCAGAATGAATGCGCAACTTTGAGAAAGCATTGCGCTCGATTCAAGATCGTCAAGATAAAATCAGAGTGAGAAAAGCGCGGCAGAAAGAGAGGTTTCGCTTTTTAATTAATCGAGAGCCTTTCACGCACTTATGTTGTTACCATCCATTATACGGTCGTTATCCAACGGTCGCAAATCGTATCTCGTGAAAGTGAGTTATTTCTACATCTGAAACGCATTTAGTTCTGTCCAGATTCTACTCGCAATATTCTTTGCCTATATCAGCTTGTCAATTGCAACAAAAAGCAAGAAGATCCATGAAGCATTCACTGTGCGTAAAATCTTTTTATTCTACATTTTAAATTTATGAAACAGTTGTTTTAATGAACAGGATCCTTTGTTCAACTACAAATCAGAAGAGGTTACATTCAATTATGATTCTTTATCTACTACTTCTGAATACGTGGTGGGCTCATATATTCCTTTTATTATTTTCATATTCACTACTGGAGAAAATCGAGAATACGTGTTGCGACAAAGTCAACATCAATTATTATCTCATAATTATTATCCAAGTGAACGGAATCTCTATAAATTCAACGTTTTATCAGAGCGAATATACTGAGTATCACGGTTTCTGCGTTCGTCCATTTCTTATCCGCGGAGATGAACCAGAACAGAATCGGATCACGCTCGCCTTGCATGGAAGTACATCCGCACTTGATCTGGAGTACATTTCGTTGCTGGTAATGAAACACGAAAGTCTAGATTTCATATTGATATTGTATCATTTTTGAAATATTGTAAAGGCACTTAAATAATCATCATCTCAAATCTGAGAAGATTCATAAAACTGGGCTATGTTTTACATGGCTTTTTCATCACGCTCTCTTTAGATGTCGAACTGGCGCGCTCCCATCTCGTTTGCCATCTACCTACACGAACTAGAGAATGATCCAGATACAGTTAGAGAGCTGGTGAGCCGAACGGAAAAACAGCAATACGATAAATGTTATACATCCTCTCAGTTCCTCTCTGCGATGGCGAATGTTAGTGATCCAGAAGCGACAAGGCATGTCAATGTTCATGTTCTTTTCAATAAATACCAGGTAATCTTATTATGAACAAGCAACCTTTAGTGCTTTTAACACGATTTTGAATTTAGAATCTCTCATGTCATGATACGGTGACACTTCGGGATGTGTACTTGCCGGATTTCGACAACTCCACTGCTTATTTCGCTCGTTATCCTATCAATGTTGTGAGGAACGTAGCAAGAACTGTGAGTGAAACTGCATACCAACTCCATTTTTTGTCTTTTTTGTATTTTTTGCATTGTAGATAGACGAGTGTACTTCAATCTCATCATTTCAGTACATTTTAACGCGATACCAAGCAATGGCAGATATTGACTTCCTATTTTCTGCTCGATTTGAAGAGAAAATGAGGCAAATTGCGGATCAGGTAAAACTATTTTCGTTTATCTAGAATAAAGCAAAATACTTATCAACGATTTATGTCGAACTGATTATCAGGTGATCTCTGAGAATCCGAAGGCAGCTCTCGTCTATCGAATATTTGAGATCGACGAGGAAGAGATCGGCTCAAGGTGAGTCTCGCGCTTCAATCTTTCCACCGCCAATTTCACATTCCGGCAGAAAAGCGACAATCAACAAATCGGATCTTCGGGAACTCATCCAGGCTGGCCGTGCGCGCACCTTTCATGGACAAAATTGGGTAATCGAGAGGAGAGACGGCAATCTTTTCCCCCTTCTTTATTCATCCGCCGTTCAATAGCCAACTATTCCCATTGCATTACTTAGGACAAAAACGTGGCGAAACCAAACAGCAATATCTTTTGAGTGGGAAGGTCACGGCATTCCTCAATTGCGAAGGTGGTTGGAGGAACCAGAGAAGGAGAATCCGCGCATACTCAACATCACGCTAAGGTATGAGGATTTCTAATAACGAGAACATGAATGGGCAATATTTCAGTCAGAAACGCCGACGTCCGTGGGAACCTCAAGTAATCGTGAATAGGAATGTTCCCAAGTTTGATGAGACATTCCCCTACAGGCACGGCAACAATATTGAGCTGGTTTGTTCATTGTTCGAGTTTATCGGAGTCGCATAAAAGATTAAAAGGGAACACTGAAACGGACGAATATGATTGCTTGTTATTTAAGCGTTGGGAGATGTGTCGAGCAGGATACGAACTTCGACTCGTTGAGGATTTGTTCGTCTATCATCGAGTTGTGACTGAATCTCATCGAGACGTCCAAACCGTCAAAGATTCCATCTCCGACGACAACTACTATCGGTGAGAGCTTTTTTTCAGGCATGACATATTCGTTATGTATAATTAGAGATATTTGAAAACAAAGATAAGTGAAGTGATCCGTTGAAGTCTGCTTTTACATACTTATTTCAGATATCGCCGAGCCGTGATCGAATTCAAGCAGCGAATGGCACGAATGTATCCGAGAACAAGACAACTCTGTCCGATTTAGTGGCTCATTCTATTCGCTTAGTACTTATTTCTGATAGAATTTGAATATAGGAAGCCCAAAGAGACTTTCTACTATACATCAAGCTTGTATTTTATTACCAAAGATACTTTTGTGCATCGGGTTTATTTCAAACTTGATTTTGTTTCGAAAATTGATTTTTATGCAACACCATAGTTTATCATTGAAAGTTCTTGAACTACGTTCTCTCTATTCTTGCTCATTCTGTTAGTTTTGAAACAGAGAATTCGTTTGTTGAAATCCTTTTGTTAGTTTTGAAACTATTTTGAAACAGACATAGGATATAGAGAGAAATGGTTTGTCGAGAAAGAACTGAAGCTTCTTCTCTTCCAATCCCTCGCCTCTCACAATGCATTGTTGCACGTGATCTCGACTATAGATCTCGCAGAGACTGAGGGGAATCTAATGGAAGACAATGATGAGTTATCGCACGAAAAAGAGAGAGCGCAGACAGACAGACGAATCGAGATAGCATTCTGTCCGAAGAGAACATTCTCGGGTCATTGTCAGGTCAATTGAGGTCAGGCGGGTCAGACAGTCTGGCACAACCATCAGAACAGGTTCACTTCTTCTAGATTTATGCCTCTCTCTTTTCTTTTCTTAGCGTGTCATGTTTGTCAAACTATCTCATAATAATATATCATTCAACTCCATTTCCCACATTGATTTCTTGAACTGTTGACCTCTAAGAACGGGGATATCCCGGGGAAATCCCCTCCTTATCTCTCACTTTTACCCTCTATAAAAGTGCGAGTTCCGTGTGTGAGATACACTCTAGTTCTCACACACTCTTTTTCTCTTCTAACGTTCCTTATCGAATGGAGAGGAGAAAAGGCATGTGTCTCGTGAACATCTTGTTTTTCAAACATCCAGTCTCTCGGAAGTTCCCCACTGTCGTGTAATCAAAGTTGTTGTCTGCTCGTAGAATCATGTGAACGAGAGAAGATCGTTGATGCCTTCCTCAGGGGAAATACCACGGGGAACCGCCTACACTCTTTCGTTACGATTTCTGCGAACCCGAGTGTATTCACTGGGTTCTCAGGCAAACTGAGCAAAGTAAACAGCCGTTTCGAAAGGAAAACAAACCAGAATGACTCTCCCTTCCATTCCTCATTATTGACGTGCTTTGCGAAGGGTCTTTCCCCGTAAATACGTGCGACTATCCTTGAGGGGGATTCCCTTTGTCTATACTTCTCTCTTCCTCGTACTCTGTGCTCTCTCCACTCTTCATTGTCTCTCATATCGCACAGCTGGTTGTCATTCTATTCACGTGTACACCACGTGTGGAGAGGGGGGGTACACCTCAACCCTTCTATCACTTTCTCTCCCGGTTCTCCCCTCTTCTTCCTTCCTCGCTCAATTCGAGCGCGCTGCAAGGGAGAAAGAAAACGAGTGACTCTCCCTGTTTAATGCACTATCTGACAGTTCAACGAAATGCGTGAGAAGAGAGGGTTTTGGGGAGATCCTAATGAGAAAGAGAAGATCAGCTAAATGAAATTGTAAGACAATGTATTTCACAAGGTTGCGCGATCGTCTAGTGAGTAGTCAAGCAGTTTCGCGCGAATCACGAGGCAATCCGACCTTTGATTCGAGAGAGAGGCGATGATAAAGCGATCATTGTTGGGTAGAGAAGAGCCCCCGTCTAAACAAGCAGACGGACTCTGGACTTGTAGTCACTTTTGGTTAGAAGAGAATCTTTTCTGCTTCTATTATTCTATTGATGTATGGAACAAAAAACGGTCAAAATGAAAACTAGTCAACCAGTGTTTGATCAAGTTCTGTACTTCACTGTCCCCAACAGTACGCTGTGAAATCAGCAACATCACGAGACTTTGGGTGTAACTTCGCGAACAATTCGTTTCCTTTCTCGTTGGAGAGATGGGAACACGCGCTAAATGGGTTCCGGTCACAAGACATGTGATCGTTTCGAATTAGGAGCAAATAGGAGATAGAGACCGATTTGGGTGCGGTGTTTCATAGAACAAGAGCGGGTGTTGTCAAATTGCACCTCTCCTATCACTTCTCCACATGTTTGTGAGTGTTTCCGGGTGTGTCTCGCACCGTGTGACTATCTACAGTAATCAAAATAAGAAGAAAAAAACAACTATGCCCTCTACACATTCAAAGAATTCCTGGATGATCGATCGTCACTGGTATGACGATAATTCATTCCTCAAATGGAATTTGATCGTACCTTGAGGGGGTTTCCTCTGCGTCTCTACCCCCAAAATCACGAGTATGATCGTGCTCTGCCATAGATGGTTTTCGCCCCTTCACTCTGCCACACTGTCACTCTCGCCTTTGGGAATTCGGCTCACATATGATCATCGATGAATCTGGTTCCGGTTCAAACTCCACTCTTCCTCTTTCTCACAAGTCTTCAGTGCAGCATCCATCGATCAATCTCATAGGTTCACTCTCTCTCACTCTTCGCAGCCCCCTTGAGAACTTTGTACCGCATTTTGAATCGCTTCTCACTCTACTCTCTACGTTTCACATCTTCTCTATCGACTCTGTGCTTCTCTACACTCTCTTTCCACCCATCAATCTTTTATCAGTCTATTCGCTCTCTCGATCATAAATTCCTCCTCTTTTTGCTGCAGAACCAGAGAGTGGGTTCTCCCCCTTTCTTCTCTAGTCACGGGATTCCCGGGTTCAAGAACTGAGTCAGCACTGAGTGCTACCTGCGCTGTAAAATGGTGGAAGCATGAATCGTGAGATCAAATGCTCCTCCGTTCTTTCGATTCTGTTTTCCCTGTGGCTCTGCCCATGGGCTAGTCGTCCCTTTTCCCTTCCCTCTGGTCCACATGAACCCTACCCGCACTTGCTGTTGACGTTCTACAGAATCTGTTGTCGGAAGCGAGTAATAAAAGTGGGCGGAGACAGGGGAAGACCGGGGGAACCCCCTCTCCTACTTCATTCCTGTGTTCACTGTGCCACTTGTCTCTTCTTATCTTCCTCCACCCCTCCTCTTCTTCTTCCTGTTTGAGTTCTGGGGGCGAAAACACCACATGCCATTCCTCCCTCTCTCCTGCTGATCTTCAGTCTAACCCCTTTGAACCATTTCCTTCCCTTAGATCTCTCAACAGATCAATGCAGCCGTAGGGGCGCGGCTGCTCTCCTTATCTCCCTTGCAAGCGCACGTGCTCCATCGTCATAGCGATTCCGGTTCAGTGCACGTGTCAGGACTTTGACCCATCGAACAAGCTACCTGATCTGCGGGTTACGGTGATTGATTGCAAATACTACACGATTTCTGCGCTGCGAGTACTGTTTAACCTAGGGTGAGGAGAAGTGCTTTGAGCGAACTAGTACTACTGCCCTTTCACCAATTCCCCTATTTTTTTAGATCATGTGATACAGTAGTCAGTCACGAATCGATAGTCTGCGTCGAAACGAGTTGTTTTATTGCCGAATGGCCAGTTGATGAGAGGGGTTTCCTACTCGCTCTTTTTCACGGTTCCTTGATTATTTCGCCGACTGTAATTCGATGAAATCTTTTGCACCCTCAAATCTCTCGCAACCTTCCAATATCTCACTTCCTCTAACTCTTTTGAAACCCTCAGAGATCACCAAAGGTTTGACCGAAAAATTTGGGGAGCGTAACCTAATCTAACCTGACAAGATGCTCCGCCCCATGGTGCCTCTCGTTATAAAGCACTTGATCTACTGAAAGCCCCTAATCAGCATCTCACGTGAAATTTGTGCAAGGATGCACACGCTAAACTCTAAGTCTACTCCGTACTTTAACCCCTCTCTATCTATTTCTCATCGATCATTCAACACGTGCCTTCGTGACCCCCGCCTCTTATCGCTTTTGATAATCGGTCATTTTACGCTCGCGCATTCCCTCGACCTTACCGTGCCAGAGAACTGTTGACAGTAACCCTTTCAGGCCAAGTCTCATCCTTGTCTCCTACAGTACCCCGATCGATCGATAATCATGGCTCAGTACGCTCTTCGCGCCGCTCAGCGTCTGCCTCGAGCTCTGCGTGTTGAGTGGGAGGTAAGTCATTGGTTGGCTGCCGAATGGTTTCCTGGGCAGAATAACAATGAATCTTTTCCAGGATGGTCTCTCTGCACAGTTCTCATACGTTTGGATGAGAGATAACTCGGATAAGCGACCCTCGCTACTCCATCTGGATATGAATGCAAAGCCTGAAGTGAGTCATTCGGTTTATAATGTTGGGAAACGCATCCTCATTTCTCATTTGTACGCTTGATCAATCACTTCTTCTCCGAAATTAGTGAATGGTCTTTTCAGGATCTCTATTCGGATCCTCGCAAGGTTCAACTCATCTGGCCTCCTTTCCTCTCTTCTGAATACTCATCTGAATTCCTGCGTGATCACACCAAAGTGAAGCCGACAGCCGCTATCGAGTGTCCCATCACTCAAAAGGTACGGTTACGGTACCTCTGCTCCAGTAGGAACTTGTAGCAGCGAAAGAACTGTTGGATTTTCGCTGTAGATTTGATTGAAATCAGAACATGCAGGGAACTGCGGTGAATTACGGTAGTATCCGATACAGGTTGGTTGTGGTATAAATTTGGACATTAGTCATCATTTATCGATCATTTTTCAGGTCCTTACCGTACCCTGGCGTGTGCTCCCCTTCTACCCGCGTGCCGAAGTCTTCACGAAGGGTTCGATGGCAACTCTTCGTTGGGGTGCAAGTGCAGCCGAGGCCGGTACGGTGTGGCCACAGCTTGAGCGTGTGAGTTATTCGAATCGTCGCCGTTGTGCTCAATGAATTGATCAGACTTTTACCTACTTCATTACAGATCCCATCTCTAGTCACTGTGGAGGCGCTGACTCCTGGAGCGAAAGTGACTCTGGTCGATGGAGTGGCCGCACTGACACTCATGGCAGCGACTCATCGCGAGCAGTTCGAATTCCTCGCTTCAGCGCCGGTTAGTTGATTAGTGATGACGAAATTGAATGTTGAACTTGTGATTACTTCAGATCGACTACGCAGAGGACATGTTTCATGCGTCTCATCCCACTGCAACCATTCGAGATGGAAAGATCATCGCGGTAAGCTGATTTCTGTTTCTTGTAAAAAAAAACACAGATCTGGCCCATGCACAGGGTCTTGTGATCAACAATTTCTGTCGTAGCATAGGAAACACCCCCGGTTGTTTTTCACGTTCGAAGTTGTTAGTAATGCAGTGATAGTCTCGCGTACTTTGCCCGCTCATCGAGAGATAGTCAGGTGATTGCCCGGTTATTGATACAGGATCGGAGTGATTTCGATAGGTCGGGGACACCCCTTCAGAGTACAATCAATTCTCTCGTGATTCACTAGGGTGTTACACTCTTGGAAATCAAGTCGGTTCTGTCGATAATATTGTGCAACAAATGCTGAGCACTCGAGAAATTTCACAATGATTCATGCACAGTTCACATGTATTTCAGGCCACCTTCAACAATGAAGTTCGCTCGGCAGAAATCACCGTCGACTCGATCGATCGATACTATCAGTGTCTCAAAACCTTCCACAAGGTATCAAAATACTTCGTCTAACTATAACTCAATCGATTCATTTCCAGATCTGTCTCGATCTACAACACACCATTATTCTGGAGCCTGGATCAGTCCTCGTAATTGATAACCATCAGACGTTCGTGGGTGCTCCTGCTCAATGCAGTCGCCAGCTCCAGCTGAACATCTTCAACTAATATGTCTACCGTACCCCTCCCCTCTTATCGATCGACCAAACAAACTGTAGTCTCCACTGTATCCTACTCTCCTTTTCAATCGGGTCCTTTTGCTGCAAGCCCTTTCCCTTTGTTTGGATCATTCAATGATCACTGCTCTAAGCTCGCACATTGTAGATAATAGAGCACGCGTTATCTTTGGGGGTAATCCCTCTGAAAATCGCAACACTCATGTGACTCTAAGCTGTCACGACCCCTTACATCCTTATCACCACTTCCTTTTCTTTGTCCCCTATACTTTGCGCACTTTTGAGGGACTGACGTACCCTTATTCAACTCAGATGGAAAACAACTCAGGATTCTTTGCATACACAGCTCAGTTTACGATTCTCATCGGATGATATTAATAAGATACTGCTAGTTCACAAACCAAATATTCAGTTCTCGGGTCACTACAAAGTAGTTCGTTATCTTTTATATATTCTATGTACATAGTAGTTCATTGAGACATGTAATCGATTTGTACGTGCTTCTTTTTCTCATCTGTGATGAATTATTTTCTTCAGTTCCATTGATGCGTTAAGACATATTTATTATCCAATTTGCACAATAATTAAATGAATTTCAATGAATCCAAACTAATGAAAAGACGAACTCAATGTCAAGAAAACCAGATATGAACGAAACGAGAGTTGGATAGATAATCGATCGAGGGTAACTGACTGGATTGTATTACATTCTTTTGAGGACCTAAGTGAAAGAGTTGTAGGTGCACATTTGGGTGTGTGAGTAATACTGGCTATTTGAAAGAGAATACTGATTGTGAAACATAATATTGTCAATGTAAAGTTTTGAGAGATGCCGGAGAGTTGTATAAAGCCAGAAATTTAGGAAACATTGTCATCTGGGAGAAATACTGAGATACGAACGAGACAGCGAGTCATGAAATTATGCATAATATGTGAAACTTGGATGAGTTTCACAGAGTCAATCGGGAAGTTTGAAATTCTGACTAAGATAGGGAGGGAAACTAATTCAGATTCCGTAACCGCCCGATGGTCCGGGCATGGTGAATGCACCGGCGCCTGTTTGTAGAGAGGCAAGCACACGCGATTTGTCGTCATCCGACATTCTGCAATCATCAGCGGTCAGGATAGCAGCTTTTGAATCCAAATTCGAAAGAAAAAAGACATATGGTTCACTAATGGTTCAGTATTTAGAGTACAAAGTTCAAAGATCACTCACCCTAGTCCGAGACTAGCAGTAGGTTGTTTGAGATCGTCTCCATGCGTTCGTCGGAGATGAGCTGCACTCTTCGGGTTGAGATTGCGCTGGCGAACCTAAAAGATCAAAGATCAATCCAGGGTCAATAAAGATCGAAGATCACTATAGTGAATTCTAAAGTCCAATTCCCTTACTTGTTCCTCTAGCTTCTGGATGACCTCGACTGCCTGATGCAGAATACCCAATTTAGTTTGTGCTTTGTCACCGCCGGTCGAATTGGCTCCGCCCATCGAGGAGTGCTGCAGCTGCAATTAACACGTTGCCGCATACTTTAATTCGCACATCGCAGTGGATTATGCCCGAGCTCACAGATGAGAGCGTGCGGCAGCGCGCGATTCGCTCGCTGCCATGCACATAAGTATGAATAGTCACCTCGTATATCATCTTGCCATTTACCTGGTAGCACATCTTTCCGAGCTCCTTGAACGCTTGATTGATGTCGCGAACACGAATTCTTCAATGGAGAAAGAATTGATAAGGATTTTATGGTACACATTCGAAAATAACTTTCAAATAATGATGAAGTATGGTTTTAGAGTAAGTTCTCACCGTTCTCTAGCGTTATTCTGGTCTCTTCTCACAACTTCCTTATCCGATCCTCCTTCTCCATCCGAATCTCCATTGATACTGCCCGATGCTGGAAGATCATAATTTTTCTCTCGGAAAATAACAATTTCGTTTCACGAATTTGACCTCTTTCTGAGTTTACAATGAAATGATTTAGCTTAGCTCAATCAACGTTTGATGCTTCGAACACAAAAACCATATAAAAACGGACCAATACTGGCGGACGCCATGGACATTCCTCCTCCAGAGGTGCGGGCTGAAGCAGCAGCAGCCTTGTTCTTGCGGGTCTTCGCACCGCCACTGCCTGCTGCAGCTGCTGCGGAGGAGGTACGACCAGAGAGAGAAGAACTGCAAGATCTCATTGTTCATGTTTTCAGCGTGATCATATGAATCCAATATGATGGAATCATGTGAAAAGTATTCTGACCCATAGCCTATCAGTCTTTATCATTCGTCTGATCACATTCAAATTGACATGTCTGATAATCCAATGCAATAAATGTTCTCACGTGCTTCTCGCAGCCAATCCAGCTGCAGTACCGGTAGACGATCCTCCGCCGTACATTCCGAGTCCACCAGAGTAGTCGAAGTGACCGGGAGAGATCTAAAAACAAGCATTCAGTATGTGTGTGCATACAATTCTGTCAACAGTTGCATAAATTGCGGTCACGATACCTGGCTGTGGCCGGCACCGGCGATTAGGTAGGATGGATCAAGTCCAGCAGATGTACCAGCGATCTCGGATTGAGCCTGCAATATGGATTGTTTGAACGGCAAAATTCTGCAGTTACCCATACCGGTTGCTGCATGTAGAAGTTGTGCAGTTGTTGAGATGCGTCGGTCGTCTGGGTTGCAGCGAGAGCTGAGGGATCAGGGTAGGCACTTGCAGCTGCTGCGGCAAGTGCTGCCGGATCGGAGTAGGAAGAGGCTCCAGCCATGCCTGGCATGTAGTTGTACATGTTCCAGCTGTACATATTCTGAAGGGCATCGGTCGGTGGCATTTCGTAGGTAGTCGAGGCTGGCAGAGGAGCTGTAGTCGAAGTGGTTGTCTGCAAGAGCATCAGGATTTCATGATAATCATCGTCATCAATGTTTATCATGATAATCATCGTCATCAATGTTTGTCGAACATAGTTACAATAGGGGTCAAACCACTAAAAACAACAGCAGATTCGAAAATAGGATTCCTACAGCAGAATCTGAATGTTAACTTACTGCTCCCAATTCGACGATATCGGCAGCCCCTGATGTGGGCAGAGAAGGCAGATTTTGGCCAGAGGCTTGACTGAGGTCGGCCTAAAAGTAAACAATGTTATTGAGATAATGCAGTTAATTCTTAGGCCCACGTTGCAGGTTTTTTACGTTTCAATAATCTGGGTAATTATTATTTTGTTTTACTCTGTTTTGAAGCACGAATGGAATTCCTTACCGGAGGAAGAATGGAGTAACCGCCGTAATTCTGGGGCATCCAGTATTGCTCCTGGTAGTACGATTGCTGAACGGAATTATTATAAATTATTGTTTGGTCTGCAGTAATCTTTCTTCTATGTATTTGCTGCACTCACCTCATATCCAGTCGGGAATGTTCCACTCGTTGTCGCAGCTGCTGCAAAGGCCGAAGGAGTTCCAGTTGCACTGACAGTAGAAGATGCAGCTGCGAGAGATGCAGAAGACGGGGGCTGGGAAGCCATCGGCCCTGAATGATCAGTGATGAAATAGGGAAAGGAGGACTGTGGGATCACACAACTAGCGCGACATCGAAGAGAGGAAATGGAAACAAAAGGAAGGAGAGGTGTCAAAAGAAGTGAGCTGAGTAGAGGAGTGATCAGTAGGGAGAAAAACTGAATAGGAGGGGCGACAGTCAGACTGGTGGATTTGAAAATCACATGAGGGAGGAAGATTTGAGTCGAGACCCACCATCGCATCGAAAGTCTCTTTCATTTACCGCCTTGCAAAGTGCTTGTACTGATCGCTACCTAAGCCCACTCCGACCAGATTTGCAAGGTTTTACCTGGCGGAAGGGTTTTGAAGGTTTTGTTTTATTTTGCCTTTGATGGCCCGACACTAATCTGACCTCAAAAAGAGAATGAAAATCAGTCTAATCCCTCAGGGAGAGCCGCAAATCAAGGGACATCTGGCAAAAGGACGATTCCTCACGAGAGTTGATCGATTAGTTAGCAGTAGGGAAGGATTTTCGCAGTCGATGTACCACTATATCTTTGATTGCCTGCTTCCACGATCCCTACTCTCGGACTACCCTTCTCCATCAATCTTTCTAGGATTCCCTACTCTCTCTACAGGACCCCTCCCTCTACTGTCTCTACCCCTACCAACCCAAGGTCAATGAGTGTGGAGGAGAAGAGAGGAGGGGTACTAGAGAGAAGGGAATGAATGAGAAAAGAGCCTCTCTCGCCAGAAGCTATCCGAATCGTGAACTAAATGGGATGGAACGATCGAAGAAGGGATTACTGTAATGGACGGATCCCATTCAACTACAGCCACCGCCATTCGAGAAAGCAGTGAGACTCATAGAGTTTACAACTTGAGAGACGCGGGAGTATTTGAGTCCCAATTGTAAATGAGAACGGCAGAGGATCTAGAGATGCCAAACTGTTCGAATAAAACTGCAAATATTCGAAGTTCCCGCCCGAAAGATCGGCGCAGATCAAGAACACACTAATCAGATCTCAAACTACTTAGGCGCTGGCCCCCTGGGGTGAAGAACCCCTCTGCAGAAGATACGAAGAGAAGACAGAACCAAAGAGAGGGACCTTCTTTGTTCAGCATGATCTTTCAGATCAGAGAGGAGAGTGACTATGAAAGATTATGAGACGGCGCACTAAGAGAGAATAAAACCCGACCGCTCTCTTGACTGGGACGATATTACGTAATTGAAAGATGGAGTGGTAGATCATGAAAGGGTAGGAGTTATCTAACAGGGAAAGGTCAATGAGCTTCCGGTGGATGGTTGGAGTGAGATAATGATAGGTAAAACGGCAAACATTTGAGAAATAAGTTCCATCGTGAAAATATTCGGTAAGGGTTTGGAAGTTTTCGGGGGAGGGGTGTTATTCAAGAAAGGGCATTGTACTGGGTTCTGATTGCGTAATATCTTTTATCCCTTGGATCACACTAGGGGAGATTTTTCTCTCTCAGCAGCTCTCTTCTAAATCTGGGCCAAATAAGATCGGCACGCAATGAGGAGAGACAATAGCACCAGTGAATATATGATAGGTGACAGGTCAACCGAAGATATTCAAGATGTGTTTATGGAGTGGGATGAGAGACACATGAGAAGCTTATCAAAAGTAAATTGACTGGAAAAGATTCCTAATCGATCCTCATTGAGTGCAGCCTGATCCGTGCGCGTTTACCGATCTTCATCCCTCTTCGAATCTCCCCTCTCTTTTTGTATGAACAGCCGGCGAAAGGAGGAGAAGGAGGAGGTGGATGATATCGGTAGCAAATGCGACTGGCAATAGCCCTGTGTGTGCTTGGCTATCGGGCATCGAATGCACATCAGAAACGATTATTTAGATCAATGTTTCAGTTGATCGCATTTTCATTACCACTTTCTAACATGAGGTATCATCCAATGGACTGGCTAATTCCCACATGCCCGAGGGTGAGAATACCGATTTAGATGGCTGACCTCTCACCATTGTTTCGCGGACCTATTAGCTCAAGTTGAATATTCGAGTGCTCGGGAACCTAGGTATTATCCGGGATAAACAAAAGACCTGGGGAGCACTCTCACTTCAGCACACTCTCTCGCCTGAATACTAGAAAGAACTCTTGGTCCAGGAGTGCCACACATCCATGATTGGTGCTTGACCGAGTGGTACTGAATCCGAGTACGTAAGCCAATAACGTGATACTGTCTGAAAAGGGCCTGAACGGTCACATGTCGGAATGAGCGCGCGTCTATTGATTGATGTGAGACGGAAAGGGAAGGAGGGGAAGCTTAGCTTACGAAATTGGCAATGGATTCGGGCTGAGCCCATTATTTCACGAGCGCTACACAGTTAATCTCTGTGGTAATCCTGAGAGAATCGATTGTGGCGCCGTGCGCACTAAACAGTAATGGTTGACTTGATGACTGGCGCCGCGATTCGTAATGAAGTAGCATCTGGACGAATTTCGAAGAAAATGACGAGACATTAAATGAAATAGAGGAGAAATCGGTCCTACGAACCTTGACCGATCAAGTCTCGACATGAATAAAGATGGGGCTCAATAGCACGAATAGGTAATTCTTGACCGTTACCGGAGTATTGAAAGGACGGATGACCCTCGAGACGATCAAGAACTATTTGGACCCATTGGGTCAAGAATAAAAGACAGGAAGTGAACGATCAGCAGAGATGTTTGCAGAGAATAAGAGATGACTGAATAATAAGTGATCACAAATCCCCTAACTTTGTCATGCATGAGATACGCGCGATTCTTCTATCACATTGATTTCACTTTCGGTTTTTGTCTCCCGGAGGGGATCAGAAAAGTGAAGGGAAATGAGCCTTTGTCTCAATAATAGTACCACGCGGTGTCAGATCAGAGAACAAATCAGGAATGTATCGATTTTGTAAAGGAAATGAAATTACAGCGAATAAAATAACATTTCTCGCGCTAGAAGCATCTTTCGGAAGAGATGAATGAACGGACTGACAGGCAAGAAACGAACGGAAAAGGAGAAGGAGAAGAAGAAGAGACCTCTAGAAAGAGTGGAGGGCCATGAGAGAGGTTGGGGGTAATGAGAGACTGAGGAGATTAGAGAGAGAAGGGAGAGAGACCCCTTACATGGTCCATGGATAGATCGAGGAATGGAAGAGAAGAGAGAGAGAAGAGAGACAGGCTAGGGGGCGGGGGTCAGAAGGGCTGTAAAGAGGAGTTGGGGCTGTATATCCAAAGTGAGAAGTGCGAAGAGGAATGCCTTAGGGTATAATCGGCAATCTTTCTTATTTCTTTCTTCTCCAGGTCAACACCATATCCGACCTTATCTCAATCTCTCGCAGATCTTCAGAGGTCCCCCGCTGTGATACAAGATTGTGATCTACTACACAGGTACAGGGGTACTAAATCCGTGTTCAAAAGAAGATTAGCACCGCTGATAGTGATAACATCATTCACAGTATGTTTGCTGTCGTAGTAAGACCTAGCCAATTCATTATTGCTCAAGATCCTAAAGATGGTCTGGAAACGTGAGTGACTCATTGTGTTAGATCTCTCCTGTTGACTTGGAGTAACTCGCGCGCCAGTAGATACCTTCCTTATTTATGGCGATTTCACTGTGAGTGTCCCCTGTCGAAAGAAAGAGTGAGAAAGAACGGATCAGAAGGAAAAAGTGAGTAGAAAGAAGAAATGAGCAAAGAGAGAAGAAACGGCACTGAAAGGTGAATAGCGGATACACGGGACATGAAGATGAGTCATCTCGAGAATACGGTAGAATACGACTTTCACTTCGTATCAACTTTAAAGGCACCCTTAGAAAAACTGTGCATATTTTCCAAAATTTCGTCTGTACGAGTAAAGTGCGAATATTATGAGGATGAGCTCTCAGATGCCCTCAATTCCCATTCACTAGCATTGAAATTAGGTTTGCTCCTCCAATCTCACGGTCATTCGGTAGTGGAGCGAAACAGAAACAATAAAAGGCTAATTGAGTTGGGCGCGCGGGCTTTCATGATGGAAATTTCGGAATACACACCGAAAGCATCCTATACCAGAATAAAGAGGAGTGAGAGACAATGTACAAATGAGAGCGTATAGAGGAGAAGGGATCTGACAGTCAATGGGATTCAAGGAGAGAACAGATGAAATAGGGAAGCAAAAGAGCGTGTCAAAGTGAGAGGGCACCTCACTGAAATTCAGCACAAAAAGCAGATTTATGGAGCGCCGCGCCGACTCTCTTATTTGTTCTTTTTTCCTCGAAGCCAAGGCTGAATACAAAAGTGAGCGACTACCGTATCCCGGAATTGGCTTGAAAGCACAAAGGGAGGTCAATGGTAGATCATGAATCTTATCTATTCAGGAATGGGAGGGATCCACTTGATAATAAAGTTGGATCCGACAAAGAGAAGGATACCGCCACTGTCTACTCCTTTATTCCCGCTATCCCTCTATCTCTCGGGGGATAGATCCATTGTTTAGGTTGAGAGTGGAGGGTGGCACTCATTTGGAGGTCATCCTGGGTCAAGAAAGTCTTCCCTTCACTCTCTCCAGTGAAGCTGTCGAGAATAAACAAATCCGATGATTTACGGAAGCCTAAGTGCTGGCCAAATAACGGACAACAGAACGGATTAGCTCATAATTGTCTCTAGGAACTCAGGATGGATTGTCAAACACGATTGAGATAATCGGACGAGTAATTACTAATTATACAACAACGATTGGTTGAGAACTGTTGGACTACTCAGATAGGGAAAACTGAACAAAGACATCAGAGTTTCCCGTGCGAATGGATCTTTCAATCGATTTCTCCGTCGGTCATTCGTCTCAGTCCGATCAATTTACTCAGAGGAATGCTTCACATCTGGATCTCGTTTATCTAAGCAGAAGTCAGCCGACTCGGTCTATTTCAAAGTCCTCTTGAGAGCAAAAACACGGCTGATTTATCGATGATCTAAGAATCTACCGTATCCTATTCAGTCCTTGCACAGATCACATCCCATCAACTGGGAGAGAATTTGATGGGTGAGGAAGGGGAGACAGATGGTCCGAGAATCACCTCAAGGAATGAGGAAGGCCAAGCCGATATTTTCGCGCTCAAGAATCGAAAAAATACCAAGTAATAACAAGTGCGAGTAGTCGATAACATCAATACGAAGGAAAGCGATGGAGACACGCTACAGGAATCTATGAATCGGAGAATGGATTTAGAGGGCTCCTTCACGTTTCGCAGCTGTGCAAATGTGATAGGATCTGTCTGATTCTCTCCGATTCGTACGCTATAACCAATGCCTATCTGAAGATATCACAGATCTGATAAGAGACAGAAAGACTTGCGTAAGAAGAGTAATTGGCGAGAGACTTGGCAGGCAATATAGCCCTATCCTGGAGTATGTAGAGATACCAATGAATGAGATAGTCTCTTTGTCTCACACACTATTTAGACAGTGAGAGTAACGAAAGAGTGGGCGAAGTGAAGAGAGACAGCTAAAGCTTGCCGCCTAAAGATAATTGAATCGCTCAACGAGACGAGGCGACACTAGAATAGATAATGAGGAAATCTCGAGTGTGAGTGGGAAAGAATACGGTAGCAAAAGTTGGAAAGAAGGAAGAGGAAATGTGATGGAAGTAGTCGGATTATGTGGCACTTCCCAGGTACTTATCCTCCAGGCAGATCAATTACCACATCCAAGAATGATTGACTAATTACATAGACCGTTTAGCTCGATGAGTCAATGAGGCTGCCAGGATGAATTGTGGTCCCCACTAGGTGCAACCGGGCACTAATCGCAAGGTAATTGCTCAGATAGAACCCTTCAGACTCACCAAATTCAGTGGGCACGAGGAAATGAGCGTTAAACCGACAGTAGGAGAACATCTCGATTCATCTCGATTGCATAGTCATTGCGTAACACATAAATTGGTCGTAAAGCGAGAGGTGGCGTAATACTGAGAAGAAGAAGAAGAAGAAGAAGAAGACGGGAAGAGGGATTTTACCGTAGTCTACTCCTCCCACTCTTTCTCTCTCGACTCTCCAAGCGTCAAGAGAGAAATCGAAAATTCTTCCATGAAATGTGAACATTTTCGTATAGTTTCCAGCAAATGATCTGGAGAATTCAAGGTTAATTCGCAACTAAGAGCGCGACCCCATTGAATTCTCAGTGCTAAACCCCGTTAGATCGTCATTTCTTTCACACCTCTAGCTCAAGGTTTTTCGATGCGAAGGGAGAGGAAGGAGAGTTTGAGATGCGCGCGAAAACTGTTGCGTTTTCGTCTCAAGGCAACTCGGAACGGAACGGGGTAATCTTGTTAATCCATTTACTTCATGCATATTCGCATGGAAGTTCATAGGTTTCTACAAAAAGTGTTTCCGAAACAAAAAGAATTTATGGCAAGGAGGCGTATATTGTAACTGCCTATCATCTTCTTTGAATAAAGAGACCAAACTGTCACCAATTTGTGCATCATCTCAGAGTGTGTTTATAAACATCTAGAATTTAAGACCAATTGAAGCCGACTATCAAGAACTATTTTTCAGTTTTTGATTCTCATACCGTTAACCCCGCAGCTACGACAGTAAAGATAAGAGAAAGAGAGGATAGGGGAAAGTCGATTAGAATTTCTCCTATATTCCGATTAGCCTAGCTGTCAAATGCAGAAACATCTGCTTCGTGGCCGAGATTGACTCTCTCCATTCTCCCTGTTCTCTCCTCTGTTTTCACTACCCGAACTCTACCAATATCCCATAGTCTCTAACCAGTGTCTACTCAGAGCACCACGAGACCAGAGAGAAGGAGGACCCGTAGGAATGGAGTGGAGATACGGAAGGAGAAGTTAGGGGATCGATAGAAGTTGAAAGAAACATCAAGAAAAATGATCATGTCCACATCAAGAAGATTATCGAATCGAAACACGAAATGATAGACAATGAAAGGTATTTGTATCAGTGAAGACGATGCGAGGATGGAAATTGGCGGAATGAGTAGACGAAGAAGAGTTGCATCCGATAATGCGTGCCACTTGCAACTCTATTTAAATTTCCTCGTTCTCTGCTCTTTCCTAACTTCGAACAGTCTCTCATCGCATCTCAATGTCTCTGTTCAATCGCCTTGACTCTTCTCTGTAGATACAAAGGTGCTTCCTCTTATCGAGCGAAGGATCTGAGCACGAGCGCGCCATTTATAAACACTGCGACGCGTCGATTTACTGGCCTAGCAACACGTCGTACAAGAGCTGCGTTACAAAGAACTGTAGTGATTTTTTCAGGATTATTGGAAAAAGAAGCTTCCTTCTTTTCACAGATCGCAATACACAAGTTAGATAATCAGCTCATTCCAAATCTATTCATTTAAAAAATAAATCGATATTGACTGGATTGTCGACGTATTTTGGAAATTTTGAATTTTAAGCCGATTGAATGATCAAACATATTTTTTTAATCGCATTGGATCCGTTCTCAAGTCAGCTTTTTTTTGTTAAGTTGAAGAATCGTACGAATTGAATGAACGAAATTGGCATTCATTCAAGAATCCACGCCAGAGGATTTCGCACGTGCAATACATACAAAACTGATCACATAAAACTCGTTCATTAGCTTGCATCACTCTTCCACGAGGGAAACGTTTAAATGACCAGAAATAATAAACGTGAGTCTTCATTTTACATTTCCAAAAAACTATTATAAATTTGGTTAAATAAATTAATGTTTCATCGTCAATATTTGGTTTGAATGCGATTGAATATTTCAGTATCCAAACGAGAAGAGAGTGCCGCAATGGGAGAAGACTGGGATAAAGATGTATGTTTCCTTATCGCCATTCTTATATCTCTCGTACTTTTTGTTGCCATATTCGTGTTTTTTTTAGGTTTAATGAGTGCTCAATGAATCATCAATTCAATCTTCCTCTTCGAATGCACATCACAGTTGATGTTCGATCTGAAAATCGATTTGGAGAAATTGTTGAAGGCGTGGTAGAATACGACGAGCACTTTCGTATTTGTTGCGAGTTCGACAACAATCGTTTGAGAAGCAGTTTGAAGTAACAGCTTCTTACCTCTTTCGAATTGAGCAATTTCAAATCAGCTAGATGAACCAATTGCAAACAAATTTATATTTACTATAAGATAGAATCAAATGCGAAATCTTTAATTGCCGGCATTGAGCTGATTACTTTCTTCTCAAAACACTCCAAGCAAAAACATCTCCTTCGCTCCAGTAAGGAGAGTTTCTTGTTCCTCTGATTACACTTTCATTAGAATCACTTACACCCTTGAGGGGATTGTATCCCAACCTGAAAAATGAGATTTTCGTATCACTCTCGAAAACATTCTCGCTACTTAGATCCATGAATCATCAGAAAATCATCAGAAAAGCTAGACTGCACAAACTTAATGTATCCTTGAGCGATGAGCATCTCTGTGAGTAAACCCAATCCTTTTCCTCGATGAGATGGATAAGTGAAATGATGAGACATCTAAATTTTTAAGAAATAATGTAAATAGAATGGATAATATACCTTCATGAAGTGATGAGAGAGTTCCCACGATGCAAGAGTTCCATCCTCACAACGAATGCATGAGGATGGAAGATGAAGCAGTTGTTGACTATACGATCAATTTATTGATTGCTTTCATGTACTCTACTCACTAGTGTTGTTATGCTCGAGCATTGCTCGCCGAGTCATTTCACTCCTCGAGTTCATTTTCCACCGACTCGGTCGGCGCGCGCGCTCCGGAGTGAGAATGAGAAAAATGCTCCGGAGTGCGTAGTCACTCCGGAGTGAATGCTCGGAGTGAATTTGGCAAAATTCCAAGCCATTCTCACCCTCTCATTCCTCTTGTCCATTCTCCCCTCACCACCAACCTATCGGCTAGAATGAGAGGAAAATGACTCCGGGGCGGAACTTCGGAGTGCAAATCCACTCCCGAGTCGAACAAAGAAATTCACTCCGGAGTGGATTTGTACTCCGGAGTGATTTGTTCATTCTTACTCCGGAGTATCGAGTTGCTCGATCTAACAACACTACTACTCACTGAGTGAGCTCCTTGTCCATTTGTTTTCCGTACGACCATGCGTCGTGGATCTCTTCGTATTCCTCATCTGCATTGATCTCAGATATGTAGAATCCATCAGGAGCATTTATCGGCATCTAAAAATATTAAGAATAACACATCAAAGGCAATATTGAACCTGTTGGACTTGGGAAGTCTGAGCATCATTCATGTAGAATCGTCTAAATAGGCAAGTGTAATCAATAGAGAAGGAAGACGACACAGATTCAATCTGAGACAATCGAGAGATTATGATTGGACCAGTGATCTCACTATTGCAGGCGTTTTAGTATCGGAATCGAGAAAGAATCGGACTGTTTCTGGAGCAATTTCAGGAAGAATGGTGTTGAATAGTTGATGAAGAAGAATGGTGATAGTGTTCAGATTATGGCCAGCGACAGGAGGGACAAGACATAGATTGGGTCTGATTAAGATAATCTAATTTGGAAAGAACCTCTTGAAACAAAGGCTCACTCATGCACTGCAACATAATAGGGATCAGCAACATCTCCGAATCGATAGATGAACATCTTAGTAGGAGTTGGAGGGGAAATAAGGGCAAAGTTGATGGCATTCAGGAACGTCGAATACTCACGTTTACAAGTTGATAGTTCTAAGAATCAGTAATTACAGAATCAGATTTACAATTACTAATATTCAGCAATAATAAAACTGAACTCACGTTGATGAAGATCGATAAGCTCACTTCTAGATTTGAACTGGTGATAGGAGCTCATCGATAGGATTGAATGAGGTTGAGAGTGAGAACAGAGAGAAATTTTATTGCAGGCGCAGATCTTGCGCAATCCATCAATCAAATTGAACGGCTATAGAGTTCACAAGTTCATCACATGTATTTTGGAGTTCCTGTTTTAGCCCCCATTTCATCTTCTTCGCTTTCAATTAGTCGTTTGCCATCTGACAGACCGTTTGGACCGAATCCCTTCTTGAGGATGAGATAGTACTCTGAACGAAGAGAGTGTGTTCCCTCCGTTCTCTTTCCCGCTCTCTTGGCACCATCCAGTCTGTCACATGCTTGATGACACCCCTCATCTCCTTCTAGCTACTAATTGGATCTCATCAAGGATTGGGAAATAGACGATCGATTCCCGCTTCTCATCTTCCAGCCTAGTTATTGTGACCTTTCCTCATCCTTTCTGTTGGATGAAAAACGAGTGATTGCCAGATGCCCATTCTTTACCATTCACTTCCGTTCTCTTCTCAAACGATCGTCCAGATGTATTCTGTCCACTCTACCAATTGCCCTCGAAAACACTCTTCCGGAGAGTAGTTTACGGCTTCGGAATCTCCGGATTTCACTGTTTCGAGTGCACGAGAACGCGGAAACGTCTCTTGGGAGAGCCACATTTCAAAGTTCGCTTCCCACTCGCCCTCGCATCTCATTCCGATATTTTAGCTATGGAATTTGAAGCAGTTCTTCCTGGATAGATGTTTTCGCTATTCTCACATTGTGATAAAATCCATAGTATTCTCATGCCGAGAAACCAACGCCTATCCATCATGAGGTTCGCATCTCATTTCCCGCGAATTCGGTGCCCTCTCCAATCCGACTGCTCTCTCTTATCCCTTCCCTTACGCCAGTAGATCATCCCACATGCAAATGTGAGAGTTTCCCTTGAATCGAAACATGTTTCATCCTCTCGTGTGTTGTATAGTTTACGGTATAGCATCTCGATGTTTTCAAGAAGAGATTTCACATGACTTACTTTCTCGCCTCGCAATCTTACTGACCTCTCGGACGTTTCTCTAATCCCGCAGTGGCCATGACTCGCTTTTTTGGATCTTCCTGTCCTCAATCTTGATCGTTTTCGAGAGAGAAACCCGGTCTTACAAAACTCGGTCAAACTCCATGTTTATTGTTTCCCCTCTTCAAAATTTTTCCTGTCTATAGCTTCATCTGATTTCTCCTTTTTCGCTGATCGTCAACCTTTGAAGTCTCTTTCTCCTCCTAATCAGCTTGAAGTGCGCTGAATAATCTCATTTCAGCGCGCTCGTTCCAAAAAGAGACGGACGCTCTTTCACACTTTGTGTTTGCCCCTCTCATTTTGACTCATTTCGGGGGTGGCGAGAAAGGGGAGGGGAATTTCCGGATCTCTCACCACCTCCCACCTAATCTGACCACTAATCTCACTCAGAGGTCGAAAGGCGACTTTCAGAGAGGACTCTTGCTCTTCTCATTCATTGTTCGTTCCGTGTGGACTCTATTATCTTGCAATATTCGATGGGAGTGAATTGTTGCGTAATGTTCGACGGAGTCTCAAGCAAAGTTTATTCAAGGGTCTCGAAACTAGAGAAAATCGGGGGAGACTCAAGTGTCATCTAGCGTGTGCGTTCTCTCCCTCTAGAAGCCCCTTCCCAACGTGAGAACTCGTCTCCAAGTGGACATGAGATAGAGACCATTGACGATAGAAGAGAATTAGAGAAACGAGAGAGATGAGAGATGCATGAGATTGAGAGTGCGTAGAGAGAGGGAGAGTGACTATACCCCTGAGGGGGGCGCGCAAGAGTGAGAAAGCTCGATCAGAAGGGAGGAGAACAAGGAATTGAATGGGTCGAGGCACTTGAATCTCTCCCTCTCACTCTGATCTATCTCTCAATGCCTTACGGCTCTCTTCACTCTCTTCTTCTGTCTCAATCTCTTCCCACTCCTAGGAAACCCTCAAGCTAGAGTCTCTCTTGTCTCTCAAGCTGTGGTCAGTTCTTGATTATGTCCATTTAGACTTGTTTGGCAGCATGTTTAATTGTGACTTTCTTCCTCGTTTCAATGTGTTTCAACCTGATCTACGCTTTTGTGTCCGACCCTCTCTGGGCTCAAACCACTTTGCATGCATTACCCTTGCGCCCTGTGTGATGCGAACAATACGGACTGGCTTTTAGTCGCTTGAGGGGCTCTGAATATAGAATGGTCGTCTGGTTTAATCGATTGTTCTATTCGTTGAATATGGAATTTGATTGAAATGTTCATTTTAATGGCTGATGAGATCTATTCCCACCTCACCGAACCCTTTCCCCTCTTTCCTTCTCTGACTAGTAGTATGAATAATGTCTCAGAGCTCATGCATTCCTGAATGAGAGCTGCGCATAGGCAGAGAAGCTGACAAGACTTGTAGTCACTTTCATTCTCCCTTGTCATCTTCGTTCAATGAAAGGTCTCGAATTATCTGACGTTTTTGGCCATCTGTCTCCTTTATCTAACCCTCGCTTGTTTGGTGAATCAAACAGTTTATTCTCGATGGTCGGCCTCGATTGCGCCAATCAAACCAATGGAACGCATTCACTTTATTCGCAATGGCATCAATTATTCTGGGTGTGGTAACCGTTTTCACGAGCGGCGCACAAAAGACTGCTCGCCATTTGGCGGCTATTGAAAACGCTCTGCTTTCAATGCGATCCGGTTTCCGTCATTTGGTGTATCCGTCATTTGCCGACGTTCGGGGAGGTCCCAGCTGAGCGGAAATCGCGGCTGTCATTATGATTGGCCGCTTCTCGTCTCTCCTTTCTCAGTCTGTACTCTCTCACTTCCGTATGCTCTCTCGTCCCACCACTTCTGCCGAATCTGACACCTGCGCGTGTGGGGGCTCTCGAGTTCGAAGGGTTTAGGGCGGGAGGAGCTCCTCCCGACTGCTCTATTCTAAGATCTTATCTCGAGTATTGGATCAGAAAAGTGCGTTCTGATTCTCCCTCTCTCCCTCGTCTCTTCTCATCCTTTAGGCAGTCTCTCTCTTCTCTCTCTTCTCTTTTTCGGTGTTCTCCTTTCGCGAGAAGGAAGGGAGATCACACCTCTTTCCGTGTTCTTCTCTTCCTTTTAGCGCACCTGATTCGCCGTTCCGATAGCTCTTTCTAGCACTAACTAGCACTAAAAAGAGGTCCCAGACGCTCTGAATCTGTCAATCTAACTCAATTGTCGCTCAAGGCGTTCCTTATTGTGTTGAGTACTTCTCACTGGGTTCCTCCTCTCTTCGAATCTTCGTATTTCCTCTTCCTTTCATCTATTCAGGACACTTTTCGTGCGCTCCGACTATTCACAGATGTGTCACTCACACACTCCCAATCTGTACTAAATTGAATCGAAACGCCTATTTATTTCGCATTCGTTCTTCCGAATCGTGATTTAAAAATATGTGAATCTGCAATAGACTTGGAAATGCTAGAGTAGGGCCATGAATGGGAAGCGAGTGGTTTCATGCATCAGTAACTCTTGTGAGTGAGAGAGAGGGAAGAAGAGTGAGAGAGAGAGGCTTTTCAGCCTGATTGCAGTTCGCGCTACAATCGAATTCCACTGCAGCAATGCACTCAGATTTTGAGATGAAATGCGCATACTAGTAATCTCCCCCTCTCTTCCTGCTCTCTCAATTCTGCCCAGTCTCTCACCATTTAGAAGGAGAGTCTCGCTAGCCATTCCTACATGAGTAATGTCTATGCGCGAGGACTCGCAATGAGCGAGCTCGCTTCTCTTTGTAGTATCTTTCGAATGCACCAGTTATGCCTCCTTTTATTGTGAGTTTATCCTAATTTTCAAACACAATCTTATTGAAAGAATGAGCCGTCATCATTTCTGTTTGAAGCCGCTCCATTCAGTATCCAATCAACCCGAAAGTAACGCTCGAAAGGCCGCAGTTTCGTAATGAGAAAGTGTCATCGCTTCTTTCCGCTCCTTTTCCTCTCAACTTTAACGTGTCAATGGCAACCATCTTCAAGTGCCAAGACTTCCCTCCCAACTTCAAATGCTCTATAGCCAGTCTTCGAAAGTCTTTCCCTCTGTCCCTCCTACCGCCTCTCTTTGTCTCTTTCTCGCTAGTAACAGAGAGAAGTTGCGAGTATCGAGCTCATTACTCGTTGCTTACTCGGATGAAAACACTCCTCTTCTCATCCTCTTTCTCTTCCTCATTCGACCTCTGACCTGCAACAGCCGTCTTGAAATATTCATGACTACTCGTTGCGTGCTAGCCTGTTAGCTACTCCCTCCCATGTACATTTCTGTGTGGGTCAAGTGATAGTTTCTCATCTGAAGATCACTCTCACGTAAGATATCTGACCCGGAAATGATCCTGTCTCTGTCATTCTTACACTGCGTGGTTCTTCTTCACACATCGCTCGGTATCCCACCCATTCTTCTGTTTTTGTCTTCTCTCTCCACACTCTCAGCATCTGAAACAGTATCGCTTACACTGCGAACGAACTGTCCTTTTCTCGCCTCTGTTTGAAGATTCTCATGATTTTATGCACAAGAAATAGTTGACACACGGGACACGTTAATTGGTATTGAATGCCTATTCTTCAGTAATCAGTCAGAGTAGCTAATTCTATGCATCCGCCTAGTCTCCAATCTCTCATTACTGTCGACCACAACACCCTCACTCTCATTTGCCAGTCTACCCATTTTCTCTCGTATCGAGATGAACTGAGAAGGGGAAACTAGACGCAGTCAACAACTGTATACCACTCTCCTCATTTCACACAATATCTCGCCGATATTCATCTCATTGTGCCTTCAGATTCACACCATATTCGCTTATTTCATTGTCCCATAGTATCTCTAGATTCAATTCAGTAGTCGATCAAAAAAAATTTCCGTACCCAGATATTATGTTGAAGCTTCCTCACATTTAATCTCTTGCTCTTGTGTCCTATAAAATCCTAGTTTGATCCGGCGAAAATAGGCTAGAAGAGAGCATGCCGAAGTGAGAGATGTTCCAGAAGGATCATTTGGGATATAGTGAGAAGAGAAGAGAGAAGGAGGGTACAGTGAAAGGTAACACGTCTTCGCTCTCCCTCCCATCTTCGAACAACAAATATCGCACTAGAAGCGGAGTCGAGGGGAATGGATAGTGACTACCGTCTAAAGTTGTCCATGATCTCTTATTTACCGATTGCTCACTGATCCGTGGTTACTGTCGCTCTTTCCGAACCATTCATTCCTCGAAAGGCTGAGCTATACACATCCGTCGTCCCTGCCATTCTAGTCAAAACACTGCTGAATCTTTCACAACTTTTTCGAAAGCACAGAAAGTCAGCACGTAAAAGGAGCAAATGCTTTCTTTCACTTGACTTTTCGGATTGGCGGGCCCTCTCAAGCCTATCAGTTTCTCTGAAGTGGACGAGAAAACTAAAGAGAGGCCCACGCCTAATCTGGATCTGTAAGAAGACACCGGAAAGGGATGAGAAGAGGGGAAAGCTGAGAAGTGGTGAGAGACAAGAGTTGAGAGGACCAATTCTCAGTTTTTTGGTCCATTCAATGCATTTTGATTAAAATTTTGACAATTTGTTATTCGAATGTGATCATTATGCAATCAACAGTATCGTTTCCAAGGGAAAGGTGCTAATGCTCGCGACTCGTTGCTCTTATTCCTGCCACATTCTTACTGGTTCTGACCAGTGGCTTTCTACTCTTTTTGTGCGCTATTCCTTGCTTTTCTCATCCCATTGACTCGAGGTCCTTTTCATCTTCACTCGTTCGACCGTGATTGTTCGAATTTGAGGAGCGGATTATGGAAAAAAATATCTTGTTCGATGGACTTTTTTCCAATAAATTTTGTATTTATCTCCAATCTGCGCAGTCTGAATGCATTCTCTTTCTTCTTAACGTTCAGAGAACTCAATCGCTAGAAAAGCAGTATTCTCTAAAGCGCACCTCTTGTTCGAACTCCTTCCTCATTGAGTCAAGAGTGCCCTCAATTTGGAGAAAACACAGTCAGCACTGCCAGCATCATCATCCACTTTACCTGTTCTTGCTTGCTTACCCTCGGGGAGTTGGTGCATGGTGTGATTAGCGCATTGCCAACATCGACCTACGTTTGTCCAGATGCTTAGCACTGATCGAGTAGAGTAAGACGCAGAGATGATAAGATAGCACGTGAATCGAGGAGAGTTTAGAGCTTGAGTGATGATAGAGATTACAGAGAACTGAGAGACAGGAAGAGCTTCCGAGGTCGTAAATGACTGTACATTCTATTGTATTTTTCCCGCCTCTACTGATAGATGCCATCTGCTTTTCCTTCCTACTTCTTCAAGTAGTTCTCTCCAAAACATTTCCTCAGTTTTTCACATGTGGCTCTTTCTCCGACACTTCTCCCTTCCTCATTCTCTTCATTTCACAAATATTTTGCGCTTCTTGTAGGCTTATTTTCTATCGTCTCTTCTTTCTCTCATTTTGGCGCGCTTTCTCGCCCTTTTTCAGCTGCGAAATGAGACACAAGGGTGACTAATGTGTTCTTCTTTCACGGAGCAGTATTGGTTACTCCTTCCTTTCTTCCTGAAATGGGACGTTGTTCTATAGTGTTTCGGAGTATACGAATGTAAAAAATGATCGCTTGTGCGTGTCATCCTTTCTCAAGATAAACAGCGATTCCATGAAATCTCATAATCATTTTCATAATATAAGTATTACAACTGCTTTAATTTGACGCATTATTTCATGATTAGACGAAACATCCTGACAAGCATTCCCTCCCATCCGACCTCTGCACTCCTTCTTGTTATCCGCGTTCAATTGAATTGTGCACTTGACCAAATTGAAGCATCAGTCAATCGTTTCTTTGCAGTCTTTCCCCCAACGAACGAACCAACAACCAGACGAAAAGAACCCCACACAGATCAGGTAATCGAGAATGCTATCTTTTCGTTTAAACACAAACTTCGAATCTATTACGACAGTAATGATAGTATCTTGGGTAAATCTTTGAAACGAGCGCTCTTCCCACATTCGTCGTCTTTCTCTTGCATTCATCGTCCATAGGCGGCGCTACTAATTCAATTAATCTTCTTGAATCCCACACTCTCTCAATTTCACAAGCTCTCTCGCTATCCCTCTATTCTCAGTTTCTCTTCCGCCCTCTTCGTATTCAGTAGGCTCGTGCCCACTCTCTTTGTAGGCCCCATATGCGCGGCTTTTCAGTGATCGTAGCAGACCTCTCCCTCTCCTCTATTCAATCATCAGTGGTGATTTATGTGACTATGCAGTAGCCATTCGGTGCGCGTGTTTAGTGTGTCGTAGATGCGACGTATCCAAAACATCGTCCAAACGATGACACCACGACAACGTCAATCATTGCGCGAGATTATGTGAGTCTTACACACCACTCGTGCTCTCTCGTATTAGTGCGTTCTCTGGTATTCTTAGACTGAAGAAAGAGAGTGTGCAAGGGATAGAGTGGAATGGGAGGATACAACTGGCGGCTGTCAGAATAGGAGATGCGAAGTGGGTACGCCAAGTATTTTAGGGCATTTCTATGTTTCAGTTATTCGGTAGTGCTAAGAAATCGTAAATACTGAAATAGAAAGGCTTCTCATTTTTCTCTGATCTTAGCTTTTGATTCTCTTATCGTATGTAAAATCAGCGAAGAAGAGCGAAAACATGTGAAATTTGACGAGAAGAGCTCAACGAAGAGTTGTAGCTTCTCCTCTTTCTTCATGATTCCTCTCTCACAAGACTGACTCCTTTTGACATCACTGTCCTCGATAGTTCTTGCAATCATTATAGTCCCTTCATCTTCTTCTCCTTTCCTCCCTCCAAGAAAGACCCTGAGGGCCCTCCTTTCACTCAATTGAATGAGATCACTTATGATTTGCCTCTTCCCTCTCACCATTTGTTCAGTCGCACCTTTCTTTCAAAATGCCTTCATACTTTCATTCGCGTCTGTCCGCTACCAATGACCAGAAAGTGGTATCACTTTCTCACGATGTCTAGATTACCCGCGAACACTCTTGGGGAAATAGATAGATTGTTGACATTTGATATCCGTTTCCATCTGGCTACTACTAGACAGCCAAAGCTATTACGGAGTACTCTAATCTTTCCATGCCGTGCAAGATATATATTTATTTATTTTTTATTGTTTCCTTTTCGTTTTCTCTTTTCAACGAAGCATCATTCTGAAAGAAATAGTTGATTTATTCAATAAAAAATTATGACTTCGAAACTTCCGAACTATTCGATAGGAATGTTGCTTCAGGGACAAGATGCATCCACAATTATCAATGACATCCCACCGACTTTCTCCTTACTCTCTGAATATCCACACACTCTCTATACTCTCTGCTTCGGGATATTCTCTATGTTCTCTCAATTCATAGTGTTCCCTTGCCTCTTATCATCCTCATATTACAGCCGCCCGGGGAGGAGAGCCCCGAGGGCGGTTTATAGGGCACGCGAATAGAGAAGAGAGTGAGAAGAAGTGGGAGAGTCCAGAGACAGATCTCCAGTTAGAGATATGGAAATATTATGTGAAATCGAGAGAGTGCCTGCGAATGATTATGAAAAGTGAGGAGATTCGACGGAAAGAAGTCGGAGTGTCCTGTTATTGTGATATCTCCCCTATCAATCCAATCTCTCCTTCTCCTTTCTGCATTGCAACCTGAGGTTATAGTCTACTACCGTATCTCAGCGGCTTCCGAGCTCAAGGTAATCGATAACTGACTGGTACTTTGCTGTATGACTAACATTAAGCCCCTCTGTTCATCAAGCTGTAAGCCCCCTCCTTCAAGGATTAGTAATTCTCACTACTCTCCATACACTTGGCGCGTTGTGGTCAATGGACCGTAAACAACACTTTGAGGCCCTCGACGTGCTCTCAATTTCTTCTGTAATTGTGCAAGCAAAATAATCACTTCGAGCGTCAGTTGTCATGCTCGAATGAAACTCCAATATCTTCTCTCTTTCAGGTATGGCCACAGCGTCGGAGCTCATTGGCGACGACGCCCGCTCACGATTCTCCCATACGAAGGCCCTATTCGAACAACTAGAACGGCAGCAGGAGGTTACTCAGCTGTTATTAGAGTTTTCAGCTTCATACAACTCAATCGTACGTAGAACAGTCATTTACGAGGAAGAAAGTAATCTGAACAATATTCAGCTTCCTTCTTTCTACTCTCCTCGACCGGTTCGCTGCCCTCCTCCACTTCCACCCAAGCCGCAGCTGCAGCAACAGCAGCTTCCTCTGCAGCAACAACAGCTGGAACGAGACAATAGATCTGCAGCAACTCCAGCATGTCCCAACTCTCCATTGTCCGAGGTCCGTTTCTCGCTCGTCTTTGTTGATCATTTGAGCTCGCGCAATTTGTCACTGTTAGAAGAAGGAATTTTGAACGTGTGCCGCTGGGGGAAAATAAGCTTTGTTCCCATACGAGTCAGGCAAACGGAATTGTTCCGTGGACAGAAGGAGAAAGCTAGTAACGCTATTCGAGATTCTTTCCCGTCTAAATGCAATCTCCGGAATTCGTACGTTTAGCGGACTCTCTCCGATCTCTAGACGTTTTCAATAGCTGTTTCATCTCTTTAGTTGCATTCTCATCGTGCTATTTACCGAATATCTTATCTTGCGCGATGATTTCATTGCCGGTGATAAATTCATAGAGTGGATAGAAGAACAGTTTCAGTGTGCTAGAGATACTAATCAGCACCATGTGATGGGAAGGAAAGAGAGTGTGAGAGAGTTCCTTATTCATCGAACCCTTTGAGAAACGGAGAGAAGGAAAGTTCATCAAAAGAGAAAGAGAGGGCTTTCCTTCTGCCACTTTTTTCTCACCTTCATTTCCCCGATAGAGTCAGCCCCTCTCTTTTCTACTACTTGACTTCTCTTGAGGTGTCGACGAATGTTTGCTCGCGTGAGTTTGTCGAGTCTTGACAGCACCTTTCAGTCCTTTCCAGTTAGCATACTCCCCCATAATGTCTCTCCTCATTGTCCCTCTAGATAGTGGCTCTCAATATCAGAAAAAAATCATTCGTTATGAAGACGGTTGAATTTTGCGTTTCATAGTAGCACTTTGTATGGGCGATCAGAGAGATCCCGGAAGGAAAGGGAAGAGGACCGGGGTTGTTGGTCCTACCTCCTCCCTCTTTCCCCTCTTCACATCTCTTACTTCCCAGTAGCAGCTATTTCACATGTGGGCGCGAGAAAGAAGCGTGTCTGACTTCCTCGAATTCCCATTTCCCACCTGCCAACTTTTTGTTCGCTGTACAAATCATTCCTTTTAACGCTCCAACAAAATCTGAGGTTTGAGGAAGTTTGTAGGCCGTTCAAGAGGGCATTCAGCTTGCTCGTTTTTATTGCCTTGGGCACTCCGAGGGCTCTCTTTCTCCAGTACCATGAGCCTCTTTTGTATGTCCTTCTCTTCTATCCACATACACGCTAGCTGGATTGAATTTCGACTAGAGGCGAGGCGATTCCATTCCTTTTCCATGTCAGGCACGAATCCACTATTCAATTCGCTAAATATTTCTAATGGATATCTGTAAAACATCTATAGATTATCTATTTCATATTTGTTCGATGCCTCAACGATTTTCGCTGATCTATAATCAACATACATTCTGTATCTTGACGGCGTAATACAGTTGGCTCCAAAATAGGCAATGTACAATACACCCACACTTTTCTTGATTTCTTTGATCACTAACAGAACATGAATGATGCCAATGAACTTCGTTCTAATTGACCTAACCTCTAGGCCGACATTTCATGCGCTCTCGATTGCCAGAGATTCTAGACAGTTGAAAATATTTGCTTCTCCAACTTTTCCGACTGAGTCAATAGTTAGACGCGCTATCCTATTTATTCCGATCGATGGACCAACCGGAGATCGTCCTCTTTTGCGTCACATTCTGTATTATCACCGCCTTTCCCTCATTTGCATGATATTGGAGAGGGCTAGTGGTCAGCCCTGTTGACCTACACTATTCCTCCATTTTAACTGGAACGAGAATGTGTGAAACTACTCTAAAAGTAATTTTGCAGGTGTCTCGTAACTTTGAACAACTGGCTACTGATCTGGACCGAATTCGTTTCGGAAAACCCAATGGAAGCCCGCCTCTGAACAACAACACTGATATTACCGGGTAACTATTGTGTTTTTTTGAAAGTTTTATAACGCTTGAACTATTCTGTTGCTCACATTCTCGGTTGCTATTTTTCAAGGATTTCATTTCTTGATTTCCTTTGGTTTCCTGGTAACTCTTACTCATCGCTCCTTCTAACGTGAGATCGAACCACGCCGCGGGTATTTGCATAAGTCGGGCTCCCGGAAAAATGCTTCCCCAACAGTCAGTTGAGATTATTCAAGCTGTGACACCCCCACTCTCCTTTCTTCATCTCCTTTTCCTCGCTACAATAGATTGCTATGGTTTCGCGACTACTCAAGCGTGTTCGCCGATGGCTGCTAGGGTACTGTATCTGATTATCGATTACTCCTGCCTCATTCCCGGCTCTCTTTCCTTGCATTTCCCGGTTCTTGTAGATACAACACGCGTCCGCTGTCATCATCCTCATCGGGAGGATCGTCCACATCGACCCACGGTGGAAGTAAACAACAACCATCAACGGGTGGACAGGCTAACTACGAACCGTATTGGAGAGACGCCAGCTTCTACAAGCGACGGTACACATATTGCATCATCACTATTCAATCGCTTCATTCTGTAATAGCATGCGCGCGGGTTGACTGGCTATTCATCAGAGTTCCATCCTTGGTTGACCAGCACTCACACTTCGGCTCTAAGCAATTCTTTGCTTTGAATTGTCATTAACACTAAATATATGATTGGCAATTCAGTTACGAAGACGCGGAAGAGACAGGAGGGACGAAGTATCAAATTGTGAGAACGAGAAAGGAAGACGACGACGAAGAAGAACAGAGGTAATCATATGGAATGCTATCATATGGAATTCTAAAATCGAACTAGTTCTCTCTAGCTGTACGGAAGAAAGCATGACATCTCAGCTGCTCATACGAAAAATGGAAATTTCTGAAAAATCATTCATTTGTGTTTCACTGAACTAAGATTTGCATGCGCTCCTAAACATGGTAGCTTTATATAGCAAAGAACATAATGTGAAAACATAAACTGAAGCTTGATTCTTTTTTAGAGACGAGAGAGGTCTACGAGTTACAAGAAACAGAGAAGCACTCTACAGTGAGGGTAAGATACTTTATCGAGTTTAAAAGCTGTGCTCAGAAAATAAAATTGTAACAATGTAAACGATCTTCGTTCAGGTTTGATGGCAACGATGCGTGGTCTATCTCCAGAACGACAGCACGATCTCGAGAGAGACAGGAAGATTTCATTCAGCACTGCACCTATCCCTGTCAGTTCATTTTCATGCTTTCAACACATCTACCTTCCCTAAACATCATCCGTGAAACGCATTTCGATAGTTGGTACTCTGACAGTTATCACGAAAACACAATCACTTTTTTTCGGGAAATTGAATTTGCGAAGTTTTTTTTTCAAACACTGCCGATCTGCCAATGGAGAATTCGAAATATTCAAACCCTGATTCAATTCCGTCTTGTTGACATGCAATCCATCACTTCCTGTCACCGCTCTTCTCCCGTTCTAGATTTCGTTCCTGAACCCACAAGTGAAAGTGAGAGATTCTCTCTGATATGATAATTTCCTCGCACGAGGCACCTTCGTACCGGCCTATTACAATTGAGAGAGAGTGAAAGATGAAATGAACATGGGGACTTCGACCCGAGTACGAACTGTGACAGCAAATATTCCAAACTTGTTGACATGCAATTCCAGAATGATAATTATATTTTAAGGTGTACGAGACGCATTCGGTGGACGATTACGATCGTAAGAATGAGGATATCGATCCAGTTGCAAGTTGTGCAGAGTATGAACTCGAACGGCGACTGGAAAGGTCAGCATTGAAAATTTGTTACAAAGCTAGAAAAGAGAATGAGTGCTAAGAATCAATGTGATTTCAGAATGGACTTGTTCGATGTTGAGCTCGAGAAGGGCACAGAAGGGCTGGGCGTCAGCATTATTGGTGAGTCATCGAGCGATGCAAATATGGATTTGAATGATGGTGATTTTGAATAAATGCTCGCAAAAATACGACCGGTTCATAAGAAATAAGATAAATTCTCCGCAGGAATGGGAGTGGGCGCTGACTCTGGCCTCGAGAAGCTAGGTATCTTCGTCAAGAGCATCACACCCAAGGGAGCAGTTGCTCGGTAAGTACCAGGAATCACGTAAAAGCACCCAGAACTACTTCAAGATTCCCAAAACAACAATTTTGCAGAGATGGTCGTATTCGTGTGTGCGATCAAATCGTCTCTGTCGACGGAAAGAGTCTTGTCGGAGTGTCTCAGTTGTATGCTGCAGAGACACTACGGGCAACCACTAATAGAGTCAACTTCACCATTGGTCAGTAATGAATAGACAGCTCTCGAGAATCAGAAAATATTGCATTCCGAATTTGCCTAGAAGCGTTGTGAGTGTGCAACGCATGTAATAACATTTCATAATAAATTCAGGCCGTGAGCCATCTCTCGACGATTCTGAGGTGCATGTACTCATTCAACAATCGCTTGAAGCTGATCGGATGAGATCGATGCCTTTGGATGAGGAAGATGAGGATGAAGAGGTGAGGATTGACCCTTGATCTTTGATCTTTGCAAAGCTAATTATTTACCATCTCAGGAGGACGAGGATGGACCACCCACGACGCAGCCTCCTGCCCCTCCCACTGCTCCATTGCCGCAATTGATGCAGCAGGTTGGTCGGAAAGGACTTCAAGCATCTCGTTCAATTCCATCACTATCCCATAATAATCGTTTCAGCGTGCTCCTCCTCCTCCTCAACCGCAGCAAATGTCCCTTGAAGAGAGCGAGATTCGTGCAAAGATCTCCGCACTTGAACTGGAAGTTGAGCTATCGCAGAAGAAGGCTGATCAGGTGAGATTGACTATGTCTAATCAGGCTGACGTCCATGAACATTGAATAATTCCGTTTCTCCGCAGATGCACAACGTGTTGGATACGACTAAGGAACACTACACACAATTGGAAAGAAAGTACGACCAGGCAAATGCTCTACTCAGAAACTATCAGGTATGAAGATTATTCAAAAGAGTCTTTTTTTTTGGTCTTAGTACACTGAAAACGGTTATTTTTCAATCACTCTGGTACCATTGGATTGTTCCTTGCCTGAAATTGGCAGTCCGATCTTTGTTACCTTCAATATTCATCTGATCTTTGATTTCTGATATCTTCAGCAACGAGAGAAGGAGCTACTTTCTCGTGAAGAGACTCACGTCGAACAATTGAAGGAGAAGGACGAACACTACGCTAATCTCGTGACGTCACTGAAGGTAGAGAGAACATTCATGAACATAGACAGTCCAGTGTGGAACATGAATACGTCATCGAAGGGAAGGGTAGAAGGTTGTTCCGCATTCAATCTGACACCTATGACGTCATCCTCGCTGATTATTGCAATGCAGTTTTATAGGAAATTATCGTTTGTAATAATCATAAATGTACCCAATCTCTCAGACTCGTATCGATGAACTGGAGGAGCGATTGGAAGAGATGGCTGCAAGGAAGGGAGAATTGCGTGATCTGAGACAGAAACTAGATGATGAATTCGGACCGGCTATTAAGGGTGAGTAAGAACAACTCATGCATGTTTCATCATTCTCACGATCTAGTAGTATTCAAATATATCCGAATTGCAGCCCGTGAGTCGTCTTCTCCTCCTCCTCTTCCCACTGCTGCACCACCAGGAAGTCTGAATAGGAGCAACGGCCCAGAAAGAGCAGCTTCATCAGCTGCAGCAACTGCAGCCCATTCTGAGGGTGCTGCATATAGACCGGGAGGAGAGAGAATCGCCCATGAAGTGCTATTGGAGGACAAGGCAGTGATGACCAAGGTTTATACTTGATCAAGCGTAATGGTTTGCCTGTGACTTGCATCAAATGTATAATGTTTGGTTCACATATAGCAAATATCTTTATTACAGATTTCTCCTCCCTCTGTGAAGTCGCAGTCAAAGAGAGACGCTGAGGCCTATACCGGCGGATGGAATCATGATGATACGAGGGTAAGCACCTTCTTTTTTGGAACATGATGAATAAACTTCCATCAAAGCGAGGAATGGAAAAAGACTAACAGTGATAATTGATCTCTACAGTCCGTCATCTCATCATCATGTGATTCTCCTGTTCCCCGTGTCTCCGAACCTGCTTCGCCAGCCCTTCCTCACAAGTTTTCTGCCCATAGGAGATTGCTGTTCCCGCTGCGTAAAAGATACGCACTGAGTGAGTTATCTTTGATTTTTGAGAAGAAAACGCTTGAGAATTCCGTATTCTGATTATTCTTTTTTGAGATTGATTGTATTCCTTCCAGATGAGGCCGAATTCTGGCGGGCATCCGCTGATCAGATTCAGGGTCTGCAGGTTAGATAAATTGTCGTAATTTCAAAGAGATAATTATAAATCAAGGTGCTTCACTGGTCAGTCGATGATATCTGCCAACTACTTGTCTCAATGGGATTGGATAAGTGAGTTGATATAGGAATGTCACGATGATAATTGAGATTGCAGGTATATTCCTGAGATGACAATCAACAAGATCAACGGAGTAAAGTTCCTCGAGTTGGATAGTACTAGACTCAAGGTATCATCATTCATATAACTAGACATCCAATCATAAATTATTTCCAGACGATGGGCATCCAGAACCATTCGGATCGATCACTCATTAAGAAGAAGGTCAAAATGATCAAGGTGAGAATTCTTGCATTGAAAAGGATGGCCGTAAATGTGGATACAGCTTTTCTTGACTTTCCTGGTTCATCGACACACCAAATCAATTGCAGGTTCGAATTGAGCGTGAACGTAAGATGCTCGAGAAGGAAAGCCGAGCTAGAGCACACGCCGCTCATCTCACCCAGTCGATTCCTATCTGATGACTCCCTTCTTTTCCTCAGTTCGCCCCACTGCTCCAATCACTAATCTACGGCTACGGCTCAACAATGCATTTGATTAGTGTGCTGCGCTTGATTCTCCGCTTTCTTTCATACTGTAGCACCAGTAGCACCCCCTGGAAGTTTCACGCTCACATTTGATCGCTATCTGGATTCCTTTCGTGTCCAACCCAAACACCAAAGTCGGTGTTGCACTTAATTATCTCACCGACATTTCTTAATATTTTCGTACTAATGACTCGCACACCAATAATCACACTTGCACAGATTACCACCGGGTTATATCTGATAATGTTGTTCACTTCACCCTGTACGACGACGTTTGCTATCTCTCGCCTTGAGCGCACACGCGCTGCACTATCTTCTTCGTGCATATCACACTAACTTCGTACTGTATTCCCCTCACCACACACTAATCTCGTTAGATCATCGCTGTAGCTCATTTTCGTAGATCTGTAGTTCATTTCCAAATTATTCGCCAGAAATTCTCGCCATTTTCTCCCGATTTGTAATGCATATTTGTAAAGATTTGAAAATACAAATCCCTAATATTGAAACATTTTCCTTCCCAACTTTACACTTCTTTCCATTACCACACGCATAATACATACCGTACTGTATATCTTCTCTACACATAACACGCAATGATTTCCGTACTCGATTTCTAACTCTGATAAAAACGTGACCCAGTCTTGTTCTTCTCTCCGAATGTATCCGCGTCGGAAATCACGGCCGGGTCCGATAGAACAAAAAGGCGATTCGCGAGATGATATGCAGCGATGTGACACCGATACAAAAATATGTAGTGTTACAGTAGTTTTTCGGGAACAGCAGACGTTGTGAGCGCACCCCGGACCACACAATCTTGATTTGTCAATTTGTGGTTAATCTATGTATAGGATATGTATAGAATGTATAGATACGTTTGAGCATTGAGGGCTTCTGCATTCTCTGTGAAAATATTGAAAAGAAATGTTACCACAGCCCATAACGCAAGTGGTATTACTGATTTGAGCGAGAGAGTGTGTAAAAAGAGGAGAGTAGTCACGCGTCGCGGCTCGCGTGCGGTTTTCTCATTGCGCGCGCGATTCAAACTGTGTCGTCTCGGACCCGGCCGTGAAATATATTGCAGGGCAAACAAAATGAAATCGTGAATTTGCTTTCAACAGACACATAGTTGAAATAATTACTATGCCGATAAGCCAATTGATCTTCACAACATGTTTTTGCACTCGACTCTGAAACTGAACTGCGATCATTTCACACGTTTGATCACGTAGAAGGCGGTTGGTTGTGAATTGACTCTCGTTGTGATGGGCAGAAGAATCGATCAATTGGAAATGCGAGAAGAGATCTAGGAGGCATGTATGTTTCCTTTTTCTGTTCTACTTGGTATACGGTGATCGCGTTTACGTAGCTTGAGCGTCGAAGGAGAGGGAATGAGAGGGAGGGGATAGGGGGAAAGGGGGAGACCCCCCAACAGCAGGAGCGCCCGGGAGTTTTCGTTGTGAAAGACTTGCGGTACTTAGGATGACGGTATTAGATGTACATTACAGAATGAATGAATAGGCAAACATGCACTCTGTCTTGTTTAGTCATGCATGTATTCTTTGTTTATCGCTCCTTTATCTGTTTTTTTCCATAACTTGGTTATTCAATGAACTCTAAACGAGATTTTCCCTAACAAAACGAGTCTCAACTCAATTATATTTGCATTATTGCAGACTACATCGTTGTCTGATCTCTCCCTCATTTCTCCTCTTCCCCTCATTCCTTCGTTTTTCAACTTCCCCGGGCGGTTGCCCTAGCCAGCCCTCCGCCTTTCTGCCCGTCTCTTCTTCCCTTCAATACCGTATCCTTCTCGCTCGAAGCATCGCTACAGTACACACTCGGAGCATGGCACAACCAGCTACAGATCAGCAGGTACTGTAGACGTTCCGTAATGACACTACTTTTTCAGTACTCCATTCGAGTACCGGTTCCTCACTTACAGTAATCCATCGCAGAACAATCCTCCCTCGGTGGTCGGTACACTCTACAATGAGCACGAGCGGACATCTCGCTTTCAAGAGAACCATGCCAAGTTAGTTCGCCTCTCGATGATCTTTGATCTTTCCATCTTCTTTTCAGACGTCCCCGTGACTGTGACCCCAATGCCAGTTTCGAGACGAAGTGGGCCTTCACCGTTGCTGAATCGAAACGAGCAGATGTGGGTGCTTTAGTGGTTACGGTAACGTGAATAATAGATATCAGGTGGAGAAGAAGACTTCGAATCAGCTCACATCTGCAACGATGACCATCTCGTTCGCTCTGCGTGAAGTGAAAGAGGAGATCACCGAGGTACGGTATCTGTGTTACTACGGTACTCTCTTCTCTCTCTCTACAGATCGACAGTCTCCTACGGGGTATCAACTCAAGAGAGCACGAATTGGAGAGTATGACGAGTTCATTGGATAAGATGTGTCTCACTCTCGCTGCTCGCTCCATCGATCGTAAGAAGGTGCCCTCTACTCTGATTCCACTCTGAACGATCTCCTCTTAGGCTCCGCCCACATTGCAGCGTGCTGCGAGTGCGAGTGTGAGTAATGAGAGGATGGTAGACACGGGAGGAGGAGAGTCGTCTGTGCAGCATCAGATGCACAACGATACGGATATGATGACGGCCAAGGATGAGACTACGGTATGAGGGATACGGTAGAATATCGATGACGTCATCGACTAGATCACGAGTCCGACTTCGAACGTGAGCACTGCGGAAGACATCTCGATGGCTGAGCATCCTCCCCCACCTGGAACTACCGTACTCGGCCAGGTATTGATTGCCCCCAGAGTACTGTATCTGGACACTATTTCGATTAGATGCCTGTAGCCGCGCCTCCTTCGCCACATCACCATACCACCGCCACGACCACTGCTCATGAGGTTACCGTAATCTATCATGGCTCCGTATCTAACGGTAATATTGACAGGTGCCGACTCGTTCGCCTTCTCACTTCGACTACTCGGCTCTCTCTGCATACACTCCTCTACAGCATCGTACACCCTGCAAGATGGACTCAACTATTACTTGTCCAAAGGTAAGAGATAAGCTCCGCCCCCTTTGTCGAAGCCCCGCCTCTTTTACAGTCCGTCCTGAAGAGTCGATCGTCGAGCAGAAGTCGAAGCGAGAGAAGGTCGTGACGTGATCAAAGATGACGTCCTTCCTCTAACCATACCTCATATACCTGTGTGATCTGAGCATGTATAATAGCCGAGCTGCAAATGTGTGATACGAGCTTTCGAATGATACTGGATTCGACGATAAAGATACTCGTCTTTCAAGACTAAGTCTGGTTGCTGATGTTATCTGATTGGATCGCATACGATCGTATTTTGTATTGTTTACACTGAGCTATTTGAAACAGATCTATTTTTGGACTATTTTAATTTCCGGTCAAAGTTGTGGTTTCTTGTTCTGCGATTGAAATACGTGTGAGAATGACGCGAGTTGCGAAGGGAAGTGAAGGAAGCCCCATGATCCTCTAGTTTCCGAAATAGCCGGATCTCCTTGGAAATTCAGAACTAGTGCTTTCCGAGAAGAAATGAGGCTTTGTAAAGAAGAGAAGGAGGAAGAAAAGAAAGGTTCAAGTTTAGTGCATCTGGCTTGATTCTAGTTGGGTTTGAGACAAGTGAGCTATAGATGAATGAAGGAAAGAAATGTTTTTGATTATATTATTTTGGCCTTTCAGAAAAGTATCTTTGCTCCATCTAGATATACTCTTCAAAGCTTACATGATACCAGAGTTGGTTGAACCTGTAAAACGCCAAAAAAATGGATCTTTACTGATTAAAAAACGTGCGAGAAAATCCTAATGCTATTATTAGTTCCTTCTTTACTGTAATGACTCATCTTTCACTCAGAAAAGAAGAAAGGGACACATCCTCTCTTTCTCTCTTTGTCACCCTTAGCTACGATTGCCTCTGCGTCTCTGTCTCAGTACGAGGCTTCAGAAGCCCCTGTTGTGAGGGGAGTGACTCTGGCCGGCACTCTGGTAGTCTGCCACTCTCGACCGGAATCAGTTACCTTCGAGGGAAGAGAGAAAGCAGTGAGAGCTACAGTTAAGCCGAACTATGGGAGTCGCACCTTCATCTTCGTATGTTGTATTCACTTTCAAATCGAAACGTGTCAATAAATCAATGGATTTTCAGACATGGCAACATTAGTCCGATCAACTCAAGACAACAGATTACGGTGGTGCACTACCGAGTTCAGCCATCGCATGGTGATTTTCTGCATTGATTCATTGTATGACGCTACAATATCAGGACTGAAGCCGACTCGCGGGGTCTACTTCACTGGTCCGTTCTGCGAATTATACAGAGGAGGTGAGGGATTTTCTCACTGTTATCTTCACTTTGTATAATTATTCTCAGAATCCATATCCGAACAAAAAAACTCCTGAATCCTGTAAGGTATCTAAGACCACAATAATCAAGTATTCACTCTATTTGACTCTGATGTTCATATCTCGAATGGTGAGAATAGGCACATCTTAATACATCGTTTGTCATCATCACTTGTTCACCTGACATCTTTATCGTAACTAGGCAATGTGACTGTTGATGGAACGCTACTCTTAACGAACTAGAGAATACCCGAGCGACCTCGTGTGCTGACGCGCGAGACTTCAGTATTGCGCAAGCGAATCTTGTTTTGGTCGTGACTTTGCTATTTATAGCAGATGAGAGAGTCACTATGATGACGAGTATAGTATCCCCAAGGGGCGGATGATGATTTTACTCATTGTTGTGAAAAACCCGAGTAAATTTTAAAATATTCAGTCTACATTTTATGTGATGAGTACGTATGCACCCATTTATATTCGAGTTCGACCAGGTATTCAGGAAGCCGAATAGACAATATATTTGTGATCAAGGAAACAGAGAGCAACCGGCCAACATTGAAGAGAGGGACTTCCTTTGGGAAGAGATTAGTTGGGAAATTGGATAGATACTTTGTTTCCTGAGGTCTGCAAAACTCCTATTTTTTAGATGAAAATCAATAATGATCAAATAATTTAGTGAGCTGCGATCGTCGCCGCTCTCAACAGTTCGGACTGCATGCATTCAACCAGAGGTCCACTTTCTTTCAAATCCTTGCTGTTCAATAGTCTACGAGTCTTTTGGCAGATAACAGTTCTTTGATATCGTGTTCTGATGGAGGGGTCATTGAGAATATGGAATTTGAAGAATGTTCCCATTTGCAGATTCCCCAATGTTGAGGGTATCCCAGGAAATCAGGCTATCCTCTTCCCTCAAAATCATCACATTAGAAGAGCAACCATTCATGGAGTAGAAAGTGAGAACATTACGAAACTTCTGCTACACAGAATTCATATACCGCACGCGTATCACTTCAATCCAGAAATAATGGCACACTTTCAGTAAACAAGAAGAGGATCCCATTGGGGAAAGACGAGGCTGCAAATGATGAGGACGATGATAAAGGTTAATTCGAACCTGATATCTGTTCCTCTATATTTATTTTCTAGATTCCGGTACACTTGAAGGCGATGCTTGTTCTGTGTGTCTCAAAGTACCTCCGAAGGTTCGACCTTACATGCAATTTTGAAAAGGGACATGCGAAACGGAGCCAATATCTGATCAGTCATTTAAATGTCATATCAACAATTTTTTGAAAAATGAATTGTCAGGAACCGGTGACGTGTTCTCATTGCAAGAAAGTCGTTGCATGCAGAAGGTGTGCTTTTTATATTTTGAAAATAAGTTGATCGGCAATAAAAAATAATCAATCCATTCGTGTTAAACCGATTTGAGGAAGAACTTAGTCTATGAATCGTCCCCATTCAGTTGCCTACATACCTGGTTCGTCTCTATCAACAACGATCCCACATCGATAATACCTCCCGAAGGTACTATCAATTTCTCTATCAATTTTGAATGGACTTTTACAAAATCAACTCGAGAAAACAAGTAATTTTCAGTGGACTTCGGCAGTTGCCTACTCTGCCGCCACAAATGGAGGAAGATCAGACGCGATCCTGTCGACAAAACCTTCACAATGATCTAATCTTTCATTTCTGGTCTCTGGCCATTCAAAAATCACCTGACGGGATGCATTTCCACTTGTCCAACTATGAACATCGATCTACATATGTATAGAGGGCGCGTTAAAAATACTCCATTGAATAATTTTTTCTGTATTATGAGAGTTCCCACTTATTTCAATTAAAAGAATGAATGTCACCCCTGTAATCATTCGACCTTAATTGAAACTGACCCCTCGTGATGAGAAAGAAAGGATGCTAGTCACACCCCGCACTGACTACACTATCTTGAGCTTCCCTTTCTGTGCGCATTGCGGCCTACATTCTTCTGTTTAATGTTTGGTATCCACCTGGATGTTTTCGCGAAACGTAATTCTTGTTAGCTTAATGGTTTACTTTTTTTGGTTCAAATTTCGATCTCAAAAATAATAAATTATTCAACAAATGTGTTTCAAGCTTATTTCATTTATCATTCCTCATTTTCCTGAGCATACAATCATATTTCGCGATGGTCACTGCCAGTATACGAATTCCTCCCTTGATTCCTCACGGCAACATCAACATCCTTATCGCTTTTGATTGTTTGCGCTCACTTTCCTGTCTGATCTCTCTCACTTAGCTCACACTCTTCCTTCTCTTTATTTTCTTCTTGTCCGGCCGATCTCTCGATTCCACTAGATCCCTCTTTTTCTCTAACAGTCTGATGTCTCTGGCTACTTCGTTATCTCTCGCATAACATCCAGCTGGCTAGTGCTTCCCTCAGGGCATTGCACCCACCCATTCATACCGCGTCATTGACTGTATTCTCTCTTGCAGCTTACACAATATCTATACTGAACCACCACAAATCAAATTTCGAACATGAGCGAACGTGGGAAAGTGGCTATCATCGGAAGGTTTGTGTTTCTATTACGCAAAAGCAACTAAGGATTTTGCAGTGGTCTCATTGGATCATGCTGGGCAGCTCTCTTTTCTTCGGCTGGTATGATTGCACTTATCAGTGGGAAAGACAAAATGAATTTGGCAGGTTATCCAGTCTGTCTGTACGATATTGGAGAGGAGCAACTAGCTAATGCAAAAAAGACAGTGAAGAAGAATCTGGATAAGATGGAGGTATGCTAGTAATTTCATTCGCCATTTCATATCTTTCAATCGTTCCAGGAGGAAGGACTCTCACGTGGCTCATTGACGGCAATAGAGGCATTCTCTCAAATAACGTCAACGACTTCCCTGGCAGATGCTTTGGAAGGTGAAAGATGTTCTCATCTATCACTTAGTCTGTGTCTTCATGAAAATTTAAGTCTTTCAGGTGCAATCTACGCGCAAGAATCTACTATGGAGAGTGTTGATTTTAAGAAGAAAGTAAGTGGAAGGTCTGGAGTGTGGTAAATCATAACCGTCTCAGATCTTCGCTGAAATGGACTCTGTCGCTGCATCGACGACTATTCTCGCATCATCGACATCTACCATTCCTGCATCTACATTCACTGAGGATCTGCAACACAGGTAAGGGTTTAGTGCACACAGATTCAAGAAATCAAACCTATTCTTCATCCAGATCCCGTTGTCTCGTAGTGCATCCCGTGAATCCTCCTCTCTATCTCACTCTTACTGAACTTGTTCCCGCTCCATGGACCGATGCAAGTGTAGTGGACAGAGCATTCGAGATTATGGAGAGTATCGGACAGGTTCGGCTGATCTCGTGAATAATAGGGATGTCTTAATGATTATCAGAGCCCGATTCGTCTGAAGAAGGAAGTTCTCGGATTTGCCGTCAATCGTTTACAGTATGCACTCCTAGCCGAATCATGGAGACTTGTGAAAGACGGAGTGTTGAGTGTCGAGGATGTTGATAAGGTGCTCTTATCAATATACTGTACATGGAAAATAAGCTCGATCCATTGCGTTTATAATGCAGAAGACGGAATTAATTCAGGGGCATTATGATTATAGGTGATGAGTGAGGGACTCGGACCTCGTTATGCCTTCTATGGTCCCTTTGGAGTAATTCATCTCAATGCAGCCGGAGTGCGCGACTATTGTACAAGGTTACTCATTCACACGAATTTCACTGGAAGCGAGTCCTGCTTTTGCGGTTCACTTGTCAGATTATGCCTATCCCAACGAAATCACTGTGAACATTTGTAATCGCACTTCAATCTTCAATTACTCATTTTCCTAGATATGCTTGTGGAATTGGACGAGTGCTAGCAGATGCGGGAGAGACACCCACTTTTGATGAACAGGAGGTACAAACTACATTTTTGAAATTTTTGAAATACTTTTTGTATATTTTTGATATTCACGGAAAACGTCGAATCATTTTGAATGACTTAATTTCCAGGTGTTGCGTGAGCTCGAGACGAGCTTGCAGAGATCTCTGCCAGTGGAAAGAATGAATGACCACTCTGCGGAAAGGTGAGAAAACTTCAATCATTTGGATAATGAAGAAATGTCTCTTTCAGAGCTCAAAAGCTGGCTGAGCTCGCGAAGTTGAAGAGAAAGCTGAAGAAAGAGTGAACTTGATCGTGATTGTGCAGAAGATCTATGTAATGATAAATATATAACGCTTTTCTTAAACGCTCAAAGGTCTACTATTTGGCATTAGCAAATAACGTTTTTGAAAAAACGGGAATATTATCGCGTACTGACATAACCCCAAATTTATCAAACGTAAAGATGCATTTGAAGTGCTCTCTTTCAAACATATGAATCTCATGGTGAATAATTTATCACTTATAAATTATGTACTACAATATTCTTAATATGTAACGAAGGTTAGTACACGATGTTCACAAAATCATCACCGTGCGAAGTAATTACTGAATCGATGCCGGAGAAAACCCGAGCGGGCGAAATATGAATGAAAGACTACTGTTATTCTAACGTGGAAACTACTCGGACTACTGTGCGTATCCTACTCGTTAGTACTGTGAGTTTGTGAGTGCGGAGAATTCCAGAGGCTTGCGGATCTTTGACCTACAGGAGAACGATAATAGGGATGAGATATCCAAACAAGTGCAACAAAAAGTGTTTGATCTTCTACCGATGAAAGATCAATAGAACAGGTCATCGAGATGCGATGAAAAGGACTGTGTGGCACAACCATCAACAACAATCGACAACCTGTCACCAACCGAATCAGACGTGCGCGGTAAGTATCAGTGAAATGTGCTGTATCACATGCAAGAGAAATATGTTTGGTCACAATGACGTAATGTACAAATAGCTTAAGATGTTCGCCTATCGTTAGTTGTTAGTATGATGGAGATAGGTGAGGATCGTCCTTCAGAGGTCTGCACGTGCTTGATGCACGTTATTCGCCGCGGCATCGCGCACTTGCTGCAGCTGTGCTCCGATTTTTCCAATCGCGGAGATGAGCGAATCGAGATCGGGACGAGTCGAATCGGTTGGAGGGGCGGAGTCAGGGGCAAGATATCTGAAAATTCAAATTTGCTTTCACTGTATTTTTGATATGCTGAACTGAGCTTTAGCTTCAAACGCATAATGGTGAAGGTCTCACCTCTCGAATGCCTCGGCCAATTTAGAGTCGGAATTCGTGTAAGAGGGGAGCCTGAGAGTGAGAAGGACCAGTGTGACAGCCATGATTGAGAGTCTGAAAGGATGATTTGTTGGGAATGATAAATCTTATTTCTCAGCTGTTGGTATTGCTGACGAAGAATCATAACATAGAAAAGTAAAGAAATAACTAACAGCGTAAGAATTCCGATTCCGTAGAAATCAATTCGACGAATTCGACCAAGAAGTGGAAGCTGAAATTATGAAGTTATTTGCATTGCAAGTTCACTGGAACAATCCATTCAATATTTCTGAAACTAACCTCGAAGTAAAGTTCCTCATGACTCCGCACTGCATGCTGGACGAAGTTGATACCCGAGATCGATCCAGCCATTCCTCAAATTTGATCATAATTATGAGTTCAAAGTATAATCTCAATGTTCAAAGTGTTAGTAGTTCTCACCTCTCAATTTTCCGACAGCACCTGCCTCAGTATCGCCTCCTTCCTCAGAAGATGTGTCCATCCTGATAACATTTTTCTCTCGAAAATATGTTAATTTGGAGAAAATAGAGCAAATAACAAGAGAGTTGCGTGAATCGATATCGCGCTATTTGGAAGAGGCAACTAGGGAAGGATGAAATTGTGGGTAGAAACGAGGAGAAGAAAAGAAACGAAGCATTACTCTTCTCTCTTTCCTTCGTCCATTTTGAGAGTCATTAATGGAAGAAATTTCCAGGGACAACTTAATACGGTTTTGAAAATTCTTTCAATAATGAGATAATCGTCTTACCGATTCTGATCGTCCTCGAGTGTGAGGTCATCCGCTCCTGCTGCTGATCTGAAACAGCGAGAAAAAAAAATTGTTTCATTTCTTTATTTCGAATATATTGATTTAGAGTTTCAATGATTGGCATGAACATTACCTCTTACACTCCTCCGTGAGTGCACTGTACAATGCATCGTAGTGCTCAGCTAGTCCTTGAGTAGTCGACCTCTCGATGTATCCTGAGTGTCATATGATCAATCCCCAATCTCTTTCTATCCAACCGATACCTCTGATCATTCCCCATACGCTCTTGCTGAATATCAAACCGCCGTGTACGGTTAGTCGAGTCTGCGTGGTGTGCTCATTAGGAATCGTCGTCGTCCAGATGAATATTCTCGAAAACGTCGACATACCTGTCCACGACCGTAGCCCATTACACAATAAGTGCACGATACGTGGAAAGAGTCGGAGTAGGGCACACCGGAGTTGACCGTCTCCTTGACAATGGTGAATCCTCCAGGGAAGGCCTTGTACACCTGCGAAAGATGGGATATGAGAGCATATGATAGTGATCGGTTAGAAATTTCAGAAACACGTTAATAGTACAATACCTGCTTCTCGGTGACGATACACGACTTGGGCGCCATTGCATGGTTGAGTGCCATCGTGTATGTACACGTTCGTTGTCGTATTCCTTCCTTGTTCGTCGCCCAATCGGAGGCGCTGTATCCTAAATGGCGGATGTTCAACATAAACTCGATCAAAAATGAGCACAACACCCACACCAAAACAGGAAAATTAAGCTTTAATTCTGTTGCAACTCAATCAGGATAGTTAGATAGCACTGCACTCCAATTCTCAGACTCACCAGTGTATTTTAGAGGCATTTTCGCGTAGGCTGTAATTTGGAAATTTAATCATTTCGATCTTTGATCTTTGATCTCTCACCAGTTCGCTTGAGAGCAGAGTTCAGCTGGACGTACCACGGCGAAGTTGTGAAGATAAGGTCGAACAACTCACTGGGAGACCTGAAGAATCAATTACTAGTTATGCTCTAAAGAAAGAGCTCCAGTCCGTATGAAAAACAATCGACTGATGAACCCATAAAATTCCTTACTTGGGGAAGACTTGATCGAGTAGCTTCTTTCCACTGTGATCATCACAGATGCATTCCGTCATGCTGATGTCCTGCGAATTATTTTAACTTAAAAGTATTTGATGCGAACTTAAAAGTATTTGATGGAATAACTTGCTCGGCGTATCCGTTTTTACGACTGAACTACATTTATTTTTCCGAAACAAACCGTAGTTGTGCTGGAGGAGGAAGATCGTTCGGCAGCATCCGTATCGTCAATCACTGCAGCACACGCTCCAGCTGCAGCCCTTTGCTGCTGCTGCTGCTGTTCAGCAGGGTCGAGGTTGGGCGCAGAACTGAAGAATGAGGTAAAATTATAAAGCCCATCAGTCAAAAACATCCGCTCAATTTAGCCAAACAAAAGAGCATTTGAAGAGAGACCAATTGATCGGTAGATCCGATAGCTAGAGGGGGAATAGCGCGCATGTTCAGGAAATCGAATAGATAACCATCTTGAAATGAAAAGAACTATGTTTCATCGTTAGAAAGAGAGAAGGAACGCAAAACCGAATTAACGAGACAATTTCTATAATATTCTCACAATCTTTTAGCCAGTCGGTGAACATGTAGTTGATGCCTGGTAACTTTTGATAATATCAAGTAGATCACTCGCTCCATTCATGCATGCTAACCATGCGAGATAATGTTTTATAAGCTATTGTCTCTGATAACGCGTGCTGAAACATTTTGTGCTGGGGCTCATCCAATGTCATTGTTGCCTACAATTTTTAACGCATGTCAGAAATGACAGGTGATGTAGAATGGCTGCGAAATTATCCTAATGTATTCCCAACGCCGGTGACTGATTGATTCATATCTTTAAAAGGGCGTAAAATTGACGAATCTGTGTTTCGAGGTTAAAACCCAGTCAGCAAACCAGAGAATGGGATAGTCTGCCTACTGATTCGTCTGATCTCACAGTGCCCTACTACAAATCCTCGGATTCAGTCAGAAGTGGTAGGTCAATAGAGAAGACGATGTGGTGTGTGTCAGCATCGCGGGCTGAGCACACACACTGCCTACAGGAATCAACGAAATTCGCACGAGGGGAAGAGTGAATCAGTGAGAGGTGGAGGTTGCGGAAACGATTGCAAGTATGAAAATATTGAAACTATCCAGTTCGGAGCTCTGGTTTTGAGTAAGGTAGATACCGAGCATAACTAAATTGAATTCGTCACAATAGATGAACTTACACAGTCTTCAACATGGTTGGTTCATCGGATGAAGAGACGGAAAGACTGCCCTTCTGTCGCTTCGACGATCTCTGAAATTATAAATTTAGAACTCTGAAAACATAAAAACGCACGCATTTTCAGTCATAGTCACAAGCCCGAAGTTCTCTTTCAGAAGAAAATAGAATGACAGGACCGCTTGAGAAGGAGGCGAATGGCAAGAATGATCGAGAGTTCGAAGTGAAATGAGATTCGCAGAACCAAATAAGGAAAGGAGAGAAGAGGAGAGAAACCAGAAGAGATCGTTTTGCCGAAACTCCACAAACACGAAGCTAGTGTGGAAAGGGCAGGGAGAGACTCTCTATCTCTCTCTCTCTCTAGCTCTTCCTCTACCTCTCTCTCTCAACTCTCTTCCTTTCCTCTTCTCTCTATGGATACGTCTCCCTCTCTCCAGATGCTCGTCCTATTGATCTACTCCTTTCCCTACTTCTCTCGTCTCTCTCTCTCTCGTTCTATCTCATTGCCGCAAGCAGCTGATGTCTATTATTCATACTAGAATTACATTCGCAGGTGAAAAAACTAATTGACCTTCTCCGGCTTCTCCTTATTCTTATCTGCTTTCTCCTTGGCCCTCTCCGATTTATCCTTCATCTTTTCCGTTTTATCCTTCCTCTCTGACTTCTCATTCTTCTCTTCTTCAACTTTCTCCTCCTTCTCATTATCCTCTGTGCTGACAGCTGGATTCATCAGATCATAGAACTGATCCGATGTTAGCGCCTGAAGAAACACGAATTCAACAATTGAAACCGACATTTCAATAAAAACTAATTTCAAAAGTATAGCTAAGAAAATTCCATTTTGAAAAATTGAGAATTCACCTTTCCGCCCGATTGAATCTGATTCCATGCGTATTGCATCGCCTAAAATTCCGTTGAATAACATCAAAGAAATATGCTCGAGTCCATACTCTGAGTGACTTGTCACGATTGGTGAAGGAAGCAAAGAAGAAACGTCCACGTCGGTCGGTATTCAGCTGAGGTTAATGATTAAAGATCTGACACTGGTTATTATATTATCATGATAATTTAGCGGATAAACCACGTATGGAGTATTTTACCAACTATGATATGAATATACCTGAATCGAATTCGGGAACATCATCATCGTTTTCTCCTTCATAATTTCAGTGACATCAGCCAATGGAATGACGAAGATCGTTCCTGAAGCAAAGAACTAACTTAAAGTCTCAAAATAAACTACTTCAGTGATCATCAGAATATCAAAATGGGAACAAATATATTTCGCGCACATATAAAACGGGAACACTCACCCCATCCGAAAATATTAGCGTGGAAGCAGATATGACGTGATGAGATGTAAACACGGCCGTGCACGAGAATCTCCCTCTGATAGGCACACGAATACGCTGAATGGGTTATATTTTGGATTTAATTACTGTAATCCCCGCTACAACACACATCGAACTTGATAAGAGTTGATCGACGCTTCTACCCTAACTTACATGCAAGCATTTGTTCGTCAGCAGGTACAAGATTGTCGAAGAGTTTGTGGAAGTTGCGAGCGCGTTCGTGGAAGGTCGGAGCGATGTACTGTAATGGAATATGTACTAAACATCACAATCATCTCTTTTTACATTGTTTCACATACCTTCGAAAAGATGTTCCTATCTCCAGTGGGCGAGAAGTATTTATGCTTCGAAACAGTTCGAGGATCGCGTGACAAACCCTCCTCTTCACCAGTCATGCTCATTCTAAAATAATTAGATACTGAGAAGTATCTTCACCCATCGATTCGTTGATCGATTTCTTTCGTACCTCAACGGACCATCCGATTCGTCTGTGTTGCCGTTGCCTGTAAGTTCGATCGTTGAATGGGCGAGTCTAGAGTAGGAGAGAAGCAACTAACTGTTGATGCTCATGCAGGAGAAGGCCTTTGTCTGTGAAGAGATTGGCTCGAGAAGACCAGCGCCATCCGACGAAATTGTTCTGAAATTGCTCTTTTTTTAAAACAAAACGATAAAAATTTTCACTATGTATATCTAGTATGAACATTTCAGTATGTTTTGTATTCACGAAACGCAACCCAGATGCTACCATAACAACGGTAATTCCCTGTTCTGTTGAATCGTCCGAGGAGTGCCTGTGTAGGCGAGGACGAGGTTCTCCACAGAGAACGAGTTTTTACGCAGAGTTGGAGTATCGAGAAAACGACGACGACCCATTTAGACTTATTGATCTGCATGAGTAAAGTCTTCAAAAGTGAGGGCCAACTTTCGAGGTATCGAAAAAGCGCGGGTGAAATATTGAGAGAAAAATATGAGGAAAGAAAGCAGAGATGAGACCGGTAGTAGAGCGAAGGAGATTTCAAGAATGTCAGGAGTTCAAATTATTTTATAGATTACTCCAAGATCATCTTATCTTTATCTATTACAACACCATATATAAAAATCAATCTGTATACCTCGTCGTTGACTTGTTATGGAAGCTGACAGCTCTTCTCAATTTATTGAATCCACCGTTCTTCTTCTTCAGAATTCCTTGTCCATTTAGATTGAGCTCGTTGTCCTTCACAAGATTCAATTTCGTATCGAATATTCCTTCAGGTCGTCTTCTCATAGTTCCATTGTGGAAACTGACTGCTCTCCTTAGCCGTTTCAGTCCATTTTCCTTCTTCTTTTTGCTATTATCACTCCCGAATGATAAATTCTCTTGGTCCTCTCCTCCAGACACAGATGTTTCCATGCGTCGTTTTCCGATGCCATCGGTATGGAAACTGATAGCTCTTTTCAGTCGTTTCAGACTACTCTCCTTCTTCAATATTCCATCTGCAGCGTTAGTCACTTCTCCGATATCTTCAGAATTCTCCAGACGTCGTTTTCCAATACTTCCAATTCGTTTGAAGATTCGTGCTGAGAATGATCTCTTCAACTTCTCTTTCTTCTCCTCTTCTTCTTTCTTCTCTTCGATCTTCTCGTTATTCAATTGAGTCGGCTGCCAGATATCAGCATAACTCAACGACTTCTGCAATTCTCTCCGTCCCTTTGAATCGAGTGAATCCTCTGATGACTGCTCTGGTACTGGATCCAAGCAGTTCATTCGTGTCGACGACTTAGATCGGCACAACGATACTTCAGTATTCTCGATAGAATCAGGAGAAGAGCATACGGTAGTCGAGAATACTGTAGTGGGAGTCGGAGCTTCGAAGACGTCTTCTTCTTGAGTAAGCAGAGATGGAGGGAATTTCACTAGAGAATCGATGAAGGACGCCATATTCGAGAATTCGAATTGTGGAATGAGGACTATTATTATGGTAAAATTGAATGGCGTTCTCACGTTTTTCGCCCATCTCCGCCTCCCGACGGTCCTCGATAACTGTCGTGGGAAGAAATGAGAGAGACAGAGAAATAATGATCAATCCGACGAATTGTCAGAAGAGATAAATATGCATTTGTCTACGTGGAATAATAAAGAATAAGGAGAATAATGATGTTGGTGCATGCTCTTGATCTATGGTCATGCAGAAGGCGCTTATCCAGAAACTAAGGAAGAAGAGAATGCTGTACATAAAACCGCTGTGAGAGAGAGTGAACAACTATGGAAACCCCTCTCGGAAATTCAGGATTCCTATATCTTTTCTGACAGCGCATTCTACAAAAAAAGTGATTCACTATGAAGTTCTCTCATCAGTTGAGGAGAATCCATAGAGAGCAAATCATCATAACTTTTTTTTCAATTTAGAGGCGGAGATCAAATGGCAAATGTAAAATGGCGATGGAATTAAATTTTAATTGGAATTCCTGAGATATTTTCAGAATGAATTCTTTCAGTGTAACCACCCACGTACACGTATCGAGGAGTGGCAGACAGATGTTGCTCGATCAATTGAAGTGGAAGATTAAAGGGAAATTCAACCACTGACATCAAGTGGATGTGAATCTGACTTGTCCACTCACAGTCAGCTATCACTGATGCTATCACCACACAAAACGATAAGAGTGACTATGCCGCATAGTTAGTCTTCAGCCTCTCGACTCAATGGGATCAATAAGAAGATGAGCTATCATAACGATGTAGCAATATTAAAATGAGTGAATCAGTTAGCATTTTTCATTGCGAATAAAAGTGCACAAATTGTTAATCTTGGTCGGAGATTAGGGTGGAGCTCACAGAATAGTTAGTAATCCTATGTCGTAAAATACGTCATCATTCTGCATAAATGCGCATAGATAAGATGACAATTCAAAGTCAGAAACTTGAAAATGCATTCAAGAGAAAATGCGCGGGGTGAACATACATGGATAGAAGCTATGTAGATATGAATCATCTTCAAATGGAATCACGGCGAAAATAAATGAGAGGAAGGTATGATAGCGAGCATTATGCTATGGCGAGTATGTAAACACCCTAACCTCAGTACGACCCAGTCCTCTCGTCTATAGCAGAGCTTCGGTTGCCTCTTGAACGACATCACGTCAGATCTCCATTTACCGGCTTCCTCAGACGAGGAATAATCCGGCTCTGAGATCCTGATGGCTGATCTTCCGGTTCCGACTCCAGTTGACACTCCAATCAATAGACTTCTCACACACCCATCCTGCTTTGGTGATTCAATCTATACTGAGGACACAATCGATGATTCCTATCCTTTCCTCCTATCCCATTCTCCTCTCTCATTCTATCGGATTCGAGGTATACTTTGTCGGCTGATCTCTCCTCGAATCACTCGTTCTCGAATCCATTTCTTCTCACCTTTTCTCTAGATCCTCTCATTTTATCAAACTATTTCTCCTTTTTTTCCTTTTGACGCATCAAAATGTGTGCACATAATCCGATTTTGACGACAGCAAGTAAGCGAGAGTCAAGGAATGGTGAAGAGAGTGTAAAAGAAAGAAAGTAGAGATAGATCAAAGAGAGCGTAAGAGAGGCATGGGAAAAGAAGGAGTGATGAGCAATAAGAGGAAAATGAGGTATCTGAATCCGGTTTGTCACCGAAATGCAATGCCTAAGGCGAAAAGGTATTCAGCTTTGAAAAGCGAAAAGAATAAGAAGGAGCATATGCGCAACACTAGATAACCACAGAGATAAGAGAGACAGATGACGACTAGAAAGAAAAGTGAATATGGGGGAATCGTCATCAGATTTCAGCACAAGGGTCCAAAATACAACTCACAGCATAGGCACAATAAACAAAAATTAATAGTGAATACTTCAAAGATGAAATATATACCCACCTTCCGTAAGATCGATCGGAGCATGTTGAAGCAGCAGATGAAGAAGAGGCCGAATTGACACCCGGATCAGATTCATCCGTTGCTGTGTCACTGCAATGTTTGTCATTTGAGCAACAAACCAATTACGAAACTAACAAGGAGGTATTCCTCGATCGAATATTTCGCTGGAGTGTCGATGTATCGAACGTCTGAGCGCGGCTCATCTTCTTCTTGCTCGATCTACAACTTTGATGGTACTGAACAAAGAAATGAAAGTACTATTTTCTCACTTTTATTTCCCAAACAAAGAAATTCATCTACCAAGATGTAATTTTTGCTATAAGACAACTGGGTGTCACCATCCATTCTGCAGCCGTACATACCGAACGAAACATTGGCAACACAACTGACCTAGTGCTGAAGAACCGTTTGAAAGTGGATATCTTCTTGAGTCCGCCTTCTTCTGCTATTGGTGAGAGTGGGGGATCGAGTGCAGACAGAGACGATCGCTTCTCTCAAATTAACAATTCACTATTAGATACTCATACTCAGTACATTACCTTTGCGAGCCATGTTGGAGGTGTTGATCAATGGACAACGGACGATTGGATGAGGTGACGACCCCTCGACAGGAGCGTTCCTGCGAGGAATGAGATTGATTTTGAAGCGAGGAAGGAGAGAAAAAACAAGTGAAAATGCAAAGAGGGAAATGGTTAAGGAATTCGAATTGACAAACGCGCAATTGAATGAATAGGACAGTGATGGGAAGGAAAAATTGGGATCGATTACGATGTATCTAACCAAGCTCTTATTAAGAATTGTTCTTTAGTATTACGGTTGTCTCATTGATCCCAGAATATTACAACAAAAATTACTTTAGAATATAAGCTTGTATCCCGAGCGAAAGCAATTGGACCTATGTACTTAGTTCGATCTTATATTATATAGCAAAATATAACACGCGGCTGAGAAGTAACTAAAAATATGACGGCATGAGTAAGAAACAGCTGGTTCCGTTTCTTTTCCTCCTCTTTATCTGATAACACCTCTACGCTTCATGGCGCTGCCTCTCTTTGTTGGTGCTTTCGCCTCCAGGCACAATCTTATCAGAGCCAGGAATTATATTCATAGCCGGAAAGTGGTCCCTAATAATGTGTATCGTGACCGGATGGATACTAAGAGCAATAGGGAGATGATCAAGCGCGATCAGCAATAGACGTCAACAACGCATCGGAAATAGATCAAAAACAGACTGGGTAAAGCGGGTGGGAGAGAAATAGAAGATGGAATGGAGAATACCTGCCCTACTCTCTTTCTCTTCCGGAGATCGGAATTGAGATAATGAACGTCGATCGAGTGGAAGAGAAAGAGAAGGAAGAAGATGGTGAAGGAACAAGGAAGATCCTTATCTACTTACCCTTGTCAGGATGCAAAAGACCTTGATGCAATTGACATTATTGAGACCTTCATATGATCAACGACGGCTTGGACCATTGAAAATGAAGACTGCACTATGAGCAAAAAATTCGAATTAGTGTCGATGACCACATTAGCCACAAAGGAAAAACACCATGTTGATAAGATAGCATTGAGGGAAAAGAGAAAATTGAGGGAATACAGAGAATAAGCGGACTTTCAATGAATGATAGATTGGGAGAAAGTTAGAGAGCACTCAGAAAGAGTATGTGGAACACGATGAACTTGTGAAGGCAATCTCTCTCTTCGGTGACTTATTCGATCCAATGAAAGGGAAAAAAAACGTAGCTTTAGGTGTGTGTGAGGCACTAATAAGCAGGGCGGAAGAAAAGAAACAGGGGAAAGTTGAAAACAAGAGGTCATGAGAATGGCTCCGACGCCATTTCATAATGTGAAGGCAGCTGTCTTGATCTATTATCAGTTTAGAGACTGATCTAGATTTTCCAACTAAGAGGTGTAAGTCAGTAAAATCTTTATTAACTGTCTAAGGTGGACAGAGAATAATTGGAACAGGCTGTTAGAAAAGAGGAAAGGAAGGATGAAAATAGTCCTGAGCTGATAAAAGAACGTCCTAACACTGGAGAGAATCAGTAGAGAAGATGAATGATAGCATCGGCATCAACAGAACGATTGGACTTCTACGAAAGGTCATCATAATAGGCATTATGATCTATGGAATGAAGGGAAAATAATCGGCAAATTATAATTAGCTGCAAAGAGCGCATAACGGAATGATTATACAGAAGAATAAGAAAATGAGAGTAATCGCAAGATTCGAAAAGCCTCTTGAATTCTCTACACTCTCGTGAGATCCCATTATCTCTCGCTATTTAGCCTGGCTGCCAGCATTGTAAAGCACAATGCACACGCGGTCTTACGCCAACTGCTGCTTCTCTATCTCTCTGAGAGAAATGGCTGCCAAAAGATCAGTCAGTGAATCTGTGAGCAAGTCATAGGTAAGAAATTATATCCTACATCGACAGAATGCAGGTTTACATGAGATTATCGTCACCATATTCCGCGATGCATTTGCAGCAACTGAGCTAGAAGAGTGAATAAACGTTTTTACAGATTTCGTGAAGAGAAACTGAAGCACAAAAACTGTGCATACAGTCACAGGCACACACCGAAATTCATGAAATGAGAGTCAAAAGGCGATTAAGTAGATGAGAAAACGGGAGAGTGCGATAACCGAAGGGGTGAAGTGGGAAGTTGCCACAAAGTTCACAAAAAAAACAAATCCAGCCTCTTCCTCAGTGATTTCATTTGATATTCTAAATGAGAGGTGGTATGGAATGAATTAAATTCGTGTTGGCTAAACACATGGTCAAGTAGTGTAAGGAAATAGCCAGCGAATTCAAATACCAAATCGCCAATTCACTAGGCAAGCAAACTTCCACATGCAAAGGTCAGTAGACCGATATGGAATAGTCACCATCAGACATCTTCAGACGCGAGTTGTGTGCGAAAATGACTCACGATCGCAATGATACTAGCAGGTGAGCCTTCTCTCTCCTCTTTCTCCCGTCACTGACTGAAAAATCGGATTGTATATGCAAAATAGCCAGTGGTGAGACTATTATGACAGAGATAGTGCATGAACCAGAAAGAATAGTGGTGGGTACATTTATGAAAAAAACATGGTTTCATAAGAACTCAATCAAACCAGTAAGGGGAACGTTCAAATGACAACGACCGTTATCAACTGGCTTCGACAAAGTCGATGCGGATTCTGTGAGAAGAAAAGAGAAAAGCATGGCTTGTTCGCACACAGTAAATAACAGAAACAGGCCTGAACTATCTCGCCTTCTCTCTCTACACACAATGCAATTATAGAATAAAAGCTCTCTATCTCTCTGACTCATTGTTGTGTTTCAATATTAGTTTAAAGCATTGAAACGAGAATCAACAGCACTGATGATAGATTAGTTTAGACTGCCAGAATATCTCAACTTCAGAACACAGTGAACGGTGTAACCTCGTGTCAAAACTGTATTTATTGGATGGTATGCTCTTTCATCTCATTCTGGAGTGTTCGAGTGGAGGATGTGGCGAGAAGCACAGCGAGTTACAACAGAGAGAAAGAGAAGTTGCTAAGAGGGCAGAGAAGGTGACATACCGCCGAACTCTATGATTTAGAAATTCGAGTGCAGGACACTAATAATATTCTAATGATAATAGTTTCTGAAATTTCGATGCTAATGCGTTTCATGGAAGTGAGAATAACCATCAGAATTGTGAAACAAATGAGAGGAGAAGGCGTTCACAAGAGTTCATTCAAAGAATGAGTCAACATATACACACGGATTGCAGCAAAGTGAGTCAGAAGGAACAGATATAAATTGTTGATCTAGTTGTAGGATAATTCATATTTTTTTGTTCACAGCATGAGATCAGAGGAAAAGAAGATTGTACGATTTTTTTCGGGGCAACAGGATTTTCTGAAGATTCCGTGAGCATTTGCACATGAAAAACTGAGGAAGAGCGTCGAGAGAAGAAGATGAGCCACAAACGACTGAGGAGAAAGGAAAGAGACGCGTGCCCTCTTTCTATTTGCAATGACCATTCCGTTTCCTCAATCTCTCCTTCACTCACTGTCTTTTCACCCTCAGGCGATGTTTGTTTTCCTGACGATGGAAGTTCGTTGCGATTCAGGAGAGCGAGAGAAGGAGAGAACTCGCTCTTGAAACGGATACATGGAGTGACACTTCACTGAAAAAAAGAGCGCGCTGAATCGCAACCGAAACGCCCGTTACGGTCTATAGTGCGGCAGAAGCTGAATCGAACGACTTTTTGACCCACAATTTTGGATTCTTACATATCTTGAACAGCAGTGAGCGCAATTGCCGATGGCTAGTTGTAGCCTGTACAGTTTTCGATTCAAAAAGAAATTTGAAGTTTCGAAGATTTCGGAGTATGTGAAATGATGTGTGTTGTTCGCGCTCTATTTATTTTGCAAACTCCCTCACTTCATACCACTTCGACATTTCTAAAGCCTTTGAATGTCCGTTCCGAACTGCGAAGAAGTGAACAACGAAGAATCTCACTCTCTCTCTCTCCCTTATAAGAGTATCGAAAAGGAGAAAAGGGCGAAGGAGGCATTTGAAGTCTTAGAAATTGAACAATTGTGCAGCCATCTAATGAAACAAATTTCGCTTTGATATTTGTCTTATGCACTACTCGTCGGAACTTTATTCATTTCTCTTTATTCACCACATCACTTGAGTCACTCAATAAGACTAATTGAAAAATTGAACATTGTTATATTTCATCCATCTTGTCCTTGGAACCCTAAGATGGGTAGCCATGAAAAAATACATTAGATATCACAAGCCAGGGATCGAGCCTCTCCTTTCACGCCCTCCTAGCTTCGATTCTTATTCCGCCCTCTTTCGCCACATGGGCCTTTGGGAGTTCCCTTTTGTGCAAAACTGTTCCCCCATACGTCCGAATCCAGTGCGATTCTCTTCCTTTCGTCTGGTATCTCTCACACTTCCGTGGTCTCTCGTCCTCAATGGGTAACGCTTTCGCACAATCAACTGACGAAAGAGATGTGGCGAGGGAGGTTAAAAGTGGGTACGAAAGATTGGTTGAAGGTTCTCTGCTAATTCTCCTCGTCTTTCAGTAAACACCACTTTTCCCCACCAACGATAACCTATCCCGCCACACTCAACTGATCATTTATAAAACGAATCGCGCCGCGTTATTCATCGACTTCTCGTTTTCAGAAACGTTTCAGAAATTTTGTTAAAATGTGACTTATGCGTAATACGTATGTACTACAGTGATGATTCTCGAACTGATAATCGGTATAGTCGTCTTCATCGTCGGATATGGATATTTGATCAATCGTATTCGCGGTCTCCCTCCTGGTCCGCCGCCTCTTCCATTACTCGGAAATGCTCTCTCATTGGGAGAACCAATGGATCATGTAAGTTTCAGAAAATAGCTTTCCTATATTTAGATAATTGAAACATATCAGACGATGCTTCGATGGTCGAAGAAATACGGACCCGTTTTCACTGTGTGGATGCCTGGACCAGTTGTCGTGATTGCTGATCATCAGGTATCAAATAATTTTCTCTGCTACTGCAGATTGGCGATTCACCCCAACCCTTCTAATCATGAGTACGACTGTATTCACACACCTCCAAACGAGAACTCGATTTTCATATAAAATGTTTTAAGTTGAAAATGAAAATGAATTTATTCGTTTTACAGACACTTCAAGACACTATCGTCAAGCAAGGAGATCAATTTGGAGATCGAGCACTTCCCATCAATCAACTGAAATTGCTTGCTGATGGACCATATGGACTAGTGTTCTGTGGAAATGACATGTGGAAGGTGCGCGGATTGATCATCTTCTAGGGCAGAATGGGTGTCTATCAAAACCTAAATTCTACATGATTCTACAGGAATTGAGATCTTAATGTTTTATTATTTTTCGTTTTTTTCAGTAGATTTTTTTCTTTTTTTCTGTAATACTATTGGCATGATACTAATAATACAGGAGCAACGACGCTTCGCACTCCACTCCCTCAAAGACATTGGATTTTTGAGCACGAGCCTTCAGGTTATTATCTGTTCTGTGTGATTAGTAGTATATATTGCTAAACATACATGATATTAACTTGTAGGAATCAGCCAAAACGTACGCACAGCAAATAGTCGCTGATTGGAAGAAAGAAGGAAAGGATGGAAAGCCAGTGGATGTCACAGACAACATTATGGTATCACACATTCCCTTTCTGGTCAAATGTACCAGCAAACATACTTTACGTATTCTTTTCAGTACGGAGTTGCGAATCTGATATGGCAACTCACATTTGGGCGCACACTTAGTTTCAAAGATCCCCTCTTCAACAAAGTTCAAAAAGTAGTTCATAGGGTCAGTTTATTTGGAATAATGTTTGCAATTTTGCAAGATTATTTGGTTTAGTCCATTATTTTGTTGCGTATCAATGAATATTCGACCTGGGCGTTTCATAAAGTAACTAGTACAAATTGCAGGTATTTGCTGAATTTGTTCATCCCTGTGTTTCATTCCTCGATGTCTTCCCTCCCATTGTTTATCTCGATCCACTTTTTGGATATCCTGTGAGAAATCTATGCGCGAGCTCAAAGGAAAGTCTGGCTATCCTTCAGAAAGTATGTTGTTTCTACTATTCTGATCGTTTGCCAATAAGGGTATGCCTTATAAATCGATTTTTCTCAGGAATTGGATCTCACTGAGCAAACCCTCAATGTAGATGAAGAACCTCGTTGCTATGCTGATTCGTACTTCATTGAGATGAAAAGGAGGGAGGAGAAAGGAGAACCACTCGGTATGTTAAGTTGTCACTCTGTTCCCGTATTAAATTGGAATATCGTAGCGAATGTAATCTTATTGAGGCAATTTCACAAGACATCAACTGAATCTCGCTGCATTGGACATGTGGACTGCTGGCTTCGAGACCACTGTTAGTGAATTTAAAATTGAGCCCCCAAATATGAATAAACAACTCAGGTAACAACGATGCGCTTTGCTATCCATTTTCTCATGTCGAATCTCGATGCGCAGAAGAATATGCAAAGGGAAATTGATGAGAAGATTGGTCAAAGAGTTCGTTTTTACATGTATTGTGTTTGCTAAATGTGTTTTTTCAAATGTTTGATGTCATTAATGTAAGACAGTTTGCAGCAAATCTCAATGGATGATCAAAAACTTTTGCCTTATTGTATGGCTGCAATTCATGAAATTCAAAGAGTGGCCAACATAGGAGAGATTAACTTCTTCAGAGAAACTACAGGAGAAATCACTATCGCCGGTTCGCTAAAAATTTATACAAAATATGTAGATGCCAGACTATTTGAAGGTCACAAAATTCCCTCCGGAACTGCTATTCTTCCTCAGTTCCCTTCTGTACATGTGGATCCTGAGCATTTCGAGCGACCAGGTATGTCTGTGTAGGCAACTACATAATGAAAAATCACTTCCTACATTCAGACTATTTCTGCCCCGAGCGTCATATCAATGATCAAGGAGAGTTTGTGAAAGATCCGCGCATCACACCATTCTCTTTCGGAAAAAGAGCTTGTCTCGGCGAAGGATTGGCGAGGTTCGCTATGAAAATCATTCCTGATATAAACTTCTGATATTAATATGAGGACAGCCGGCAAAAGTAAATTCACACAATTATTTGTTTCAGAATGGAACTGTTCATCTTTCTGACTACCTTCGTGCAGCATTGCACATTCTCCAGTGTTACTTTGATTCCTCCGAAAATGGAAACAACCAGAGGCCTCACTCGATCACCTGTTCCTTACAATGTCAAAATTACAGCTAGATTGTGAGAATCTGAAGTCTATCACTACGTGTATTGAAAACGGATCTCTTTGATAAATACTTTTTTAATAATTATATTGAATGGTTTAATAGATGATGCAAGAAAACAATTTTTTTGTTACTCGCAACATCAGATGCATATATCTGCTCAAAATCAAATGGAATATGGTGCGCGTTGGCGTGAGTGACACAACTTTACTCTATCTTGAATATAAATATAGATGTCGATACAATGGAAAGAATTTTTCATGGTCGATCTATAGAGCTCAAAAACATAATAATATATTTCCCCGCACGAAAACCCGATTGGATACTTCAAAGAAAAAAGGAGGTGTGAAAACATCAGAGAGAATCGTGCATTTTGTAAGGGGCCATTTGGGAATTTCTTCTGTTCTTGATCATCACTATGAGTATGCAGCATACAACGAGTAGAAGAAGAATGAAGAACAGAGAAGTATAGGCGAGAATAAAATTGATGCGGCGACTGCAAAAACAAGAGCCTTTCAAATATTTGAATCAATTGCTCACCGAACTTCTGCATCTCTCGATTCGTCAGGACGGACTTCAGAAGTGACGTACGTCTGCAAGTACTCCCGTGAGCAATTTTGGATGCTTAGAAAAGTAAACTTCAAATTCGCGCATTTATTAGAGTGGCTTAAGGGATTTAATCATTCGTAGTGGAAAATATGGATTTATAATACATACCTCCTTATCATAGTCGTCAACTTCATTCAAATCTACATGTGAATCATCGATATTGGGATCCTCTGTCCAATCCTGTGCAGATTCTTCCTCTTAAATAGAAATATTCGGAAGAGAATACGATTTAATTGTCATACTACTGAGAAGCAGTGAGTAAATATGTAAGTGAACATAAATGAAAATGTAATGCTGATCTGACCTCCGACTGCTCTAAACTGTTTGATTGATTTCACTGCAACTCGTCCTCCGTTTATAAGAGGAGTAAAGGTTTCGGGTGATCTGAAAATTCATCGATATCTCTCGGCATTTCTTGAAACGTCACAATACGATCAAAGAATAGGTTTGCTGGAGCGTTTTTGTTGTACCACAATGAAATATTCGTAACTGGATAAAATCAAAGCTTTGAATACTTCGTTGATTTCATAGTTGGCTTGAGCTTGAGTCGTTCTTCTTCAACGACGTTTTTCTCGATTGAATCATCTTTCCCTTTCTCAATTTGCAACGCTCGGTCGAAGTTCTGTGATGGAGAGATGAGAAATATGAAACGAAATAATATTAACCCCACGATTTTTATTTATTTATATAATATCTAACATAATTATGTGCTCAGCACCTAAAAACACCACCTGCTATACTAATTCACAACTTTTCAAAATTGCTCAAAATTTCTCGTCAATTACTCTAAAAATAACGGTTGTAAAGCCCCTTACATTTTCAGCTTCTTTCCGTTGAGTTTCATCGTTGATGTCTTCGAATTCATTAACTTCTTCGTATCTGCGTGTCTCCGGGAGAAGAGAAATCCTACATGTAAAAATATGATACTGAACTAGCTACTTTTTTGCAATTAATATCAACATTCATCTGTAATCACCTGTTTCTCTCTTCCATTTCCTCATCCACTCGGATCTCGTTCTCATCAATATTAAAATCATCGAAATCAGAATCAGTGGGCAAAATCTTCGCCACAGTTGTTGAATCGAATTCTGGTAGGACTCTGATTGAAGTTGACGCCTCCGCAGAGTCCATGGGAAGAGGCCGTGAGAGGTACTGTAAAAGTAGATGCAGGTCAGACTCTTGAGATAACATATTCACTGTACCGTAGTTGGTTGAAGCTGAGTGTCTACTGCGTGTTCGTACACTGGGGAGGAGCGATCCTTAATCATTTGTGTCGCACCTTCATCATTTGTGCATTTGTTCATGTCTTGTGCCTCACCTCATTAGCCATACTCTTCTTCTTCTCGTCAATCAGCGTGACGATAGTACTCATCTTCACAGGTTGGCCAGTCACAGTGACTGGTGTATCATCCATATCAACCACATTAGTTATATCGTAAACATCGTCATCGCGAGAATCGTCATCATCATCGCCTAGTAAAATTTTACTCTATTACAGTGAAAGTTTGAAAGATACCAAAGAGACTGGAGCTTTCGAGAGTGACGGGAGTAACGAACTGTGCATTTGGTGGAAATGATTCCGAGTAATTTCGAGCTCTAAAATATGAGCAACTTAAAACATATTCAAAAAATTGCTCGAGGGAAAGAAAGAACAATCTATTAGACATCATACACTTATTGGCCGTAAACTCACAATTTGTAGTTCTCTCCTCTGAATGATCCCCATAGAAAATTAGGAGGCGTCTGAGAGAAGTCCTCGTCGGAATCGAATAATCGGCGACGAGAAGTAGTTGATGAAGGTTCTGAAAACTCTCCTCCTCTTTCCCCTCCGGTAAAAATATTGGAATAAAATTCCAGCGTTGTTGAAAATATTGACCTCTCGTAGTGGATATTACAGTAGTCGTTGTAGATTGTGACTGCAATGCATCACATTATTAAAGAAAATATGAAATAAGCAAAATGCTTCCACTTTTCTGCCTTGTATCTAATGTGGTAATTCGATCGCACCTTGGGTGTAATTGTAATCCTGTTTCCTCTTTGTTCAACTCGTCTTGTAGTTGAGGTTCTCATCGCTTGTTCTTTCGTGATGTGAATGGGTGTGGTAGCTGTTCCAACGAGAGTTGACGACGTCTGTCTGAAAGTGAGACGTAAGGATGAACGGAAGGAATTCGTTCGACCATGAATCACTTACTTTCTCGTCGGCGTTGTGTATACAAAATTAGACGTAGTTGACGTTTGGACAGAAGAGTGAACTCTGTAAAAAAAAACTTGATACACATTCCGATGGCTGTAACGATGAATCTCAAAACAGTGCTGATCAAATTGAAAAAAAAGCAATTAGTATCTCACCTCGTGGATGGTGATAGTGTGCGCACTATTGCGGGTGGATGTGTAGTGGCGGGCCAGGATTCCTCAGAATCATCTCCATACTGATCATCATCAAACGAAGCAATTGTAGAGGGAAAAGTAGATGAAGGTAGAGAAGGCGTCATCTGGATTAGATCGATTACATGAACCGCATAAATACAAGCAAGCAAGCAAGATACATTTATGCCTCAGGCATATCTATTTGAGCTTGAATAGACGGCTCTATCGAAAAATGGAGAATCAACTCACTGTCTCATCATTGTCCATCCTTCTTGAACTTACTCTCACTCCCTCTAATGCTTCCTTCACAAAATCTTTCAATTGGCATGCGTCGAGATCTTGATCGTCGAATAGTTCATCGTCAATCTGAAACCATCCAGTTGCTGTTGTTCCATCCTTCAGATTTCCAATTTAAAAAAAACTCCAATTTAATTACTGCAAAAAAACGAACGGGCAGGATGTGATTGAGGAAGAAGTCACGCAAATTGAGCCTGCGGAAAAAGGAATTGGCCTGAAACAAATTCCGAAAATATTTGGGGAATATAACATGTTTTTAATACTTTCACTTTTTGTGTTGTGTGATGTTCATTGCAATGTTGGAGACCTTAGTCCTTACTTTTTGAACGTAAATCTCATTCATGCGATTACTCACCTGTGGACAGAACGAACTAACGGAGTTCTCGAGACAGATCGCGTTCAGATGAAGATAACTATAAAATTTGATAACTTCAATTTTTCTATGACCTTCCTAAACGAACTCCTAAATCCCACAGGGGTCGGTAAATTGGAAGTGACTTCGGTCGCGATTGGCGATCTCCTCTAGAAAGCAGTGGACCACAGTGGATTGTAGTACGTCTAACAGCTGGCTTTTCCAGTGGGTCTCACCTAGCTATGTCTACGACTGTAAAATCGCTTGACGTGGCAGTACCTTTACCTTTACGTGAGTACGTACTGACCAATTCGCTGAACTCACTCAGTGAAAAATTCATGATGTTTTATCAAAGAAATGATAAATTCTGGGGTACTGGATGATGATAGTGGCTATTTACATATGCACTATAGTAAAGCTTTCCCATATTTCCTTGCGGGTAACTTACTCATACTGCCCGTCTCACATTACGAACGTAATTCCTACTGAGAAGGTCGTCTGACACTGAAGGGATACACCTACGAAAACGACCCCTATCAGATTTCAGTGTCACTGACACAAAACATGTGTCGAAAAAGTGCAACAATTGGCTGCTAATTTCAAGCTTCCGGTTGTCAAATTTCAAAAAGCTCACCGGCACGTTTCCTTGTCAGGAAGAAGATCAGGATCGTCAGCCTCAAATGACTCATTTAAATTCATCATCCACCAAAACATTGTTCGACATTGACAATGAATGCGATAAGGGGATGTGAAAGGACGGTGATTAAACGAATAGGGAAGTATGACTAACTTGTTTAAGACGAATCGCTTCGTTAAGAAATGATGAGCATCGAATCTCGAGGAATGACCGATATTTGAAGAGACACGACAGGCCAGGCTCGAGGTCTGCAGCTTGTTTGTGATTATATGCAAATTCAGATGCTAACTTTTAGAGGTAAGGTAGTACTGGCGCAAACCTTTAACAACCGATTTGCATCGATTCTTGATGTGCCTTGAGTATTTTTCGTGTTCTACAGACTTAACACATCCTTTCATGCAATAGAAGTAGTCGTAGTTCTTCCTGAAAGGATACAAAAGTGAAAATTATAAGTGGGCTCTATTCGCCAATCTCACCAGCATATTTCCTTCATTGTCTTCTCGTCCGTTTTCGGTTTCTCAATATATCGTTCGGCGCCAACTTTTGAGAAACCGATTCTGTCCAGTGAGCGTTCGTGTATCCGCATGCATCGATCCTCACAACTCACTTTCGTTGGTTCCTGCGATAGCTTAATAGATCCCAACAATGTTCGAAGTGAATTGCTCAGAACCTCATTGTAATCATCACAGACTGCAACTCCCAGGAAAGATGCAATGCACCAAAACGCGGTAGTCTTCATTTGCATTCGGGAATATTTTCGTTTATATATTGACCATTTCTCTTCTTCGAGGCTACTGTAGGCTTGCACAGTATGGATGAAAGGAATGGATGGTCTGAAGTTTGTTTTCTATTTCTTATTCAGTGCATAGCAAGAGAGATGAACAAGCGGGTCGCATATGTGAAGTAGTCGTTATGAAAGGGAATAAAACCGTAAAGTGGGATCGGAAATCTCGAAATGACTGCACAGCAAAATGCATGCTGAAAATAAGAGCAGTATAGTTTGGGGCAAGACGAACGAAAATGAAGGAGGGTATGCACTCAATTTTTGAGATGGAAGTAGATGAAACGGAAGGGATTGGGAAGAGGAACAAAGTCAAAAACTGCACTAGATGTTGTCAAATTGGATATGCATTCGCCGCGGACACTGGAAGAGGGACGAAACAACAGCAAAAACGGATTAGCAGCTGACATTCGGGATAGAGTAGGAAGAGAGGGGGAGAGTTGATTGGGAGCGGACAGAAGAACGAATGATTTAGAGAATGTAGATTGAGAACATTTTATGAGACCAGCCCTCAATTGTTCTATGTAGATATTACGCATTTGTGTGAAATTGGAGGGCATTCATCGTTCAAAATAAGCTAGATGTAAAACTAGAGAAGTGTTTAAAAGAAGAAGGTTCAAAAAAAGAAATTCGTGGACAGCTTCTAATTGAATTAGTAATGGGATGGCTCTAGAGAGGAATTTATGAGCTGAGAGGAGAGATCAGAAATTCCCGAGGCGTAAAATTAGGGTGCTTTGATGAATTCATGACAAACGAATTGAACATTACTTGGTAACTAATTAATCGCGAAGTAAATTCGTAAGTATCTAAGAGCTGAATTTTTTTCTTTCAAACGACTTGAGAACGACAATATTCCCGGATGAGTGAAATAGAGAATTCGTGCTTCTCTCACTCTACTGCTTCTTGCCAATAAGCGTGCCATGTGGTGCGCTTTTTGCGGACTTTTGAGTGATATGGAGAAGTGCTGATGTTACCCCTCCCCCCCCCCTTCCCCTCCAGCACACAACTTAATAGAAATATTAAGTTGAAGCAAGTCGTTGGCTCAGTAAAGAGTAAATGAAAGAAAAGCGAAGACGCCTGATGGTGGGAGAGAGACTGACTGAGTGATTGAATGATTGCAATGTCTCACTCTCCGAGGAATGGAGGATGAATGGGACACATGATCGGGAGAGAAGAACATCACAACAAAGAAATCAGTCAATTGCATTAGAGTGGTTATCGATGGTTATGAATGGACACTCTCGTAAGTAATACTTAACTGACTGAAAATGTGGGAGAATTCTGTTGTGAGGGTCAAATTCGGCTGAGATTTATTGGATCTACTGATTGAAAGATTGATGAAACACAGCTGCTGGAGATGAGAGAGAGAACGGGAGGAGAGCTAAACATTGTGAATCTTACATCTTACATTCAAAGAATAAATTCCTTTAGAAATGTTCTCGCTGTGGGTAGAGAAGAGGAAGGAAATGTGCGGGCCCACAAAAAAACGCATGAATTTCCTCGTCTTGGTGTGTTCCTAAAGAGAAGAGCGCAAGAATTGAAGGAAAACACTTTAAAGTTATGGGCTTCGAATCAGACAGAGGGTTGGAAAACAGAATAGAGTATACAGCGAAAGTATAACAAACGAATGGTCTGAAGCAAAGTGCTGCATTGCCGGAAAACAATACATGATCATAAAGAGATCAGTTCATTCGAAGAGACTTAGAGAAGCAGATCTGATAGAGAATGAGGGAAATGCAGAGATATGAGAAAGTCGAGATAGCATGCAAATCTAGGAGAGCAAAGATGAGTATGTGAGAGAGGAAATAAGAGCTCCAATGTGAAACCGAATCCTCATCTGCATTTATTTAGACAAAGTGAATTGATGACAGTAGGAATTTCATTGTTTTGGCTAGCCAACGATGGATTACTGTTAAATTGATGTCCCCATTAACGTCTTTAGAATGCTACTCGTATAGAATGATTAGCATAATGAAGCACTGGAGAAGTATCGACGCATGCTATTGTTGATTTTTTTTTCCTAGAGATATGCTTCAACGCTAACTTTGTAGAGTTTGAGTTATTCATTTAAAAATTCATGCTCATGGATATATTTGAAGAATTATATACTGACCACGGGAGGTCTTCTTAAGCAATTCGGAATTTTACTGGCGCCGGATTATTATAGGATGTTTCGTGGGAGGGCTGCACGGGTTCTCTCTCTCTCTCTATTCTCTCCGACACTCACATTCTGGGCTCTCTTTGTATCGTATGATCTTTCCCTTTTCTCATCATGAGCTTTCGCGTATTTCTCACGAGAGCCATAAAGATGGGGAGAAGAGGCTATGGAAATTAACAGAAATAGGGAGAAGTAAGGGAGGGAAGTTGGGTAATTTTTCTCATCGCCTCATCCGATCAGGGTTTATTCATTCGCAAAATCATTTTTGAAATATGCTTCGAACCTGAAGGAGGAAACGTGAAACACGGACAAAATGACAGACTCATCAGAAGTGACATCTTCAAATCACTTCATTCAATGAGAGTGACAACATACCTGCAACACTAAATGATGCAAAAAAATAAGAAACCGATAGTACATGAACTGCCCAATCGCTAGTACAGCAGACAATATTAATTTGTTCCTTGAGGGCATGTATTTGACTCATCAGATAATTCAATAAATAATAAGAAAAAAATTGCTCATGGAGATGGCGGTGGAATATATATCTATATAGCACTAAATCGCAGCCCGCAGAGACATCTCAGAACGGAAGAGACAAGAAAGAGACACATTCCGAGTCATGACTGAGAGATTTGTTTCGTGTCCTAGAATTGATGGACGAGCCTTCTCACTCTCTCGTATTCTCCAGTTATCTCTATCTCACTAGAGTTCGTGAAAGATCCAGATAGCGAGATCCCACAGAGAGAAGTTTCTCCGGGAAAGGGCAATCTTGACTCTTGTTTGACTCATTCAGAAGAATCGCGCAGTTGGAGGACATAAACTTTAAATGGTTGTAGCTGAAAAAAAAAGAACGCATAGTAATACTGCAAAAGAAAAATACCCTGAAAGTAGTTTACGAGAATGAAGAGCGGAACGCGGCCGGTCACTTCATATTTTATTTTCCCAAGAGGTTCCTCGACATTCTCTCCATTGCACATTCTCTCTTTGGTCATTGCTTAGAGGATAGGCCGACCATGCGGACAGCCTGAAATAGACAAAGAGTGTCAAATTTCTCTTACTTCCGATCGGAAAGAGACATTCAATGAACCAAACAGAATGGTTTAATGAATGGCTAGGATACGTCCGGCGATATAAGTATAAGTTGCATTTGAAACGATCATGCACGATAAATAGATTAGGAAAATATTGTTGTTATTATTATGAGAATTAAAAAAGACCCTTCGCATGTGAACGGTCATATATGATACGAAAGAGTTGGTGAGCATTGAATGTTGCGAGCAGCGTCATCGTGAAGCCAGATACAGTAACCCAATAAGAAGATCAATTCAGCATCCTATCTAGCAGGAACACACAATACTGCAGCCTACCAGGAACATCGATTCGGCTTTTTGGTTAGGTTTGCCCACATCGATTTGTCTATTTAATCGTTTTAACCTTACTACTGAGCCATATAACTATTTTGGAGTGATAACGTTAAGGCACACCTCGAAACTCGTTCTCACGGAAATAAAAATTTTCTAGCGAGCGTTTGCGTGTCAAATTGAAAGTGTTTTTCCCTCATGAATATTTCTCTTTTTTGAATATGTGATTCACTGTTCCCAGATCTCGTACTTTATACAAAAAAGTGAGATGCACACTTCCTAATAATCTATCACCCTTAGAAAACCAAATTTAACATATGGATTTGAATTCCCGGGAATTTCGATGTTTCTCCGCGGCACTTACCTTTCCCTGGCTCTTGTCTTTTTTTTAATTTTCCGGTTCGGAGGCCCCTAAATTTTTTAAAATTTTTATTCTTTGTGAACGTTTATACTTAGTGTTATATTTAGCATTTATGTTCAGTATTGCAGGCGAACCTTCTGTAAAGTATCTCAACGATGGGAAAGTTCAGAAACAAGAAAAATTTCAAAAATCGCTCGAAGAGCAATGGCCAATGGGTGCGTTTCATTGCGCGCACCAATATTCCTTGAATAATATCTTTGTAGACTCAAGATCGAGTCGTTGGTTTCGCCAAGAACAATGATAAACTGTTCGATTTCTACAAGAAGCAAGGTACGATCGGATTATTTTTGCTGAAAAAGATTACGCTGAGCTCGCGCTTTCACAATAATGTGTTGTATTTATTATGAAATAAAACATTAATATTCCAATCTTTTGATAGGCCTAATCCCTGACGAAGAATGGGATCAATTCGTGGAAACACTGCGTAAAGACCTACCAGTATCGTTCCGCATTCAGGGATGTCACAAGTATGTACTTCCAAAAATACCCGTTTCTCGGCAATTATAAAACTATCAATCAATAAGTAAAACTCAAATATTACAGAGACCGCGAGATTCTTCAACAGGAGCTCGAAGAACGATATATCGCTCCTATTGCAGCTTCAGGAGACGCCGGCGCCTTCGAGCCAAAGCCTCTCCCTTGGTTTGTACTCCGAGTTCACAAGGATCGAGGAATTTTACGTTCCAGTCCATTGGGATATCAGGAAAATATTATTTTATTCGGTCGGCTGTAAAGTAACTGGATACCATTTGAGGTACAAAGGAGCCTACCAGACTCCAATGTCCCGAAGTGAGGTGCGCGCTCACCCCACTCTCGCAGCTCTCCACAACTTCCTCGTAAGTAGTCATAAATTTATACTTATACATATAAATTATAGTGGTTTGAATAAAATTAGTTATAAGATTGAAGGTGACCGAAGCCGAGCTCGGCAATGTGTCCCGACAAGAAGCTGTCTCCATGATTCCACCTCTTCTGTTGAAGCCAGCGGCACATCATCGTGAGTTTTACCTGATAATTAGTTCACTGCCCTTTTTCAATGAGTATGGTTGTTCTTAAGATGTCCTCGATGTATGCGCTGCTCCGGGAAGCAAAACGATGCAACTGATCGAAATGCAACACGAGACTGACCCCAACCCAAGTAAGCCCTAGGGATAATCAATCGTATTGTTAAGGTCTATTCTCGATTCTTATATTTCAGGCGGATTCATTATCGCAAATGACGTGGACAAGAAGCGCAGCTACCTTCTTTGCCATCAGGTCTTGAAGCGAATGAAGGTACTATGTTAATTGATAAAGAGTGTACTCGTGCGTTTAAGTTACCGATTTTTCTACGGCAGATAAAAATGTGCAACCGATTGCAAAGATCTAGATATACCATGTGTACTTGAATGTTTTCCAGTCTGCCAACTGCGTCGTGATCTGTGAGGATGGTGCTCTAATGCCAAACTTGACATGGAAGGTTTGTGACGTCATTTCAGTTGCAGTTGTCACTCTCCTTAACCCCTCCCCCTCCTTAACTCGAATTCTCACAGGACGAATCGGTGCTAAAATTCGACCGTGTACTTTGCGACGTTATCTGCAGTGGAGATGGTACTCTCAGGTAATCAATTGGGCGTTTTACATACTGAAATGGGCAATTCAGTGTGTTATACCAGTCTAGATAAGAGCTGATCATTTTTTGTACATATCTGACAATGAGTTTATAGATGGAAGAATAAAGGTGGAGAATTTAAAAGATTGACGTAATCAGGAAGAATCCGGATATCTGGCCGAAGTGGTCACCTCAGGAGGGTCTCGGACTGCACAAACTGCAGCTGAGCATCGCCAGAAGAAGTGTCCAGCAGCTGAAAGTGAGATACATAGTTCTAATTGTTAAAAGTATAGCAATTCATAACTCCAATTAATCGTGCTGTTAAAATCTATCTAATAAATTATTTAATCGGTCAGGTGGGCGGTTTGATGGTATATTCTACATGCTCTATGAATCCGATGGAGGATGAAGCAGTAGTGGCACAGTTGTTGAGAGAGGGAAAGGTAAGCAAAGACATTCCATGAATAACAAATAATTATGCTAAACCAATTAGGGCGCTCTTCGTCTTGTTGACGCGCATCCGCGTCTACCGGGGCTCAAGGCATCGAGAGGAGTGAGCAAGTGGAAGGTTAACTATTTTATCGTATTGACACTTTTTTTTATAGTGGATAGATTTTTTTCTGTTACGCTCTACGATTATGTTTCTAGAATAATTTTTTTTAAAGATTATTTGAGAAACAGGCAACGCTTATAAATGCAGGTGTTCGATCGCGAAATGAATGAGTATGCGACGGCTAAGGATATTCCTACGGAGGGACCACTGACAAGAGCTCTCACACCCAGTATGTGGCCACCCAACGATGAAGAAGCAAAGACTATGGATCTACACCATGTGTGAGTCAAAAGTATACATGAACTCTCTTCAGCCATGACATGAAACTGAAATGAAGCTTGTATGAAATTAGAAATGAATATCATTGTATGATTCAGGATGCGCCTTCTTCCTCACCAACAGGACACGGGAGGATTCTTCGTTGCTCTTATAGAGCGTGTTTCTGAGGATAACGAGGATGAGGAGAAGAAAGCAGTGGAAGCGAGGTGAATGATTCGCTATATTTTTGATTTTATTCAGCACTTTCTCGAATACAACAAAGCAAGATTGCGTGAGTTCATTGTCAAGCTTGCATTTAGATAATATCTTATTATTGCATTGTGAACCTTTAGGGCTCCCGCACACAAGCGTCAGAAGATGTTCAAAGATGAGCCCTTCACTTTCCTCAAGAAGGACGATGAAAGATGGGACGATTTGAAGTGAGTGTCTGTTCCTATCAACTATTAACTTTGCGAATTGTTCGGAACATGTGATGTTATTTATCGTCTATTAATCGCCCAGGGCCTACTATGGCATCGATGAGTCCTTCCCGTACGAGAATCTCTTCAACCGGTTGATTGAAGGAGACAATGCAAGGCAGCTATTCTACGTTAATGAAGGAGTCAAACAGTTTATTGTGAGGGATCCATTACTTTTTTCAGGCACGGATCATCTATTATTCGTGTTACTTTATGTTTACAGTTGAACAACATGACTTCGTTGTCGATCCAGAATGCAGGCATGAAGATGTTCGGAAGGAACGAGAACAAGGTTGAGAAGGTAGGAATTACGTTTATCTATTTCACAAGATCTATATATCTGAAGCCGGAATATATAGCATATTCTCAACATGTTCGATATACTGAATTCGTGTTTAGGTCCGCTATCGTATCTCTCAGGAAGGCGTGGATTACTTGCACAAATTCATGAGCAATCAGAAGGTGCGTTGTTTCGTAATTTCCAGTTGTCGATCAGATATTAATGAATGATATTCAGATGCGTATTCCTAAGGAAGATATGCTAATTCTACTAAGAGCAGCCGGCAAACAGGACGAGAAGGGACAGAAGGCACTTGTTGATATGGAGCTGTTGCAGGTGATCATGTTGATATTGCGCTGTACCAGAATATTTTGAAAGATTCCGATATTTATCCAGCGTTGACTATTTAGCGGAATACAAATCGCTTACAATACATATGCCGTATTTGTATACCGCATTATAGTGCAATGGATAGTTTTTAGTCGAAGGAAGAACTACGCACGCTCAAGTCTGGAAGTGTCGTACTGTACGTCGACGAGACAAGGCCGATCTGTGCATGGGTAAGCGATGTGATACAAATCTATATTGGAGATCCCTCTAGTGATATGAAAACACGAATAGAGCAGAACTTGATGGAACATATGGAAAAGTAGCCCCAAAATCAAGAATCCTCGTTGAAGGTTCTCTTCTTTAGGATATGAACCTGCAACAAGGCATGACATATGTTGGTTGAATACATGCAATTTGTTAAACGTGATTCTCAGATCGGGCAGCGCACTGCTGCTCCCTACATCGGCAAAGAGGAGCGTATTCATCATCTTAGGTAACGGGTTATTATTTTAAAGTAAAGTATAAATGTAAAATCATTTTTCGCTCAATAATTATTGTGATTTGCAGACTACTAGGAGAAGACGTGGATTCAATGGAGGCCATTGAGAAGACGAAGAGAAAACAGAAGGCGATGGAGGCAAGAGAGGCAGCATGGGCTGAGAAGGTTATTACAACCTTTTCTGTACTATAGGCACAATTCTCATTCTGTTACTAGTTTAAAATGCCCCCCCCCCTTCCCAAGGAGAACTATATGTGCATATTGCAGAACTATTAAACTATTCCCACGAACGTGTCACTCTTCAGTGCACGGGGGGCAATATATACTTATTTCTCGGATTGCAATAGATAGATCCTTGGTACATCTTGATAACTGCAGGCTAAGGAGGACGAGGAAGGAGCAGTCATCACCAGCCATGCAGCAGACGTGGAAGTCGAAGGAGATGACGCCGAAGAGAAGCAGGTTTGAATCTGGGAGAGGATGGTGGGGAAGCGGAAATACATATTCTAGCTAACGACACTTGGTCTAATGAGAATTATTTCGCAATAGCTTCTCTAACATAACAATTCTCTTTCTTCTCTCAAAGTTCTCACTCGGTGTAGTATCAAGTTAACACCTGTTCGAGGACAAGTGTATACTGTTGTTATGCACACAGATAATCATATAGGTGAATGCGTGGTTATATTATACAGTAGCGATCGAAAGTATTGGGGCACTTTTTCTCTCGTCTGTAACTTTCGAACCAGAGCAGATATCGATCTACAATTGGTTTCATATCACAGCTAGTCTATAGGAGAACACGATGCATGTTTTACGGTTTCTCCGACGAAACTCCGAAATTGCATAGTCATGATGCAATCAACCTGTACTTTTTCGAAAAATCATTATTCTTCGAGGGATTTTCTCCGACTCACCAAACTTTATGTGCATAGAGATCAGTCTGATGGCTACCTAGAAAAAAAGTTTCATGCTGCTGCGACCACTCTCCGTGGCTGCAGAAATTCCGCAACTTTGAGATAAAATATTCATAACTCTTCCGCCAGCGGTGCTAGAACCTTGTTCTTAGGCTTAAAATAATTCTTTCAATGAGTGTTGAGTATGCTGATGTTATGGTAGCATTAGCCATCCATTTGCTTTTGGGAACCCAATAAGTCACTTTTTCACAAGACCCTATTTTGAAAAATCACCACTCCAAGGGTGATTTTTGAAATTCCATAGTTCCGGTGTAGGAGTGTTCCAATACCACTAGAGTATCGATGCTCAAGGTTTTAGGGCAATTGGCTAACTCTCCCACCTGTGGTGAATTGTTTACGGAGGCATACTCAATCCCAAAAGCTCGCCCCGCCCACTTTTGAACTGAGGTCAATATTCATTAGTATCTTTGTAGCCGAGCTGAAATTCTGAAACTTCTCGTAGATCATACGGATAGTGTGGGCCAACAGTCGACGAAGTTTCAGCCCAATCGGACGTCTTTGGAAAAATCGAGTATGCCTGTAGGTAGTATTTTGGGAGTGAGTATGTCTCCGTAAACAATTCACCACAGGTCGGAGAGTTAGCCAATTGCCCTAAAAATTTGAGCATCGATACTCTAGTGGTATCGGAACACTCCTGCACCGGAACCATGGATTTTCAAAAAATACCCTTGGAATGGTGATTTTTCAAAATAGGGTCTTGTGAAAAAGTGACTTATTGGGTTCCCAAAAGCAAATGGATGGCTAATGCTACCATAACCTCAACATACTCAACACTCATTGAAAGAATTATTTTAAGCCTAAGAACAAGGTTCTAGCACCGCTGGCGGAAGAGTTATGAATATTTCATCTCAAAGTTGCGGAATTTCTGCAGCCACGGAGAGTGGTCGCAGCAGCATGAAACGTTTTTTCTGGGTTGCCCTCAGACTGGTCTCTATGCAAAAAAAGTTTGGTGAGTCGGAGAAAATCCCTCGAAGAATAATGAATTTTCGAAAAAGTACAGGTTGATTGCATCATGACTATGCAATTACGGAGTTTCGTCGGAGAAACCGTAAAACATGCATCGTGTTCTCCTATAGACTAGGTGTGATATGAAACCAATTGTAGCTCGATATCTTCTCTGGTTCGAAAGTTACAGACGAGAGAAAAAGTGCCCCAATACTTTCGATCGCTACTGTATCTGCAGGTCAAGAGGATCAAACTGGACGAGGGTGATGATGAGTTGAAAGCTGAAGACGAAAATTAATTTCTGTTTTATCTCCCTCACAGCTATTTTTCCGCCTCTTCCCTAAATTAAATGTTCCTTAACAGATTCATAATTTTCTTAATTGTTTTCCTTCAAATGTTGTTACCTGATATTGTTATTGAGGTGAAGTGGTCTTGTTGATTTTTTTCCAATTCTCTTATTTGTTATTGTTGTCCCATCTCAACAGTTAATGTGGTTTGCTTTTGATGTATTTTTCTGAATAAAATTGTCTCATTGGACTCGGACTATATTTCGATTCGATAGAAGCGTTTTTACGACTTGCTATCTTTGATTTTTGGACCTACCGCAATATCTTCGCATATATCAATATTCTCTAGTATGCGTTCCGAACTGCTGGGATTCGGGGTGGCGTCTGAAGGGCAATTGGGTATCCGGACAAGTGGAAACGAAGTCAGCGCACCTGAACACGTTGGTGAGCAACTGTCAATTTACAAGTTAGCGTTCGTCCGGATGGTTTAATTATATAAATGCGTTGATCTGTAAATCAATTGAAGTGGGAGCACCCTGTGGTCACGATGGATGCACTGTGGTGGATGTGGCTGTCGGAGAGAAGCACACTGTCTTTCTGGCAGAAGATGGCAAGTGAGGTTTAATTAAACTGTATAAGTCTCACTTATCGTTTGTGAAAAAAGAGTTGCCCTCACAGGACTCCAAAATAGTTGCATTTCGTGATCACCTCATTTCATAACAGATTGTGGAGTGTGGGAGGGAATGAGCAAGGTCAACTCGGTCGGGGAGACTCCTCACAAGGCAGCTATACTATCTATCCTATTCCTGCACCTACTTCGGCCAAGTTCGTCCAGGTATACTCGAGGTTTTATGACATATAGCGGTATTGACGCTTCACAACGTTTCATCTGAATCATATTGATTGTGAGTGAGATGATTATATATACCTTCGAGCATACAACGAGAAAAAATGAGTGTAATCAGGTCTCGGCCGGCCGGGCTCATACTGCTGCAATAACCGAGGACGGACGGCTCTTCGTGTGGGGATGCAATGTGCATGGGCAATGCGGAGTGAAGGGCAGTCAGATGTGGGAGAAGCCCAAGTAAGCAAATGATGCACTCTACTTCGGGTTTCACGGAATGCAATATGTTTCCAACTAACATGGGAATGGTTAGAACTCACATTCTCCGGTCGGGATGAAACTAGCAGGCCAAAAGCTTCCAAAAGCTGCCAAATGCTTTTCTGAGGAAAGTTGCAGCATGTTGTTGTTTTGCGTGTGATTTTCGTTGAGTCGATTGTGCGACGTGTATACATCGTGTATACCGATCGGGGAATGTGAGTTCTGACCATTCCCATGTAAATATATAGGTTCACATATGTAAGCTCGGATACACTGTTTCGGATCAGTAAAGTATTTTTACACTTCTAGATCTTGAGTCATAAATGAAAAAAATGAAGCTGCATTTTTTTCTGAGAAATTTATGCAATTTTCAGGCGTGTTCAAGAGATCAACGAGGTGATCCAAGTTGCATGCGGCCCCGACCACACAATCGTTCTAACAGAAAGTACGGTATCGTGAGTGGTCGAATATATTGCATTGACTTTGTCTCGTTAAGTAATGGTGTATCAATCTTATGTGGCTGAACATTAGTGATAAAGAGAGATTATTTTTAAATAAAATTATTGTAGGTGGTCGCATCTACACCTTTGGTCAGCAGCACGACGGCGCATGTTTACAGGAACCAGTTGAAATTAAGGAATTCGTCGGAATGCCTATCGTTTCAGGTACGGGGTAGCAATAAGGAGCGTATGTCATTACAATACTACGGTTTAAAAATCGGCGTTGATGTAGATGCCCTTGCGCATCGATCCAGTCAATGTGTTAATATTTATCCCCATCATTCGTAAATATTTATTGTAATTAGCGATTGAATTATTTGATGTTTCAGTTCATGCGGGAGGTCGGCATTGGGCGGCACTCTCTTCATCGGGTACCGTAATCATGTGGGGAAAGAACGAGCACGGACAGCTGGGCACCAACGACACTATGTGTAAGTGTGTTACGGTATTCGCGTTTGATCAAACACTGAATATCGTCAAGATAGTTCTGAGTTGCAGTCCGATCGAAGCCTGTCGTGATCGCATCTCTGTCGGAGATGCGCGTAGTGGACATCTCATTGGGTGAGAAATTATTATATCCATTGAACGACAGCTTTTCTTTTATCAACAAAGTGCGAAGGATTAGTCGAGATTTTGACTTAATTCGAGTGTGCGATCGGAATATAGAACGCGTCAAACAATTGTGGAAAAATATTTTGTTTATCTAGACATATGCGGTGCTTAATTTACAGGTGACTCGCACTCCCTTTTTCTCACTCGCGACGGGAGAGTATTTGGATGTGGAGCTGATGATTTTGGCCAGATTGGATCGGGCAAGAGAACGGAAATCAACAGTACTCCCAAGGCAATTATTGTGAGCTGATCAATATATATATATATATATCGGCTACTGTTGATTGAATATTACTTTTGAGGATCTCATGGGCTCACATGTGACTCGGATAGCCGCAGGCAGAATTCATTCACTAGCTGCAGTTGGAGGTGAGAACAGTAAAACTATTGGGAAATAGAGAGAGTGTAAAAGAGATGTCAGTATCTTACACTTTCAATATCTTTCTTACAAAAATATATCCACTCTGTGTATTGCTACAAAACATAAATTTTAATATGATCTTCAAGAAATTACCATGCATCATGTACAGGTCGAGTCTTCTCCTTCGGACTGAACAGTAATGGACAATTGGGACAGGGGCACACACGCAATCTGCTAACTCCCAGACCAGTATGTAACTGCGAACTTTCGGCTGTAGCTTACTGCTGGTGAATGATGATAGATGTGTTAAATAACAGATTGCAGATTGAGTCACTCGATCATGTCACTCGCCTCTTCATTGGTTGGGATCAATCATTCGTTCTACGGTCTGCCGGAGTCGCTGTGAGTTTCATACTTTTCATCAGAAAGGACAAATGTGTGACACTAGGATAGCATCGCAATGTTGTTTCTTCGCTTCTTTTAGCAGGCTAAATTTCTATGTTAAAAAATTCTAAATTTTATTTTCTCTCAGGATCTCATATCTGGACCTTCTGTCGATCGGAAATCGATCCGTAGCTTGCTTTGGGACGGAAACGCAGAGAAGATGCTTAACGATAAACTTGAATTGATTGGGTCCGTTATGTTATGGATGATAATAGGTTTAGCATCCCATGATTTGGACCTTTTGTCCATCTTTTATTTTCAGTCAACTCGAATCGGTATTCTCCTCGCTTTCCTCCATAAATGCCTCCTTTCTATACAAGGATGACCGGAGGTTAAATTTTTAACTTTTTAAATTAGTGTGCGCTGCCATTTTTGATCACTCTATCACAAACGATACGTTGTGTAAATAGGATATGTGGTGATTGTGAGGCACTTGCAGATTCTCCGTTTCTTCATCAAATCCTGGTGTTGCGTTGGACGATGCCATGGAATACTTCAATGTCATTGCAAATACCAACATTCAAGACCGAAAGACATTTCTGGACCTGGTGAGTGGATTATATCCCATCAGAAAAATATATCTAATATTATTTATTTATAAAAGTATTTTTAGTGTTTCGATATGCTGGACATGTCGTTGTTCAGCGGTGAGATTCGTCCACGGTACTATTTGCACCCTGAATGCCTAAGGGTAAAAGGATTCAATCTTGCGGTGACAATATTATAACATTAAGATCTTTCTTTTCATCCCATGGCTAGACTTCTTCGTACACCCTACGGTCGATATCGCCAAGGTATACAATATAATTATCATTGTTTTATGCTTGAGTTTTCAGACATTTCACGTTAAATTTTGTGAAATACTGAGCGATGTGAAGGAGGACCAGATGGACTGTTTAAGCAAGTCTTATTTGTTTGAATATCTTTTTCCGTAGCATAGGCGGTACTATAGGTTTCTTCTATGAACAACAGTTCTAAAATATCGGTGCCTAATTGTAAGACTGGTAAATGTGATGAATATCTGATGTTTTGTGCAGATCAGTGGTGGCTGGATGTTCCCGTTCGTCATTTCCGTCGACTTGTTGTCGGTTTGGTTGCCGGTTTGCACGTTTTGATCGATGAGAAAAAAGGAGATGTCCGAGAGTGCGTTTGATTATTTTGCATTCGATTCGCAAAATACGAAGCATCAATTGAAGTAATTTAATCCTTCCTTCTAGCTTGGAGATTTTGCTGAGCACGCTCTCTCTTCTTCATTCTCTCAACGGTGCCACTGAGAGGGTAATCGGTAAAGAATTTGTTAATGTGTGTATATTCCATTGTTTCAGATTAGCCATGATACCTTCTACATCAATAGCCTCGCAGATAAAGTTGATATAAAGCAGGATTATCTCAATTGGGTGCAAGCTGGAACATCGGTGGGAATACGATCCATTTTTGTATTTCTCAAACTTTTTAAAAATTATTTATTTTCTTATCATAAGAATCAGGAGAGAATGTATGAAAAACAGCCTCATCCGGAACTAGAATTTTCAAACCCAATAGAAATCAACCATATTATGATGGATTCATACCCTGGTGACAACGATTCGATGTATCCGGTCATCGTGTCCCACAGCCGTCTTTTAGGGATTTTCCGGTTCTGGGTACGGCTATAGTGTATCTCAGCATACAGTTGAGTTAGAAACTTGATCTTTGGACCAAAATGCGCGTAATAATATGAGAAACAATTCTGTTTTGAAAAATTGAAATTTCGATTTTTTTCGAGAAAGTTATGCTCGAAAAACTGAAACACGGATCATTCCAAAAATGGAACCGCTACCTAGAACACCCGTTGCAGTGAATTTTATTGCACAATATGAAAGAGTGAATACATAGGCATGATTTAAAAATATTCCGACATAGGATATAGGGGGGCTCCCGGGGGTGAAAAAGGCCTCTGAACGTGCTGAACTGCTGTTTTTACGGCTAATATTGCTCTCATCACAATACTACTGTGCCTAAATTCTCCCATACCACTCAAATATTAATTTCACTCCTCCATGCGAACAATGATCACCATTAGAGTCGATTCCGCCACAGTCATTTTCGGGCCAAAACCATGAACCCGGGGTCATGGTCCAAAAGTGACCTCGAAAGTCATGATGGAGGAACTTCGGTTACTATGTGCCAATGTACGGTACACTAGCCCAGTATTTTATTGAGACCCGATGTACCGTAATCTGTCGATCATGGAATCGAGGACTGACTTTTTAATCAAAAATTCGAAAAAAATCACTTTGCGATAACCGTATTACGGTATATCTGGTATCAATAAATTACTGGGCTAGTGTACCGTACATTGGCACATAGTAACCGAAGTTCCTCCATCATGACTTTCGAGGTCAATTTTGGACCATGACCCCGGGTTCATGGTTTTGGCCCGAAAATGACTGTGGCGGAATCGACTCTAATGGTGATCATTGTTCGCATGGAGCAGTGAAATTACTATTTGCGTGGCATTCGAGAATTTAAGCCCAGTAGTATTGTGATGAGAGCAATATTAGTCGTAAAAACAGCAGTTCAGCACGTTCATAGGCCTTTTTCACCCCCGGGAGCCCCCCTATATCCTATGTCGGAATATTTTTAAATCATGCCTATGCATTCACTCTTTCATATTGTGCAATAAAATTCACTGCAACGGGGGTTCTAGGTAGCGGTTCCATTTTTGGAATGATCCGGATTCCAGTTTTTCGATCATAACTTTTTCGAAAAAAATCGAAATTTCAATTTTTCAAAACAGAATTGTTTCTCATATTTTTGCGCGAATTTTGAGCCTAAGAACACGTTTCTAGCTCAACTGCATGCTGAGATACACTATAGCCGTACCCAGAACCGGAAAATCCCTAAAAGACGGCTGTGGGACACGATGACCGGATACATCGAATCGTTATCACCAGGGTATGTATCCACCATGATATGATGGATTTCAATTGGTTTTGAAAAATCTGGTTCCGGAGCTCATACATTCTCTCCTGATTCCTATGTTATTTTATCAACTTTACATCGAAATATAATTTACTTTTTTTAACGCATTGCTCTGTTGAACTGTTAAAGCATTGATGGCCAACCTTTTTTGTAGCAAAAGCAGATGCATTTCTTCTGGATGAAATATCCCTTCGTGATGAACGGAGTCGCGAAAGGAGAGTTGCTACATGTGGATAGCAAGATCCAACAACAGGTTCAGGGGTTTATTTGGTTCATTGCCAGAGTATTTCTATCGAATAGGAGGAATTGTCGGAGTAGTCGCTAATAAAGTAGAAATAGTGAACGTGTCAAATACCACATACTTTTTAGCTTTGTCACTTGAAAGGTTTATGACATGAATGTTTTTGAATTTTTATTGTAGATTGTAATCATTAATCATAATGATTTTTATCTGAACGAGTTGTATTGAGAAATAATGATCGAGTACTTATTCAGTATGCTACCATGGGGACGAATCGCATCGTCTCGATCCTTGGAATGAATCTCGTCATCGGTGATCCCTTTTTCGCAATAGACGTGAGAAGGGACAGAATCTTAGACGTAAGTGCATTTCATTTCTGATATCTGACGGACGGTGGCTGTGATACATAATGGGAATTGTAATGAATACGCAGAATTGCACCCCGAAAGTTGTTGAAAATACGAGCTTGTTCACTTGCTAAATGCAATTTCCGATGACGCGGTTCTTCGGAAAGCTTGCGATCGATTTGACTAGTCCGTTCGATCGAAATAATTGCACGACGAAATTATAGGATACGCTTACGGCTCTACTTGACGAGCATCCGGAAAAGCTACAAAAACCTATGAGGTTAGGGTCGCTCATTTTCAACAATTCTAACTTATACATGTCGTCAATTTTCAGTTATGATATGTTTTTTTTTTCCAATTGTTCTGCTCTGTTAGTAGTGTTTTGGTTGAGGGTGACATTCACTGGAGAAGAAGCCGAAGACCACGGGGGCGTCCGCAAGGAATTCTTCATGATTCTTTTCGAGAAGCTGCTGAACCCAGAGTAATTCGATTTTTGAACTGATCGGTATTGAATTTTATATTCTATATTCGGGCTATCGGCTTTTGTTATATGTTGAATATTTTATAAATTATTTATCAATGATATAAATTATCGTTTACTTTTTTTTCAGCTTCGGAATGTTCACCGAGAACGAGGAGTCGCGGTTATCGTGGTTCTCAGGAGTACCGGTGCGAACTAAAAATCGAACTAAAAAAACTATAATATGTATAATATATGCATTCATGAGAACATAAATTAGTTCAGGGCGACGAGTCTTCGTTCAGTCTGGTTGGCATTCTGACTGCACTCGCAATCTACAATGAGATACTTGTGCCGTTCCCCTTCCCTCTCGGCATGTTCAAGGTACGGTTGATAGAGGGGAAGTTGAAGTCTACTTCTCAGATGATTAATGTTTACAAAAATATACTACATTAAAGTTACCGAACATGGACAAAAATGACCTATTTTTTATTTTTTTATTGGATAGAGCATGGTCGAATTAGTAGCGCTGGCATATTAAAAAAGTCAGAAAATCGATAATTAACCCAGAAAACGACTTTGGCAAGGTGCCCGAACAGGCCTGAACAAAGGGATTCGCGCCAATTCAAACTTGAATATGGGGAGACTCAATTCAAAATATGCGAAATAATTCACAAGTTTATGTGCAAACGAAAGCTCATCTCATCCCATTTCGTTTTTTTTCAATTCAGCATTGCATAAAAATATCGCAATTTAGCAAAAACAATAATAAAGCGAAATTTGTCCACGCGTTGCGGTCGCGTCGCGTAGTTTTCTCGAACAGCGCGCATTTAAACGCTAATTTGCCAGTGTTCGGTAACTTTAACATTGCTTATCCCTTGATGTTTCTAAATGTCGAAAACAATCCTCTTTAACTACTTCCTCTTATTGATTGCAGCTACTTCTTCGACGCGAACTCACGCATGAAGATTTAACGGAATTGTCGCCCACTGAGGGAAAAGGATTGCAATCTCTGTTAGACTATGAAGGAGACGATGTGGAGGAGGTACAATCCAAATAAAGATTAAAAGATGCTGAAGATCTAAAACTATTTACATTTATCGATTTTGAAATCTAATTTGATGACCGAAAAGTGCACTTCCGTAATTTTTTCCCCGGTCCTTCTCAATAGAGTATTTTATCCCTGCATTTACCATTCCCCGCATCACTACTCACTCACACAGCGGTCCGTAATGGTAGAGGCCCCTGACAAAAAAAAATCCTGGAAAAGTTCGAATCTACACTGTTAATCATACTCGGTTTTTAAAAGAGGAATAGAAGATTCGGTAATGTTTACATCCACCTGGTTTTTCAGGTATTCTGCTTGACGTTCACGATTTCCTTCAGCATGCTAGGAGAGAACTTTACTGTGCCTCTCAAGGAGAATGGCGAAAATGTAAGTTTGTGCAGGGAACTTTTCTTGCTGGCCAACGCAGTTTTCCACCACTAGTGAAATTCATATCCCGGTTCTTCTTGCTATTAGGTTGTTCGGAAAGTTTCTTTATTTTTTCTTTCCTTATGTTTCATATCTCATCCTTTCTCTGGATAGAAATCTTCTGTCGCATATTTTAGGACAATGTTGTAAGATTATGTTCCAACTTTGATATTGGCCTGTCATCTCCTAGGAAGAGAGAAATAAATTTCGAATACTGATTACTCAATTTTTTTGAAATTTTTGTCATCTGAATGGGTCACCTTAGAATTATGCCCTTTCAGATAGCAATAGAGAAGGGTACACTTGATCGTTTAGTCACGAAATATCGGGGTTCTAAACAACGCGGGAGACGGAGAAAAATATATTGAGAATTTTTTAAGGTCGAATTTCAGCACAAATATTTCAAAAAAATGTAGTTTCCTGTAGGAACATTGCACCGCCTTCTAAAGTAAAACACAACCGGGCCGTGCAAGACTATTGATTATTTTGCGCATCTCACCTCTGTAGCTCTAAGGGGTCAAGTATGCGGTTGCATAGACCGATTTCGAAAATTATCTAGCAAACTCGTTTTTGAATTTGGCGTCTGTCTAGAAAGGCTGGTTGGAGTAAGTTTGAGAGAACATGTGAATTACGACTCACAATGAAGACACTATGCAGTGGAGGTCTTAGCTTGGCCATATCTCTCTTCCCTTAGAAGCAGTGACTCGTCAAAAAGTTTGTTTCAATGCCCGCTACTCTGAATTTGGCAATTAATTGTATCTCTCCCGATAAGCTGACAGAGCTGTGGTAGCGTGCGCTGTAGAGAGTACCCAAGCCCTCATTTACTACAGAAAATCAAAAGTTGATTGAGCTGATGCCAACGGATTTAGGGGCAGAATCATGGAGCTTCAAAAAAAGAAAGAAACTTTCCGAACAACCCGATACAAAGAGTGGAACTGACACTCTATTTTTTAGATCGCAGTGACGACTGCGAATCGACAAGAGTATGTAAATCTCTACGTGCAGAAACGCATGTCCGAAGGGCCGCACGGACAGGTTCGTGACAATTCATCGTTGTAGTTTCCTAAATTCATCGTTAGTTTTCATAATAAATATTGGACAGACTCATAGCCAGCCATTTATTATGAAGGCTCTTCATAATTTGTTTTGTTTAGGGTCCACTACGCTGTAGATTATCAAGTAATTTTTCAGATTGCAATTCAATCGCAACGCTTCTGTGATGGCTTCCGTTCAATCGTCGCCGATCGAGTCATTAATCTGTTTCAGGTATAATGCGCAAATGCAAGTATCTCTATGGAAGGGATAGTTGAACGCTATTTCAAATAATATACGATATTCCCATAATGCTCAACTTCACAGCCCCGCGAGTTCATGGAGCTTGTAGTGGGAAACGAAAATTATGACTGGGATCTTTTTAAGAAGGTAATTTATTTTTATAATATATAAGCGTTGCATACCCAATCGTTGCAGAATATGCAGTACAAAGGTGTTTATCACGCTGGCCATCCCACCATCGTCGCTTTCTGGTCAGTTATGCTTCCGAAAGGTTTTTAGCAGCCTGATACAACCTCGTTAGAGTGATATCACAGGGACGCCTTCTTCGAACTGACGGTCGATGAGCGAAAGGCCTTCCTACAGTTCCTTTCGGGCACTTATCGATTACCTGTGAGTTTGAGCAGAAATTCATTCTTGTGTTGCTGATTTGCCTTTCTCTTTTTTCCAAACATGTATCCTTCTTTCAAAATTCCAAATTAAATGAAAACGTTTACATGCGCATTATTTTTTGTTATTGCAGATGCACGGATTTACTGGGTTTCAAGCGGCCATACAGCCAACTGCGGCCCATCTTCTACCCGTTGCACACACTTGCTTCAATCTTCTCGACCTACCGGACCTACCCGATAAGTAAGCGATAATATTTACTATCGAGGGCACGATACTATTTATAAATTCAGAGACCATTATCAACATTTACAAAATTTCTTTTCGTTTTCAAAATTTCTTTGTTTCTAAATATGTTAATTTTCAAGCGACAAAATATGCTAAATTATAGGAAGGAACAGCTACGCAGACTGCGAGTTTCTATTCAACAGCCAACTGGATTCTCTCTCGTTTGAAAATTTTCTGTAATATATATATATATATAATATTCACGTTGTATAAGTGACAGTTCTCTTCGATAGACTCGTGCCTTACCTTCCACAGATCTTGTTCTGCTATTACTGTTAAGTAAGCAATAGATTTCGTGGTTATTTTATATTGTGGATATAATGAATCATCGTGCCTTTAGAATATTCATTTATTTTCCCCAGATTTCTTCACATGTGGTATGTGTATAATTGTGATAAATTTTGCATTCAGTATTGCTGACAAAAATTTTCTAAGATGTAGAAACGCTCTTAATATTTTTTCTTACAATAGATTCATAGTTAATTATCGCAAGATGATCAGAGTGAAAGTTCATGAAGCGACTTCTGTTGCTAAAGCCGGAGATTGTCGCTCACTTAACCCTGTTAGAGGTATTTAACGATTCATACGATACGCTTTTAGAATTCATATTTATCTAGTATCTGTCTTGTTCAGTTAGTTCTCAATCGAGTGCGTGCTGCTGCTCTTCCTGTCGTATCAGCGAGAAGACTGAGATTGGACGAGAAAGCTGCTAGAAGATTTTACGAGGAGCACCAAGGCAGAGTCATCATTACTAATTTATTATATTTTGATCTAGTGAGATACTACGGTATATTTACCCCTGCGGTGTGGTGTAAAAGGGCATAAGCGGTGCACGACGTCCGCAAATTGAGGTATTGTGTGACTTCAAGCAGCATAATTCGCAGGCAAATTCTTCTACGGCCGCTTGGTGCGCCACATGACGAGCGGAGACTCGATCGCGCTGGTTCTGGACAGGTGATATTATGCGCTAAGACACTGGTATCGAAGCTCTGATTTTTGTCTGTAGTGACTCAGGCCAAGCCCGTTCTCTCGTTGGCGGTGGCAAGGTTTGGCCGCCGCGAAGTGTGATCGACGTGAATACTGCTGAAGGTAAGGAAAACAATTCTAATCGATTTCACTTTTTAATTTAAAATATTGGCAAGAGTGGCTATCTTTTTAGTGAGAATTCTACAACAACTATCCCAATTCAGGCCTCCGTCATCTCTTCTCGATCTCAGACGTCCGCAATGTTGCTCATGTTAGTGATGATGAACGAGCTAGTATTGAATTAAGTATAATCGAAGAGGTAGAGGGAGATGAGTTGAGTAGTGTTACAATGAATGATTGTTAGGATTGTGATTGCTCTTTATGCATGCTACGCAGAGTGAGCATACAATACTCATTGTTCATTCACGATAAACAGTAGTACCTGACATGTGAGATGGAATGCACGTTGCATCATTGAGTTGGATTAAATTTCGATTAAGTAAACAACTCCATTCCATCGTTTGTCGTGAGCATCTCGATCACCTGCAGATATGGTAGGATTATATGTAGAACATAATTTCAATGCTGCAATACCTTTCGAGCTCGTTTGGGTCCGATCCTCATTCCTATATCTGTACGTGCCTCAACGAGTATCGCTTCTACAGCTTCAGCTCCCTAATTTTAGAACGAATTACAATCAGAATCACACATGACCTCACACTACTACTTACACATACTATGCATTAAGATCGAGAAGAGCAAACATGTTCGTACCTCGGTCTCGATACGAGCCATGAGTTCCAGCGGATTTGGAAATGTCGCGGCAAGTACTCTTGCGACACTCTCTGAAAATTCCCTAATGAACATTTTCGAGAGCGTATCTGACATGATCAAAAGTTACCTGAAAATCCTGGAATCATTGCAAGCATCTTTGTCCACCAATCGGAAACGAGACCGACGCGCTCCCGCTGTCCCTATGATGGTGATTATTTGTTACTTTTCTTCAATATCAACTCTTGAAGGATATTATCAATTAATTTAGTAATCGATATACAACTGTTGTGGCTGACATAGTTCTACCTTTGTGACATCTACGATGATCCTCTCTGATCTCTCCATGTGGAGACGAGCGGTGGCACGATGCAATTGACATAAGAAGAGTGCCGCCTCCTGCATCGAGTCAAAGCTTTCACAACGAAAAAAACAGTTACAGCTCCCTGGGTTGGCTACAATTCAATTTTAACAACTCACATCGGGTGAGTGCACCTCCCTGATTTGTGTCTTCAACTTCTCGTGCAATACTACTCCCTGTGCATCGCGCTGAAATACTGAATGCTTCAACGCTTGAGGGGGGGGGGGGGGTAAAGGGGTGGAACATAGTGTGTAACCTGGAACTTTTACGTTGATCGCTAACCTCCGAGTCCTTGACATTTAGCTTTCCATAAACGAGTAGGATGAGCAGAGCGTTGGAAACGCCGAGTGAGTAGCGCTGAAATATGGAAAAGACGTGTAGCCGGAAAGCAAGGTTGCTACACGCTGCGGGGAACGGAAAGGCGAATGTAAGAATGAGGAACGTGGCTAGTAGTATAATAATCGGCAGCTAACCAATTCAATAACATGCTGCTCAAGCGTTGAAGCCTTGATTTTCGTAGCAAGTTCTGCGGATTTAATGATGATCACTTCGATTGGTTCTTGAATCTGAATTTTGTATTTTTCCCGATACTGATTTCCGGTATTCTGTAACGGCTTATGAATTTGAGATGTATGTACCTAATATAAGGCCACATACCTAATGGCATCGTTCCCGGGCTCACATTAATGTACACCCGAAGAGTAGATCGTTAAAGTAGAAGTAGGAGGTTGTGGAATCACACAAACATTATGAACGGATTTTTTACCAAAATTATCACTTAGGAATATATTTGTTTTCGAAATAATCTTTATTGGAGAACAGCGATTGAGAAAGTATGGAACCTATTTGGATTTTGAAGAATGTCAATAAATAGTGTTCGCTGATTCACCATGCTCTCGATACGTTCAACTCCTCTGTCAGCATCTAGCTCCATTGCTTCGACACACTTTCGCCACCATTCAACGCGAGTCTCCAAATCAGATTTGATCTAAATCAACTTTTTTTCAATTACATTCATTCAACATATCGGAAGTCCACAGCTTACTTCGAGTTGTGTGAGAATTTTTCGATCTTCCATAAGAACACGTAAAGTCGCATCGAGGCCGGCTAAATTTGTCTATGCACTTTATATATTTTAATAGTATTAAAAATGGACTGACGAATTATTTCGATAGCTTCTCTGCCCACTCTACAGAAGAGGAATTCCTCTGCCTTAGTCTTCTTCGAAGTAGAAATTTCTCGCTCGATCGCTTTCCGCTTTTTTTCGTTCTAGAAGTTAGTTTTTTCTACAAATCACCAGCCAGTTTTAGAACACGTCGGCACTCTAACCAAACTTAAGATATTTGCATATCCTTTGTTGAGTATGCTGAAGATGTGCAGTATGCAGATGAAAAGGAATATCACAGAGAAAAAAATAGGATACCGCATCGTTAGCCTTTTTCAGATCTCTCGCTTGTTTTTTCTGATCTCGATCTGCTTGCTTTCTGAATTTTCGACTCATTGACTCACAATCGAGAGAGAAAAATTATACCTCTGATTTTCCTGTTCTGCTTCAATCCTGGTTTTCTTCGTCGTACCCTCGGTGCCTTCCGAAGCTGATTTAGCCAAGCTCGACACTCTAGAAAACTAATTAATTATAAAAATACTTCTAACAATCTGTAAACCATGTACGAGCAGTTGAACAACAACAAAATCATTATCGAACATGCATACCGCAAGGGCTGAACTGCAGAAACTGCTCCCGTACTATGCTTGTGAGGCGGAGAAATTGATGCATGGAGTGGGAGAATCTGTATAACAAGTGATCTCTATATTATACTATATTTTCTTATGCCTTTCGTGATTTTGAGCATTTATAAAAAAACGAAACGAGGAGTGAATTCATGCTCTGAACAGATGGTCCATTGGTCCTCAGTAAACTACACCTCGGGTGAGTTCAGGCGCATTCTAATCGGTCGCTGAGGCGAGCGACCAAGTTTTATGAACTTTGCCGCTGCTGCAACGGACAAATCTTCATCATCCGACAGTAGGATTACGTCGTCGTCCATACTATTAAAAATCGTCAACCATCAATACAATTATCGTATTGACATATGATATATCATAAATGTGCAGTATACATGTTATTGTTTGCCATCAATATAAACAATAACAACTTTTATTTTACTTTGAAAAGCAATACAAAAATGAGATATCTGAAAGGGCGAAAGAGATTATGAACGGAAAACATACGACTGAGCAACTGAAAGATCGGTGAGGAAATTGTAATTCTCTGTTGGACAGAGATAATAACAAAGATAAATTGAGAACGGGTCATTAAACAGTATCTTGTCAACATTAACTATAGAGATGAAAATGAATTTTTGACAGGGTGCATTTCTTACAGATATTAGTTTAAGTGAAGAGTTAGGTCCAGTAAAACCATCGTCCAGTTAGAATTTTCACACTCAGTCCCTGAGGGCCAGCTTCTCGTAGACATCTCTGACTTCCGGGTCCAATTTATTGAACTTCTTCTGGAGCTTTTTCAATCTCTTCTCGGGCTCAAGATCAGCGTACCTACAAAAGGAAAAAGAATAGTCGTTTGCTCAAATTACTTGGAAAATGGGATAAATGAAATGCTGGCACTTTTTTTAAATCGCCGGACCGGCCGGATTTCCCCTCAAGCCTCCATTTCCCTCTCCTCAGCAAATGAAAGGGGTCACCTCTCGTGGGAGACAGTTCGCGGAGACCCCTGCTCCGGTGAACACAAGTGACGAAATGCGTATTGTAATCTTTCTAAATACTCACACACGGTAAATAAAACACACTCACAGAGTAGAGGAGAGGGACATGAAATGCTCAAAGGCCGTCTTCGGCTCCTCTTTTCTCTTTTTCTTCGCACTTCCGGGAGCCTTCTTTTCACGAGCGTACTTCTCGGGGTGCATCTTCATAAAAACAAATAGTAAGGATTTCAAGTAAAATACATTTGAAACAAATCGCAAACTATGTTTGAACAATGCTCCTCACCATTTTATCGAGTCTCTTGATTGTCATTTGGACACTTTTCGTTTGTATATCACTCAGCATTTCTACGTTTTTCTCCAGGAATAACTGAAGATTCTCCACATATGCTGCCTTTTGTTTATCTGCTTCCTGCAAGCATACCAAGCATAACGGTGATCGCATTCACTTAGATTGCAGTGGGTGTACAATAAAAATATATACTTTCGATTTCGAGCAATCTGGCCCACTTCCTTGAGACAAACAAGAAACCAGAAGTGGCCTACTATGCACATCAGAGCCTACTCTTGATAAATGCGTTAAAAGATATATCCAAAAAGCTGTAGATTGCATGCGTTTGCATTTTAAAATAGCTAACCTTTTCCGCCTTAGCTTTGCCCTTCTCGTCTTGCTTCATTCGATCAGCAGCTTCCTGAAGCATTGAGATTCAAATATATATTTACTAAAAAGAGATGTAAATAAGCAGCAAACCTTGAGCATACCGAGACCGTTATCGATATCATTTAGCGCAGCATAGCAGAACAACTGGCTCTTCGGCTTGTGTGGGAACCCTTCAAGACTCATATTCATGATCAACTAAAATACACGGCTCTACTAGTATTCCTATGCAATATAGGTCAGTTTTCTTCCTCCCCCCTACTCCTAGGAAATAAATCTAAACCACTTATTTTTGTGAGCAAATTAAACAAGATTGAATTAAATTATGCTCTGAAATGAACGAATTCGCGACAAATGTCGAGTATTGACATGTGATTCACTATTTTCTTGCTTATTTTGAACTTACTAAACTAAAATAGCCTAGGTACGGGGGGG
>LS512780.1:78505-92649 GCA_900490845.1 Pristionchus japonicus | reverse complement strand
TTCTGGAATGTTCTAGAATGTTCTGGAACCTTCTCTTACGAAATTTCTGGAATGTTCTGGAATGTTCTCGAACCTTCCATGACCCTTTCCACCCCTTCCACTACCCCCTTCCCCCGGCCGGACACACGCACGGACGGACGGACGGACGGACGGACAGACGCACGCACAGACACCTCTGCTTTATATAGGAGTAATGATGCTTGTGGTGTATCTACCTATGGCATATGTTGTTCAATTGATGATGCAAAATTGTCTTTCGTAATCTGATATCCCTATTATGCCTCGAACCAGAAAATATGTGCAGGTTGTTATCTGTTTTTGATAGAATAGATAATGCAGGCATCGCTGTCACTCATCGATCGTCATGTGGCGGGAGTGGAATCTAACTCTGCCACTTGTCTGCTCATGCTGCATCTCGAACTAAGAGTTCATTGCTTCTATCATCTTCTTCCTCTTGCTAGACCAAGAGGTGGAGGAAGTGGTGGTGGAGGCAGTGGGGATGATGTGGATCAAGAGGTATATACGTTAGAATGCAAAACTTTCCTTAGTTATGATATTTGTAGGTGCACGATCTCGGTCGCGATATGGCTGCTTTCTACAAGCTTCTTACTGAAATTCTCGCGGTGTCTAAGATGAACTACATCTTTGACGGACTAGGCCACCTTTGTGCTGCAATTTTCATACATTCGAGGTACCTAAAAGTTGTGCACGTTTGTATCATAAGCAAGGTGGAGGAAAACTAAAAGCGTGTTGCTACAGTCAGCACATGCCTCGACTGACGGACGCAGGAAAGAAGCGAGTGTGCAGAAATATCTGGGGCGTGCAGCAGAGACTGAGTCAACTCACAGGAAGGAGAGAAGCGCAATTGGAAAGGTTCGAATAACAATTATAATGATTCTTATCACCTTCATTGAATTTCGGTTTTGCTATTTTTTAGTATTCTTTATTATTTGCCATTCTTTATTGTTGGACTTCTGAAAACGTAGGCTATGCTCACAGATTCCCAAGATACAGAGATACAGTAGATTCCCGTTTACTCACAGAGAGTAGATCTTTTATTGTAATGGTTGACATTTTTCACAGATTTTGAAATACTTTTTACTCCAATCCTGATTGATTATGGTTGAATTGTATTGTAACTGTTATTAACAGAGCTCGTGCCTTCTACGAATTGCTCTCTTCGGAACTCGATCGAATTATCGCCCTTGTGCCCGAGACAAGCAAGCAATTCTCCAGTATGGAGTTGGGACATCTTATCGGTTAGTCAATAAATTATCGATTAGATTCTAAGGCTTAAAACAAGATACTCATTCATGATTAAAGGTGTGCTATGGAGAACACGTATTCGTGTATGTTCTATGTGAACGTAGTCAATTATTGTCGTGTGCCCATTGTAGCGATGACTGGCGAACTTACAGGCTTGGCCATCCGCTCGCATCCTCTTCTTTCTACTCAGCCCGGTGCACTCGACTCGTATCTGCATCAACTGAATAATGCAATTCGTGCAGCACGATAATAGCCGAGTGGTCGAGGGCGTCGACTAGAGACTGCTCACGCGCACTATTTCAAATTAGCAATCGCAAATAGTCCCGAAAAATAGGTTCGATTTCAACGGGTGCCACTATTAAAATATGTTCATAATATATCGATTGAATTGGCGACACTTTACTTGTCTTTGTTTAATAATCTTAGCCTGACGAGTTCTGTATAGTAATAATTTCACGTGCGAGAGAGAGAGAGAGTATTTTTCATTATGTCATTAACTAAATATACTTACCGTAACCCGCTAAATTATTGTTCCGTTTGTTTATACTTGTATGTGTAACTCGGATGATTTTGTATTAAAGAGCTGTGATACAAACGATGCAAACGATATGCGGTGCAGCAAATCTATGGATACAACTATATCTCTCCGAAATTTTTATTTTGATGTCGCTTACTTTTATATTTTTAATAATGGGGTGTTACCGTATTTCACTTGCTTGTTGTTGTCGTCGAGACCCAATCTCGACAAGGACCACGAAATTGACTTATACCCTTGGCACACACGAATGATTGTTACGAGTATCCCCTCCAAATTTCCCTCTCTATACCGATGCTTCTAGCCGGCGAGAGACATGCTTACCTATGAGACATTTGTAGTGCCCACACATGGAACAATATGCTTTGTCGCTCTAAATCTCTCGCTTTCCCCGTTTCTTGAGTGTCGCTGCCTCTTCTCCATCTTCCAACCTCTAATCCGACGATGATTCAATTGCTTCCTCTTGAGGATAGGCTGCCTAACGAGTCCTCCTGTCAAGGATGAAAGAAATACGGTACTGGAAGCGGATGCATCAGATTCGCAACAGAATCGAGATAACTGAATCACATCTAGTCTAAAGGATATAATACTTGGAGATTTCCAAATGAGACCCAGCAAGCACGAAGGTTAGATAGTCGGGGCCCTCGTCCTCAAACCACCAATTTTGCAACATTTCTCAATACGCTTAGGACGGATAACCATATGTGCCGCACTGCTTTTAACAACAATAATAATAATAATGATAAAAAACACCAGAAATTTCAATTGAGCAATCGAACAGCCGCAAAATTTCCTTCTTCCTATCTGCTTCATGCTTAAGCATAGATACTCTCTCGTTCTCTACAGTTAGAGTATGCGAGAGAGCGAAGGAAGAATCCTCAAAAGAGATGGAGACTAAAAGGACAAAGAGACGTCACGCTGTGATTTCTAACGAGGATGATCGCGAGCAGATGAATTGTGAATGTGGAATGGGACAGATTTTTATCGAGATTCGCTTTGGATGGTTTCATGTAGAAATACAGAAATACAGAAACTTCTCTTCGTTATACTAATTTTCGTTATTTATATGTGTGAATTAAAGATTACGCTTTTCTTCATTTCTTTTCTATCTCACTTCTTGCCCCTCTTCTCTACACCCTCTCTCTGAAAGAGATCTCTAGATCCAACTTGGTAGATAATATGCACTGAGCGAAATAGATTTAAAAGAAGTCGAGGATAGAATGTTAGTGAAGTTTAAGCGACTTGTGTTGATCCCAGGCCATGAGAGTAGCATCGAATTTATTCTTCACCCCTCCCTTCTCCTCTTTCTTCCACTCATTTCCTCCTCATTCCGATCTCCCGCGACCACATTTCACACTCATTTGAATGGATCCCAAGAGTAGCGGGACAATGTCGATATCTCTCCCATCGGAGAGCTCATAAAACCGCGCGGCAGTCACTTCCATTATTACGACCGCATCACTTAGCGCTTCCTACCGAAACTTGATGCCTTCAGTCTAAATGCTTTATATTTTGATTCCATGTATTTTTTTTTCATATTTATGCTATCTATCTCATTATCATCGCCTCCTGTCAAGTGCTCACTTTTCAAATTTATCGAGTAAAATACGGGTCGCAGTCTCTTCATTTCACACACTCTCTACTTACAGAGCGACGAGAGAGTGTGTGAAATGAAGAGACAAGAGAGAGTGTGTGAAATGAAGAGAATTACCCGAATTTGTGAAATGAAGAGAATTATCCGAATCTAATCGCAATTGAACTATGTGTACTCTATTAATGCTTTGTTTTAAGTAAGTAATAAGATTCTGTCACTTTCCTACGAATTCGTGATTGGTCTCGACTTCTTTCATGCCTACAGTAGTCTTCTATTCGCCTTCTCTTCTCGAGAGTGCCCCGCCCCTTCAGTGTCGGGCTCAACGGACCATGAAGAAAGAGGGAGCAATGGCGGAGGGAGTTACACAAAGCCCCTCGCTCCTCTGCCCATCCATCTCGAGACCCGCCCTGAGTCCTCACTCTAAGCTCCCTCCAGTCTCTACTCCTTCATATCTACCGTATACCCTGCATGCAAGTCGAATGGATACAGAGGCTTCTCGCATCGCAGCTAGCTCACTGGTCAGCTGCTGCAGCTGCCACTGTATCAACTAATGAGTTGCAAGCATCTACAACATTCGGACATCTTCCCACGACGGTTCCGAGCACGGTAGATGTTTTTTTGGGTTGAATTCGTGCTACCGTTTCCTAGTCTCCAAACTTTGAGGGAGGCAAAGTTAAGACGGCTTACGAACTGAGGCTAAGTAGTCGCCCCGGGGGCAGAGGATAGGTGGATAAAGGAAGGATAATACGGGTAGTATCCTCCCGATCCTCATATCATCTCCACTTCCTCCAATGTTCACACACGCTCTCTAACCTACAAGAGTGTGCTTCAAATTGAGATGCTCTTCCTATCTGGCAAACACGGATAGGTTCTGCTTATTGTTTAAAGCTGTTTAAAAAGGAAATTTCCGGGGGAGGGTGGGGGGATCCGCCACACTTTCCGATGCTTCAGCAACCTCAATCGACTGCTGGAGTTTCTGTGTCGAATGATAGAGAGGATGAATCTGTTCCCGTCATAGAGTGCGTCGTGTGTGGAGACAAGGTGCGAATATTGTTACTTATCTCATAATGCTACAAGACGACGTTTCCTAAAGTTCGCACATCTCAGGCAAGCGGAAAGCACTACGGACAATTCTCATGCGAGGGATGCAAGAGCTTCTTTAAAAGGTTTATACGAAAGCACTTCAGTACAATGATTATGATTCCGTATTGTAAAACTGAATAATATCTTCACAAAAACTCCAATCCTAATTCCTTTTTCTTAGTAGTTTATTTCTTTAGATTTGGAGTGAGATTGTACAGTGATTATTCTTGTTTTTTAGGGTTCGGGGTCGTAAGGTTATCATATCATTTTCCCTGATTTCCAAGGAAATCCATCGTACCGTTTTCCTAGATCAATTCGTCGATCGCTTTCCTATTCCTGTCGTGGAACGAAAACATGCCCAGTCGACATACATCATCGGTCAGATTTTATTAAGAGCGAAGAACAATTAGACTAAATAGCTACTAAATACCTTCGATCATTCATCGCAGGAATCAGTGCCAGTTCTGTCGTCTCAAGAAGTGCCTCAAAATGGGGATGCGCAAGGAGGGATCAAGAGGTTATTTCCCCATATTCATCTCTTTGATGTACGATGACACAAAAAATTTAAGCAAGCAGAGGACGTGCGAATCTACTCCCACCATTCTTCTTTCAATTGCCATCAGGTCTGTACTTGGCCTTCGAGCCCCGTACTTAAGATTTTCGTATCACATTTATTCATTTAGGTAACGGCACTACCGCAGGATTCCCTCTTCCATCTGGTCTGAGTTTGCCGTCCTTTTCGTTTCCTTTTCCAGGTACTTTTTTTTCTGCTCTTTTCACTACCAATGCAAATCTCAATCGAGAACGCCTTATGAGCAATTAAAACCATACTTTCCTTCATGCAGGATTCATCCCCTCTCCAAATATCTCCAATCTTTCTCCTTCCAATCCTCCAATTCATTTGCCGTTCCTCTCGACCTCAACCCATCCACTCCTTCCCATCTCACTTGCTCCTCTTTTACTCGCCGAGGGCCCGCCTTCGGGGAACATCGAGAGTGGTAAGCGATAAATATGTGGGGGGACATATCGTAATAGAATATAACATGGAAACAGAAAAAGATAAGCAACAGCTACACGTACATGACCGTATGCATCATGAAATGTGTATTGTCCTCCCTAATTCCCTTTCGAAATATACATTTTAAATTGCAGCAGAAATATCGGATCTTTCTCCGGATGCAGCAAGGGAAATCTGCAAGAAGGTTCTTCGTACAACTCTCTTCTGGGCACGAAGAGTCCTTGCCTCTATTGGATCGGAAACATCTCAGATTGAGCAAGTACGAATTGATTGCATCATTTAAAAAAAGGCTAGAGTTTCTACCGGTGGATAGAGTTGCAAAAAATGTTGTTCCATTATAATTATTTTCGTTATTGATCTATCTTTCAATATCTGAAAAGCATCATCTTTCTAACCTTTTCGTTTTCCTTCTGACAGTCTATCTGATTTTTGATTAACAAAAACAAAACAAAAATAAAAGGCAAATAAATATATTTGCAGGCTTTGTTGCTGCACGCAGCCTGGCCAACCATTTTCGTTTTCCAGTTGAATCAATCCGGTTGGTTATCGGCTAACTCCGATGGTCCTTCAATGTTACTGTTCATTTCACTTGCAGGTGCATTTTCCGTGCTCCAGTTACTGTTGGCAGAGTCAAGGAAAGATCATTCGAAAGTAGATGATGAGAAAAATGAAAAGGAAGAATTAGAAAATCATAAGGTAAAAGAAGAGAAGTAGATACACGAATGATTACTGCACGTTTTCAATTCCTGAATAGTGTTCCTCGATAATGGGATAATTGTCGATTTGATCTCATAAAATAAAATGGAAATTGCAGTTACTGCAGCACAATGTAGATCGTCTCAATGAGTGTAAGATTGACCTGCCGGAGATTGCTGCGTGCAAAGGACTCGCTCTCTTTCATTCAGGTTTCTTTGTTCAGTAATACAATTAGTTTTCTCTATTAACATTAAGACACTGATGCATAGTTGAAAACCTACTTAGTTAAATCTGAAATGTTTTCCAATACATCAGAAACGCAGATCTCCATACCGTAGTTTACTTCTCCCGACCTCACTCCTACTAATCTATCACTGACTCTCTCTATTCCTATCCATTTCTCCTATCGCTCGCCCTATCTTGACATGACATGTGTCCCTCCTTTCTCTTTTTGTGAATTCGTTTCCCTCCCACCCTTCTCCAGTTGGGGTGAGGAGGAACAGAAAGCAATGAGGAGAAGAGAAGGGATTAAAGACGGCTCCTTACTCTGCCCGAAAAGACTTTCTACACTTCAACCATGTTTTTAAAAAGTGATAGCAGAAGAAAATCAGAAAGTGTTACCCGTACAATTTTTTTGTGTTTAACACTAGTTAAAACCGGATTTCATGATCTAATTGCAGAAACATCTGGCCTCTCGATGCGTGATTCTGTCGAAAGAATAAAAGAACGCGTGGTTTCGGGATTGAAAGAATACTGTAGAGATAGGAGAGGAAACTTGGAAGAGGTTAGAGAAGATTCAGAATTATTGATAGAAAATATCAAGTTTATAAAGAATCCGATTTATGTTAACGCACGTATTCACTTTCTTCAGACTGAAAGAACGATCACTTTACAATCGATTGTTTCTTCTCTTCGGACTATACTTAAATCGGATGAGATTGCAACCGCAGTTCTTGGAGAGGTGTGTGATCCACTTAATTGCCGGGAATCTAACATTATGATTTGCGTATTTTCAGGCCTGCAAGATGAACGAAATATTTCTAGAGGTTTTCTCTGATCAGAATTCATTTATTCCCGTACCCTCGTTTTCCATAAGTACATCAAACAATGGGAGTATCTGGCCCTTGCCATCATTTCGCTCTCCTTCCATATTCCCATCTTTTCCATTCTTGCCTCTGAATCAACCGTTTCCAATAGCTCCGAATGATTTTAATTGAGATTGCAGATGAAACCAATGATCTCGAATACAATATTTGCCATGAAAAATAATGCCATATGAAAAAATGTAATAAATATTAATAATTTCATTCAATGTAAGAGAAAAAGAGTTCAACTAAAAGAAGAGCAAAAAACATTGGAGTAAAGTAAATTGGGGCATTATCGACAAAAATCGATTTAGAAATGCCGCTGGCAATAAATAAATCGATCATATCGAAGTAGCGAATACAAAATCATAACAATAATGACACAACAATGAATTTTCGATGATCATTTGGTTTAACTTAAAATGATAGAGTGAAGAGATTAGAAATGCTTTGTGTAATCAATGGTTACTGTGCTTCTTTTAGGTTTGAACTGAGTATAGGCGATTCCCACGAGTTCGAATAGCTTCTTCGAAGCATCCATCTTCCAACTGTCTCTATCTGCGAGATAAATAACCTCCTTGACTCTGCTTTGCACCACAATCTTGGCACACTCATTGCAGGGAAAGAGTGTTGTGTATAGTCGACATCCTTCCAGATCCACACAATTCTTGTTCATCACTGCATTCATTTCTGCATGACACACAAATGTGTTCTTATCCTCAAAATATACCATTGATTGTTCTAGACTGTTCCACAACAGTTACTTACCTGAAGAGGGTCACTTTCACTCTTTCCCCATGGCATAATCGAATCTGGACATCCCCCTGAATTTTGAATTTCATTGCAGTGCAAGGATAAATTTGATCTTGACATCCATGAATTGTTATATTTTTCATAAAAGATAAAAATGCGAAATTTAAAAAAATCCTTACACGGTGAGCCGTTGTAACCTGCTGCTACAACTCGATATCGAGAGTCGACAAGCACACATCCAACCTTAAACAAGTTTACAATCCGTTACATTATACAGTTTTTACCTGTGTGTTAGGATCTTTGCTCCGTTGTCCAGTGAGTATAGCGATACCCATAAAGTATTCGTCCCACTCGAGATATCCTTCGCGAGGTCCGGAATCAGTAGAAGAGGTAGTTTCCATGAAGAAAATAGATTCCAGAAGCACTTTGAAATTAATACTAATTATATTCCATCACTTGAATAAAGCGTGAACAACTCTCCCGCCATTGGCTAACAGCCAACTTTTAAACATAACCACATGAGAGCGAAACACGGAGGAAATAGTGCCAGCCGATTGAGGAATGGTCGAAAAATATAATAGACCCAAGCTATGCTATATCTCCCAAGATCTTTGTATATCACTTTCCGCATTTTAGCTGCCTTACACACCTTATTCCTGCAAGTGTCCGAATGCGCTTATGTAAATATACAAGTTAAGCGACTATGCACATATGCCATGAAGGTTTAAAATGAAGCCATGCTTATTAAAATTACAGTTAAAATTACCATCAATTTTGCTTGTTCATTTTAATAATGTTTTTTCTTCATTCAAATTTTATCATAGATATTCATGATGCAGTGTCGATTTTCAAATTACTTGGTTCAGAATACAAAGTCAAAAATATGTAGTACATAGAAGGTGAAAAGATATTCAATAGTTTGAAGTATTCGTTGCATGGCTGGCTGAAATCGCCATCGCCGGTGTTTTACTGCATTGAAGCCATTTAAGAAGTAATCTTCTGAATTCCAAGAACATTTTCAATAGCTCCCTCCGTTGAATGATAGTTGTATACCTGTACTCCTTGATGGTGCATATTAGAACAGAACCATCAATGAGTGGATGAATCCCAAAGAAAAATGGTGATATATCTGCAATGAAGGGAAAGTGTAGGCCAAGAAGTGGAACGGAAAGCGCAATGAGAGGAGGAGAATAAGCGGTGATCACAGGAAGCATCGTCTGCAAATTTCAACGTACATAGATTTTATTTGCAATATGCGTGAGGTCAACTGTGAATTATTCAAAAGGAGTGTGGAGAGGATTTTTTGAACAGCTCAATGCGTACAGCCTCAATTAAGATACCTGATACATGAGTGCTCTCATTAACTGTTTCGACATCTGGTTCGTCTTTTCACTCTGTATTCCCGAATTTAATTTCATGTGGCTTAAAGCGTCTTGTTTTTCGAAATTTGATAAATCGATATTTCTTGTGAGCTCAGTTGATACTAGGATATGTCGCACTTGCCTTCCGATTTTGTATGCAGCATAGACCATGTATCCATAACAAAATGCCATCGTCGCAGCCATTACAACAACACCAAATATCGGTTTCCATCTTGGACCAATGAAGGTACCGTTGGTCTGGAGATATTCGATCCTTGTATGTAGTGTAAGATCATTTTTCTTACCCAAAACACTGCAATGATGTACTGATCAACATCTTGGCTGGAACTGATAGAATGAGCTCTCAGGATTGGCTCCGCGTAAGTGATTGTGAATTCGTTTGAATCGTAAAGCCAATACATCACAGCATACCTGCGAATCTCGCATCAATTCCTTGAAAAATTGGCATTATTTGAACGCTTCAAGATCTCTACTAGGGTTGGCAAAACGATTACGATATAACGATGCCGAAATGGAGAGGAGAGAGGGTTTCGGCATCGAAATAATTTCGATGCATCGTAATGACCCATCCCAATGGATTTTATGCAAATCACGCTAATGCGCACCCGCAAAACATTTCGATGCATCGTAATGATTTCGATGCCGAAACCCGCTCCCTTCCCTCTCCCCTCCATTACGATGCCGAAACCCTCTTTCCTCTCCATTTCAGCATCGTAATGGCGAGGCGAGAGAGCCCTCGCCATTGCGATGCCGAAATGATCGTATTGCCAACTCTAATCTCTACCATGAACAAGGGCTACTGGTTAGTTTGCCGAAAAATCGTTTTTGATCGTGAATAGTATTGAAAGCCACTTACCATGAACCGCCGACAGCGACTCCACAGCCGAATATCACTAGGAAGAACAACGGTTTCGAAAAAAGTGCAGCGTAAGCGGATCTGCGCAACTCTTCATTTACGGCAATCTAGCTTGAACACAAACCCCTTCACTGCAAGAAGTCGGTACAGGAAATGAAAAACGAGAACAACGTATGAATGAGAATGTGCTGTTGCATAGAAACAGACCGCAACTTTTCCTAAATAATTTACACATTTTAGCAATATTGGTTGTGAGTAGTATTGTTCAGTGAATACCTGTGATGTACCCGTGCGCTGCCATATAGAAAACGTTAGCCCATGCTTCTGGAATCTGGATAACGAATAAAGCCTTTCGTCAGCTTTGAACTTACAGGCTGTACGAGAAAATGCACTAATCCATAATAAATGTCAACAGATGCGAATGAAACAAGCAAGTATCGGTATGCTCCGAATTCTTTTCTATTGCACTTCAAAATCAGTGCAATTAGAGTTCCATTCAAGATAAGCGATAGTACTAGAAAAATAGGCCTATCAATGTTAGGTGAATCGAAGAAAAATTAACCGATTGCAATGTGTTGAAAGACGATATAACAGATCTGAAATTTTGTTCTGAGTTATTGAAGTTCTACAAAATTCTCACATTTTTTGCATAGTTGTCGTATAGTTTATGGTGCTCGAACATAACGATGGGAAATATAACTTGTATGTGAAACTTTTAGGATAATCAATTCGCCGGGACGGATTAAAAAAAGTAAAGCAAAATCTAGCACAAGTTCCCACAAGAATAAAAAGGTGATGTAATTACTATTCTCACTAGTTTCTTAGAATCGAATGTTACTGGAATATGTATTGACCGAGTTAATTCAAAAGTAATGGAATTTCGCATTCAGCTGAAAACAGGCTTCGAGTACTTGTTTCCTACGCTTTTGGTGAAACATAATTCGGAGTTTTGGAATTGTGAATGGTAGAAGCCTTGTGAGCGAATCTGGAATTGCACAGATACAGATATACAGATATTTATCCTGACATCTTGCAATGGTCGCAACTTTCGGGAGGGGATACGGATCTTCGTACTCAAAATGTCGCTGAGTCAAGGGAGGGAATCTTCTTACATTTGTCTCCTCAATTGATAGTCCCACTTAGTCGAGATCGTTTGAGGCGTGAAGTAGATCATCCAGTCGCCGAATTCCGTACTTAGCATGGTTAAAACGCGTTCCGCGTAAGAACGTTCAAATCCGATGTGCAGGTGGCACAGTTGCTCAAAATAGTCTCAGGAAGCTCAAACTTTGTGGTTAGAGTCCCTAGGGGTGGGACACACTTCAGCCAAAAAGTTGGACCCAAAAGTTGATCTTTGATCTTTGAGATCGACTTTTTTCTCTTTGATTTTGACCCCTCATGTTATATACCATTCGATAGAGCATCAAAAGTTATGCTTACTGGCAAATTTTCAAAGGGTTTGAACTTCAAATTTTCGAGAAACACGAGAGATAGTGAAAAAATGGCTCTCTCAAACTTTTCAAAAAAATATTACACCATGTTCCAATGGATTCTTCCTCCTAGAAACTTTACATGCTATGTAAAAATGTACGAAGAATTTAATAAAAAAATTTCCAAAGTGATACGACATACCCGGACATCACTTTTTCTCAAAAAACTAGCATGCAATCGCTCGACACAGGTTCGAATCCGCCTGCCCCCGGAAATTTTTGCCCAACATTTGTTTCGCTCAAAATGATGATTTTTCGCATCCCATTCACTTTGATTACTTGAGAAGTAACATATCTTAGTGTCTGTCTGTCTGTTTGTTTGTTTGTTTGTGACTAACGTCTGTCACGCTTTTGAAAAATCTCTATAACTGGACTAAAAGTGATCGCCCAAGCCCATGCCCGATACCATACGAACCCCTACGAAAAACTTTTCCAAAAAATTTGCATATTACATAATGATGACGCAATATGATGAAATCTCTTTTCACGCCGTTTTCGCCTGAAACTCAACCAAATGACTTGGGCGAACCACCAAACAACTTCGCTTGACTAAATTATTCAAAATTTGCATAAATTTCATAGTGATGACGCAATATGACGAAATTTTTGTCCACACTTTATTCGCTTCAAACTCGATCAAATCACTCGGGAGAACCACCAAACAACTTCACGTGACTAAAACTTTCAAAATCTGCATATTACATAGTGATGACGCAATATGACGAAATTTCTGTCCACACCTTATTCGCTTCAAACTCGATCAAATCACTCGGGAGAACCACCAAACAACTTCACGTGACTAAAACTTTCAAAATCTGCATATTACATAGTGATGACGCAATATGAAGAAATTTCTCTTCACACTGTATTCGCTTGAAACTCAACCAAATGACTCGGGCGAACGACTAAACAGCTTCATGCGCAGGAAACTTTCAAAATCACACTGCTTTCATGATGTTTAATGGATTGTGGGGACTATCTCGATGGCAATGTGTGAAAGGGTCGTGTGGATAGGAGTGGGAGAAAAGTTGCGACGGAGCCACGAAGTGGCGAAGTTGCAACTTTTGCTATACGAGACAATACCCTCCTCAAGACTTACGATGGTTCCCAGAGACCGGATCGCCCCACCCTCCAGGCCGACGTAGGTGACTGGCTCACCCCTCTTTCTAGATTGACGTATTTAGCCGGATCGCCCGCTCCTTTCCGTAGGATCATACAGCGCTATTAAAAAAACCTCAATGCATGGCCCGACGTGCGATGCGCTTGCGAAAGGCTCATGAGGCTGAGATCTTTTCGAAAAAGTTGCGATGGAGCCACGGAATGGCGGAGTCTCTCGACTCACGGGCCTTTCGCAAGGGAGGATGCAGGCTTGCAATTCAAGTGACTCTATGATAACCCTAACACACACCCCGGTGTACAACGTAGCAACCGTAGGTTGCTAGATTATGTTTTTGTGTTGTTTTAACATTGCTCTGCAAACGTTGATGTTTATCTGAAGTCAAAAATCTAAACCCATTTTTTCACATAAGGGGGGACCCTTATGTGAAAAATGACTTAGAAAAATATTAGGACAAAAAGATTGAAAAAGTGACTCATGCGCGAAAAATATCAAAGATGTGTAATACTAGATGTCATAGGTCATGATAGTTGGGTCGTTTCTGGCATGACCTCCACCTTGATTTTTCACATAAGGGTCCCCCCTTATGTGAAAAAATGGGTTTAGATTTTTGACTTCAGATAAACATCAACGTTTGCAGAACATTGTTAAAACAACACAAAAACATAATCAAAGTGAATGGGATGCGAAAAATCATCATTTTGAGCGAAACAAATGTTGGCAAAAATTTCCGGGGGCAGGCGGATTGGAACCTGCGTCAAGCGATTGCATGCTAGTTTTTTGAGAAAAAGTGATGTCCGGGTATGTCGTATCACTTAGGAAATTTTTTTATTAAATTCTTCGTACATTTTTACACAGCATGTAAAGTTTCTAGGAGGAAGAATCCATTGGAACATGGTGAAATAATTAGTTGAAAAAGTTGAGAGAGCACTTTTTTCACCATTTCTCGTGTTTCTCGAAAAGTTGAAGTTCAAACCCTTTGAAAATTTGCCATTAAAGTTCCCCTCCACACCTAAAATTACCCCCACTTTTTATTCGATTTTATGAAATAACGAGGCGCCAAACTATCGTACTTGAAGAAAAAATGCAAAAATAATTAAAATTCGGCCCGTGGTGATTTATTAAAAACGAGGGATTGAGCTAAACATCCTACGTGGATTTGTTAACTACGGTAATATCGGCTGTTCTGTCTGCGGTTACGGTAGTACCGCCTTTGCATTTTTTGCGCTCTTTTTGTTTTCTTTCTTTCTTCTTTTGTTTTATCGTTTAAAT
>LS512780.1:46549-58278 GCA_900490845.1 Pristionchus japonicus | reverse complement strand
AATCTAAACTACTCTCTGGGCTGCTCAGGGGACCACTAACGTGAAGCACAAGAACATTTGAGTCTATCTCTTCAACTTTGTAATTTATGATTTTCCGAACATTTCTCACATTTGATGGCTTTTCTCCTGCTGCAACAGTGGAAACTCCGAACAAGGGGTGCAATGAGCAATGTGAGCCCAAGACCCTCCTAACGCTAGAATATGGGATGGCTGGCCCCGTTCCGGGAGGAACGTGTCCGGGGTGTATGTGAAAATCCTCGATTTTTACAGAGCAGGTCTCTTAAGTTTCTCTGGAACTATCAAACTCACGCAATCGGCCCGAGAACCTCCGTAAATGCATGATCATGAGTAGCCTTGTCGTTGTCTGACAATGTACGACGTACCTGAGAGATGTCTCGTTTATTCTCATTGCTCGTAATTCCAAGGCTATGTTATATGAAAAATCTAGAGGTGACAAAAGCTCTGTTAATGAGCATTCTAGATACACACATCTATGTGGTAATCTTGGTTTACCTCGCCCTTTTGGAAAATGGACCTTCCGGCTTTTGCTTGATGCCTCGTCGCCATATGTCGCGTGAGCACATCTCGGCGACGCTGGAATTGCAAATGAGTAAATTAAGGAAAAATTTCAGAACTCCGATATTCTCTGCTCCGATTGATTTCTAATCATCCATATACGCGTTGGCGAGAAACTATCAACTCTGTCATATGTATATTCAAACAGTCGTATAAATTATTAATTTTATATTTAAAGACAGAAGCTCACAGCAGCATAACTACACAGCGAACAGGCGTAAGGCTTCTCATCAGTGTGCGTTCTGAAAATTGATTATTTTTCTCAGTCATTTGTTAACTACTCTTTCCATTACTCGTTTGAATCCTTTGACCCAATATCTACTTCAAAACAAATTTGGCACATTTTTTACTAATGTACACAGTTATTGATGTACACCGTGTACAATTTGTTCTGAAAAACTTGATAGTTACTCACCGGCGATGGGTGCGGAGGTGGTCACTCCTAGAGAAATATCGATGACATCGATCACATTGAAAAGGCTTTTCTCCTGTATGCCGCCGCATGTGTCTTTAAAGAGAAATATTTAGCAATGTAAAACTGTCTATATTTTAGGTTTTATTCTATTTGATCTTATTGATTCAATTATTGACTCAAGTTTTAATATTCACCTCGAAAGAATATCGGGTCTTCTGAAGTCCTTCTTGCAAAAGTTGCACCAGAATTGTTGACGATTGGGATCGTTTGGGTCGAGATCGGAGTCATCTGGCACTGAAATATGTAGGTAGATGTTAGATAGGAAAGGAATAAGTAAACATGAAATTAGTGAAAACAATCGAAAACCCGACCTGATATCGCACTTCCAGTAGGGGAGACTTTGCTGCTTACGTCGCACGATGTGGGGGCGAATGAAGAAGTGGTTGTGTGTGGGGAAAGAAAGGATGACTGCGAAGTGGCCGCAAACGACGTTGTTGGTCTGGGACTCAATTGTGAAGATGCCAGTTTTGCTCCGGAAGAATGGCCTTCACCAGTAGCCGGTGTTGCAGCCGCTGCAGCTTGAGCGTAAAGCGACGACCAAATCTTCAATGAGCATCACTTGCAACTAAGCTGTCAAAGCAAGCTGTGTAATTCTCTAAACGAAAAAGTTGCTTTAATTTGACCTCACGTTTGAGAGAATACCAAATGCTCTGTTTCATTTGAATGAGAAGTTTGAAAAATACTGGTTAAAAATGTAATAAATGAAGTAAAATAAATTATTACATATAAACAATTCTTACAGTAATAGGCACTGCAGGGGAGACGGAAGAATGGTCTACCATAACGGAAAGTCCTGAATTACGTTTTTTATTGCGAAATTTATTTCATTACGATATGAACAATTTACTACAATATGAAAGTAAGCACTCACTTGAATTGAAGTCTGTGGGTTTGCTGGTGAAAAAAGCCGAACCGACAGGCATCGATTCAGATCCGCGCAAATTTGCGTGCTGCAATCGCTAATATCATTTGGACAGTATCCCTATCTAAAGATGACAGCTTAATCTGGTTCTATGTTTTTTTTGTATTGATGCAATAATTTTCTCAATCAATAAAAGTAGAGCTCGTGTTTGAGCTTAGTAGTTCATTCCATGAAGCTGCTGAGAAGAATAGGCGATCAATGGTTTGGCCGCACATGCGGAAACTGTTATTTTTTCTACCGAATCGTTTTCCCACCTTCGACCATCTCACACTAGCCCGCTGGAGGGATGAAGATGCGAATGTTATCAAATAGTTCAGGTTTCTTTTTTCCATGGATCAGATTCCTTTTGAAATGACCTGATTGCTTGCCGATGTAGTGCATCCTCCCGGCATCAGAGACTGCTTGCGTTCTAGTGCGGCGTGTGATCGCTGTACTGGTTTGTGCTGTGTATCCTGTTGTTGCTGTCTCTGTTGTTGCGATGCCGCCTTGTCACTGGCTTCACTGTAATTGAAAAAAAATGTTTGATGTTCATTATTTGCGAAAAAAAACTGCATAATAAGCATACCGAAATGATTTAAGTACTTGAAGCAGCTCCTCTTCTTGCTGTTTTTGCTTTGTTCTATCAGGTGGACGGAATGCGGACGAAGATGCATCCCTGTCCAGACCAGAGCACTCGGCAGATGATGCTGCATAGGATATTACTTTGTTTGAATCACATTGTGTGCTTGTGTAATTCACCAGAAGAATGGCTATTCACTATTCATCCCAAACCGCAAAAACTGTGTTAGGCAATCTAATTTATAGAGCAATTGAAATATCCATTCTTCCTGAGAGTGGATTAAACTGTGGAATAAATTAAACTGTGGAAACAACATCAAGCTTTTTGATTAATTTATATTTAAAATGTTCAAACCGGCTCGTTTGAATCCTGTTGCTACGTGATCGAACGTAAATCGGGTCGTAGCTGATTTAGATGTGTTTGGTGTTGAAAAAGCAGAGTCGCCCGAGGTGCCTGAGCGAATTATATGTGGGCATGTCCAAATGTACATACGACATAGTTGCTTCAGTTCAATAACAGCAATTAAGTATTTTTTTAAATGAGCTCTCAAAGTTTCTTACCAAAATTCAATGGTGAGAGCCCAGGAGGTGACAGGGGGGAGAGCGCTATCAAATTCGTCAAGGAGTGGCCTGAATATAACATAATTATTCGTTGCTGCAATGCATTTCGGGTATTTTGATTTGTCACATTTGCTAAACCATCGTTGAATTGGTTGCACATGAGCAATGAAATTTTATTGACACTCTATCCTATTCATAAGAAGCCTATACTACTCCGCTAATTGCCTTCATGCGTCAAAGAAACTCGTGCGCACACAGCACATGCGATTATGAGAAGCCTCGCGTATAATCTGTTCCAATGAGAGATGCGAAATCGACGACTCAACAAATCTGATACAAATTGGAATAAGAAAGTGGAATGAGGAATAGGATTTCAAATTGCTGTAGAATGATATTTAAACTAAACATTCCATTAACCAGGGTGCTGTAACAACTTAATATCTCACTCATTACGGGAACAGGAGGGCTCATTTGCACTGCTGAATCTGATCCGCTGCTAAATCGCTCGCTTCTCCACTTTGTGAATGCCAATCCGTTCGGGTATCGAATTGGAGTTGGCGAGAGAACGTCGGGCTGAAAAATACTCTCATTGTTCGTAATTATGGATTAAACATGAAAAAATAAAAAAAAACTTCAGAAAAGTTTGGGGCGAAACATATAGTTATGAGGTGTGCTAGCTGAATATTAGTAGGCATCTCAATCAGAGATCATATTTTCTGAAAAAAGAAGATTGAAAGTTCCCTCCACCGATGAGCATGTATTAGGACATACACACAAAACAATATAAAATGGCAAAATGATTATTTTGTGCCAATCTATTATAACTGCAATATGCATTTAAAAAGAAGGGCGAAAAATGAATAAAGAACATGAGTACCTGTTTTGAATTAAATTAAAAAAGTAAGTAAACACTACTTAACATTTACCGCCAAGGATTTTCCAAGCACGACATTTTCTGGATGGCTTCCTCCGGGCGTGGCATCCACGTGAAGCCGCACCCATATCCGCCATAGTGATAAGTTATCACTGATAACCCATAATCGTAACACTTCTTATCAGTCGAATGTTTCTATCAGTAGACACGCCTAATGGTTTGCGCCTAAAAAACATGCTTTCTCTGAACATAACTGAGTTCATCTTAAAAGTATATCCATTTCGCGTACTCATCTGTAAAAAACTAGCATGGGCGATCATAATCCACTTTTTTATCGTACGTATCTTTTGCAACATTTACCAAAATAATTCTGAAATTGCTAGAGTTTTTGGATTCAGATAACCGTGCGATCCATTCAGAATGCGATTTCTCAACTTCTCCATCCTCTTGAATAGTCATGACCGAAATTCCGGATCACATTACTTGCAATGCATTGGCTGCCAAAAATAGGTGTGTGAAAAAGTTAGTTTTGTAGTCTAATGAAGGGCTGCTGGAGCCAAATTTGAAGGATTGTCTACAGTCAGTAGGTGAATCATGGCAAGATTTAGAATTAGCCTCTAGCACCGTCAGAGACTGAGCTGTGAATTCTGCATTTTAAATATTCAGAATATGGGAACTCGATTTTTTTCTGATTAGCTCTCGGTCTGGTTCGGTTTTCAAAAAGAGGTGTCAAAAAGATTGGCGAATCGGAAAAATCCACCAAAGATTAATGGTTTTTTTTATGTGAAACTGGGATTGCGCCATCACTAGAAGAAAGAGGTTATTGCGAAGTTGCAGTTTTATACTATCTGAAAGACAGATAGTCTTGATAGATAGCAGATAGACAGATAACAACAATAAGAGATACAGAATATCTACTTTCCTGACGAAGAAGTTACACGCGATTGAAAAAAATGGCCAATGACCGCTACTGTATGCAGATCTATTTGAAGTGCGAAACTTTTTTCTCTCTGAATTTAACAGACTCGACCTCTCTTTCGGATCGTCAAGAGAGCATTGCGACATGAATAGTAGAGTCATTTTTTCACATTCCTAATCTATGTATTTTTGCACCTGTAGACCTTTCCAACCCTTTTCTTTAAAAATACTTTAGCGAATGTATTAAAATTTAGTTGACATTTATCATAATAAATGTTAACAGACCCCTGGCGTGAAGAAAGGAGAGGCGATCGAAGTGGTTGTGTTTGAAGTGCCTACAAGTTAAATGCAAGTTTAATCTCCAGTTGTATACTCAAAAGTATCTTAAAATGTGACATAGAGAGAATCCGAGTGATCAAAGTGTTTGACAAAAAACGTAGATACTTTATTCAACATTTTCATGATTTGCTCAAATATGCGAAAATACTTAGCTTACTTTCAACGACAGTCGCTTCCTCACGAATATCCTCACTCACACGCACAGTCGGAAGAGGAACTGGTGCGTTTATTCGATTAAGACGAACTGATGAAGATGGCCCCGCACGTTCCATCGTAGAGCCTGTGTTCAGACGATTTTCGAGTAGTGTAGTCGTCAATCATAAAGACGAAAACGAATGATCATCACGAGTTCTCGTAAGTGAATTGGGGCGGAGTCGAAAGCTACGACCTCTTCAGCAGCCTTATATACGTCACTTTCTCGTTAGATTTGCCCGCGTGTTTGCGTCTCTCGGAAAGGAAGAGGATTCTAAGTGGTTATGAAGCCTGAGAAGAAGGAAGCGAGAGATTATTATGCGAAACCGAGTTTCACGAGGCTAATTTGTGAGTTCTAGAGAAAGGTGAAATCTGACGTGAGTTACGAATTATTTTCCTGCAGCGGAACACCAAACATTGAGTTATAGTCACAATTTAAAAGTATGAATATTATAATAAAGCGAGCGATAAATTTTTTTTTTACATATATGAAGAACCCTGCAAAAAAGGTTCACGAAGATTTGATAATACATCAGCCATACTGTTTAGCCCATCTTCTCTCGATGCCAGGCGGTTGGATCAGTTGTAACTTAGAAGAATAAGAAGTTAACGAAATGAATTTGTTGCAAAAACTGCATCCAAGCGCTTAAGAAAAGAACATAAACAAAAAGGAAAAATCTCATCCCGCTAATCTCAAGGATTCAGGTTGAAATGCTCATTCATAGAAGTAGTGAGATGTTTACAACAAATGAAGTCGACCAGAAAAAGGGCCGAACTTTGGACTCACTTATTCGTAGTCTCGTGGGAATTTGGCAAGCTTCGACAAGGAAGTGAATTTTACTAAACTCGACATCTATGAAGATAGTGGAGCAATAAATCGCTTCGCCAAAAATGTTAATGCGTTATGTATGCTATGAACGGTGTATTTCTCGTTCATCCCACGCAGAGAAAGGAAAAGTAGTTAACCGAATTTGATCGTATGCTAAACCATTGACGTTTTCTTGACGTATGCCCATAGGGTAAGATAAATGTTATTGTTTATTTAATACATTACTTTTCTCTCTCGAGGAGGCTCCCTCTTGTTCCAGAAACGAAAGAAGTAAGGCGATACCTCCTAGGATCTCTCTACCACCCTTTTGCGTTTTCAGGCTCAGGTTGCCCACAGCGACACCAATTTTCAAGACATGCCAAATTTAAATTGGATTTACGGAAAATATTTTCCATAAAAAGCTGACTGGTCGTATCCGACAATTTTAGACAAGAGATGAAGCATACTTTTCTTATTGAATTAAAATAGAAAATTCCATTCAAATCTCTTGAACACAAAGATCATAAAATCGTATGACGAATTACTATGGTATTCCCAATGGAAACTGTTATCACACACGAAGTGAATCACCAAAAATTTCCGATTAGGACGGATCATTATGAAACTTTGCTATTGATAAGGAATGAATCAGCAAACTAATTTTGGGGAGATAAGCTTACCTTGCCATGCGTGAAATACCGAATTAGTGCATCGTTTGATGCAAAATCATAACATTTGAGCGAGGAAAAACGCTCATTTTAAGTTGACCGCAAAGGTATGACTTCAGCATATTTTGAGTAAAGTTTCTATGTTGAAAAGAGGTTTAAAGAACTGAAAGAATTCATGAATATTCGAGACACACACACACTCTCTCTCCCTCTTTTCCATCTTCTAAGAACTCGATGGCCTGGCCTGGGAACTCCTAGTTGTTTTGAGCTGTTCTACATGCCGCGGAAAAGAAGCGGGAGAAAACAAGCAATGAAAACGAACAAACGCAGCTTCCACATGCCCTCGGGCTCTCGTTCGCGAACTGTGAGCAATTTTCCTCTCACTTCAGCTCTCGATCCCATGTCTCGCTTATTGGAATATATTGTATTCAATCGGGGAAAAGTTCCGAGAAGAAGGGGGAGTGAGAAGGAATAGACAATTAATCCAGAGCACATGCGGACTAATGAGACTCACTGAATCAAACACATAGACATAAAGTCGTCGCGTCGCAAAAATCGCCCTCTTTTACTTTTGAGAACATGAAACAAGGTCAAAAATATCAATAATAGGCATAGATTTGATAAATAGAGCGCAGAAAGTGTTCCTTGGTAGTCCATGTGATTATGAGATGCAAAAAGGTTTGTTGTTGCAGCAAGATTAACTGAAATGATTGACATGTTCTCATAAAAAGATCTATCATTAAATAAAATCGCTTTCGAGAGCCATTATTATTAATAAAATGAAATGCTATCATATACCCGAACCATAGGTGAAGCAATGTTGATCATTCTGAGAATTATAAGAAGTCTAAAAGGTGAGAGTCTAAAAAGAAGTCTGCTTCACATGCATTCTCTCAACGCATTCTTTGGTTCTCTACGTCAATGGTTTTCTACGCGGGCGGAAATTCAACACTCACCCTAAGTGGCTTTAACCCAAAATACGGATATACTCATGACGCCGTTTGCATAAAGTGAGAGAAGGGTGTGGATTGGCTACCACACGACGGCTCTCAATCGTCGATGACGACGTCGTCCGAGAAAGGGAGAGAAGGAGGGGGAAGCTCTATTCGTCTGCGCTCTCTCTCAATGTGTGTGCTGCCTCTTCGAGCGCGAGTGAGCAAAACTTGCCTACTGACATCAACGCAATTCTCTAACTTGCGCACTAGACGTCTGCCCCCTCTCTTTCTCGCTAACTCTCTAACACTATCCATTATTAATAATTCATCCTTTTCTCTCGGGCGATCCACAAGTGTACCACGCGGTAAAGTCATTCGGTTAGCGCTTCTCACATTCAATAAGATTTAGAATTCGAACAGAAAGAAAAGAGTCGGCGAGGTGAATAGGTACGTTGTGCATTTTCTGTGCAGACAGAATTGTCTAAAATGGGAATCTGTATTACGATTACCTGTTAATCCAAGGATAGCTAAACTAACGATATCAATGAGAAAGATTGTACAAGTATCTGGGGGCATTTTTTTAAATTTGAAGACATCACATTAAAGATGCTGAATTCGTTTAACCTTTCGTAATGGAACTTACACAACAAAAAGGCTGTAGGCGTGGTTTAGCCTCTTTCTAACCCACGCTCTTCTCTTCGGAGAGTAGTGCCAGAAAAAGGGGGAAGGGAGAAAAGAAAGGAAAGGGAGAAGAAGGCGCGATGGGAACTTTTTGAGTTCATAGGAAGAAAGAAAATTTTGCTCCCAGTAGATGTGCGTTTTTGAAGAGGAATCAAAACGCTTGTTGAATTTTCATGGGACGATGGTCGTTGCAGGTAACCAATTTACAATTCAATAAATGCATGTGAACCATTCCTTATTTCTAACGTTTTTTTAATGAAAAAAGGATAGGTATGAGCTCAAAATTCTTTAGCAGTGATAAATTCAATTCCTTGCTCTGCCAATGCATTGAGACTCGTATTCACATTAAATGTAAATTGTAAAGAACCCACGCTACGTCGTCCTACCGATATTGAAATGTAGAAAATTATGTTCGTTTTGAGGGGAAATGGAAACGATGGGAGATAATCGGACTGGTAAGCTGCGATTTGGTCAAATTTAATTGGATGCGAAAAATCCGATTGAGTATCGAGAATAAAGTAAATCTTCGAAAGCAAAGCCTCAGTGCATTACACCGCCATTCTAGTTTTGTTCGGATTTCAGCAATTACTCGACTAATCACGAAACATTTATTTCCAAAAGGGAAAAGCGAGACACATAGTGAAGGAGAAGAGAAGGAACGTGTGACCAGCCAGGTGAATAAACCGGAAGGAAATTGAAAGGAGTTGAAAGACTTTCTATCGAGACAAAATGATTTCTTTCAGAGAGAGATGATTATTAAATGATATTCAAGAAGAAAGAGAGACAATTTAATGCAAGTGGCTCAATCTATGAATGCCAAGTGCAATCAAAATCAATCCGATAATATGCGTATGCGAATGTGATTCAGTACGTTCGGAACAGTGCTTCATGGCCTAGAGATGAGGGTGATTTTAAATATTTCGGAAATTTAGTGAGGTAAATTTGGATCGCAGGATCTCGAACAGGCAACGTGGTGAGAACGTGAAATCAGCTGTGAGACACATGACACACCTCATCTACTCATCGTTTGAGTTGTCTAGAATACTCAGCCTTGGGGGTCAGGCGGTTCTGCTTCTCTAACCCACGCGACTGCGTTCCTCCCTCACAAAACAATTGAGAAAGATGACAACAATGTCTGGTATGAGATGTAAAATCCGAGAATTTAAAATCAGATTAAAGTAGGTGAACGAAATTTATGGCAGTTGCCCACTTATTTATACATATTATACATACTTACAGCTATGTATTCGCAAATTGCTACAGAATGAAGAGGTTTTTGAGAAATAAGAGTGCGAGATTCACTGAAGATCAAGAGAGAAGTACAAGTTCAGGACAGAAGCAAGCGGCTGTTCTCTTCATTTTTTTTTCAATTTCTGCGCTCGCGATACTTACCCCTCTTGCTCATCTTGCTGAAGACAAATCGCTTTGAGGGTGAAAAAAACAACGATTGCGAAAGAAATAACTCATACAACAATGACCTAAACCCATTCCATCGGATCAGTACTGCTTCAGATCGAGCTGGTTATCTTTATCTACTATTTTCAATGTTTTCAACACTGACATCTTTTCGGCTCAATTACTACCCGTACCTTTCTAACTCCTACCTCTAACATGTTTATGAAGCTGTGGAGTGTGGGCCAATCTCTTGATCTTCGCTCCTGCACGTCCCTGGAGATCGACAAACTGTCCATTGTGATCCTCCTCCACCATGCGAAAACCAATTATGTTTAAGTAATCATATTCCATTTTTGATAGTGGATAAATACAAGAGAATACCCTCTTCACGATTCTCTTCGGCATGTTTGTCCTTAGTGCATCGTCCTGGTCAATACTCCGCAGACTCACCACTTCATTTTTCGTTTCACTGCTTTAGTCTCCCAGAGTTCGGTTCTAAAATTCGTTTGTCAATTCTGCATATGATATATGAATGTCGTTAGTCCTCACTCTGCACTTCTTATTAATACACAAATATGTTGTGTTTCGAACATTTTTCATACCTATTCACACTTCTTCACATATTTGCAACCTAATAGTTGTGTCCTACTCTATAAAATGTGAAGTGGAAGTGCAAAATAGCACACGGGGCAAGTTTCTCACTCAATCCCTTTCTCTCGGACCTTGCCCTTAGGATGCCCTTTCGTAGTAGTGGTGGTGGAAAGGCTAGCGCGCTGCTGGAAAGAGGAGCGTTTTTCGTTTGTGTGACCCTCTCTTTCTTCCCTCTCCTAGACGAGGAGAGGGGAGACTTTCATTCTCCACTCATGTGTTCTTTTCTCTCTCTCCCTCTACATTCCAACCCTGCATGCACTATTCTCTGCTCTGATTCCTTCATTCATCTCTACAAGTAGTTAATGTTCGGTCTGCATTCATATTATTTCGGTTTTTTGAAACTCAACGGATTAAATCTTCCCAAACTGATAAGTAAAAGTACACGCTTATCCTGAAATAGATTTACACTTACAAATACTTTCGCGATCGTATGTATCTATATAGATAGCATAGATAGTGTTTGCATTCCTTGTCGATGCTTCTACTCGTATGTCTGAAACTCTTACTTTCACTTCTCTACAGTCTGCGCAGCATACGCTTGGCCTTACTCATATGCAAAAATAATTTTGATGTTTGAGGATGTTTGTTGGTTCAGAAGAAATAAGCCCACCTCGAACTGGCGCTCCTCCCACATATGAAGTGAGTGATTATGATTTAAAAGGCACTTTTTGAGAAAGTGAAAAGTTTTGTTCATAACGTTGGCAAAGTTGAAAATATCGATCCGGCTCAAAACTCGTGTACAGGTAGTACTCCTCGAGTGTAGCTCGTATGCAGCTTATGGAATCACCTGGGTTGCTTTCCGCAGAGTGGCGACGGTTTTTCGAAACTACCGTAACCCGATCGACTTTGCGCATGCGCAATCGCTTCGAACAAAAAAGGGCGCAAAAAATGCACAAAATTCGGCTGAACATACATGCCAAGTTTCATCCCGATCGCATTGAAACTCGATCAGATAAATATATTTTTCGAAAAAAAAACAGATTTTAATTCGCAGCTCCGCCGGGAGCTAGGGTAGAACACTTTTTTATTTCGTCAATCAGAAGCTAAGATACCCACCTTGATTCCATAAAAAAATGAGGGCAAATTTGTGTTACATATTTGGAGAATTTTAATAAAAACCGCGCTCAACTTCAAATAAAATCAGTTCATGATCGGCCAAACTATCGTGAACTGACT
>LS512780.1:33946-45868 GCA_900490845.1 Pristionchus japonicus | reverse complement strand
GACTGAAATGACTCATTGATTCGCACAATAACTCATCGTATAACATGAAAGCTAAACGATCATTGCGTTACCGAACGGCAGCCTTTAACAAATTTTCGATACGGTATTTTGGCCTATCATGAACTGATTTTATTTGAAGTTGAGCGCGGTTTTTATTAAAATTCTCCAAATATGTAACACAAATTTACCCTCATTTTTTTATGGTATCAAGGTGGGTATCATAGCTTCTGATTGGCTAAATAAAAAAGTGTTCTACCCTAGGTCCCGGCGGAGCTGCAAATTAAAATCTGAAATTTTTTTCGAAAAATATATTTTTCTCATCGAGTTTCAATGCGATCGGGATGAAACTTGGCATGCATGTTCAGCCGAATTTTGTGCATTTTTTGCGCCTTTGCTTGTTCGAAGCAATTGCGTATGCGCAAAGTCGATCGGGTTACTGTAGTTTCGAAAAACCGTCGCCACTCTGCGGAAAGCAACCCAGGTGATTACATACGCTGCATACGAGCTACACTAGAGGAGTACTACCTGTACACCAGTTTTGAGCCGGATCGATATTTTCAACTTTGCCAAGGATATTTTCACTTTCTCAAAAAGTATCTTTTAATCATTCATCAAAAAAGTATTTAAATCCTTTGAACACAAAATATATACAGGGTGTTCAAAAAGTATTGTGACAAACATTTCATTTAATATCTCGCGAACCTTGAATGGTCACGAGCCCCGGTCGTGGGGGTAAGTTGGTGGCTATCACCGGTTCAAAATGACATCGTCGGTATAGCACCAATGTACGATAGGTGTTATCACGAAATCAATTTCGTTTTCGAAAAAAAGTGATAAATGCCGACATCGACCTTGGTCAATTATTGTGATTTTTATATGAACTGGCGATCAATGAATCTAGTTCAAGCGCTAAATATCGAGTACATCCTAAGCCCTATATGGTCCATTTTTTGATTTAAATATGGGCGTCCGTATCATTGAGAAATCGCGCAATGAGTTCAAACAAGTCACGTAAAAATTTTATTCTTCAAAAAGTCAAAATCTCGGAAATCAAGTCCAACGGAATGCCAGCTCAATGTAATCTTGTGTAGCGTTAGATAGCATGAAATTATATTTTTCAGCAGGGTTTGTTTCAATCTAAACTGACTTTAAATGCCTGAATCATGAGGCATGATTTTCAGTAATTTTCGGCATAACCTGATCTTCAACAGTTTATTGCAAACTCATTTGAACAGCCAATTAAAATTTTTCAGCAAAAGTGAACCTGGCAATAGTAGTGCTTCTTAGGGAAAATGAAAAGATCGATCTATCTCAATCGATGTTGTGAAGGAACAAATAAATGTGGATAAAATTTTTTGCGTGCCGTCACTTAGATCTTCATTAAAAAATATTTCTGAAGCTATAGGTGCTCTATAAATCGAACATAGTGCATCGCAATGGATGCTCTACCAGAAAATAATAACCATTATTTTACATCATCAGCAACAATCGCTGAAAAAAATCACCGAAAACATCGGATTTTGAAAAGAAATGGAACCACTATCACTAAGTTCAACTTTACACATTTGCAAATCTCTAACAAACAGGACAACAACTCTACATTACCCACCACTAGTCTCTCGTTGTATCAGCTACACATGGCCGAAATTGTGGGCTGGCTGGTTCAGTAAGTGGTGAATAAATATAACTTGAAATTTGTCACCATACTTTTTGAACACCCTGTAGCAACTAACAACCTGCAGTATGCTAGGTTTGTGTGAGGATTAGGATACATCCACTTCAGTCGTATTGCAAGTCTGATACATTTCTTGCAAGAAGTTCGTGTGCTTCTACTGAAAGCCTTGCAAAAGGCATAAGCGGCTTTCACAAGCGCGACGCAGGTTAGGTTACAAAAATCGGGCGGATACCACCGCATTCTCTGGACATCGGTTTTGTGAGTAGTTACTCTAAAGATGGCTATTGATTTACGGTTGACAAAACAATCTCGTCGTCTGCCGTTGTGCCATGTTTCAGAATTAAAATGAATCTCACGAGTTAGGTAATTGAATATTCAAAATCATAATGGTTTAGTGTCACTAGTGTTGCTTCGACTCTACGCAAGTCTAGAGGGCGGGGCGGGTGTCTACGTCAGTCTACAGGGTGTCTCAAAAATATGGTGACAAATATTATATTTAATATCTCGCGAGCCATGCGGAGTCACGAACCCCGATCATGATCGTAAGTAGATGTATTCCTACAGTGTGTAGTGGCATCATCAGGTTAGCAGCAATGATCGATAGGTGTTGCCACGGAATAAATTTAGATTTCGAAAAAAAGTGAAAAATGCCGCGACCCACTTCGGTAATTTTTTGTGATTCACAAGGAACCTGGCAATCGATAAATCAAGTTCAAGCGCTAAACGTTGAGTACAATCATAGGCCTATGTGATGCCATTTACGATTTGGATATAGACTTCCGCAGCATGGAGATATCGCGCTATAAGTAAAACCAGACCATGCAAAAAATAATTTCCTAGAAAAATCAAAATCTCGGAAAACATGTTCAACGGGATGCCAAATCAATGTAACCTCATGTAGCTTTAGGCAACCTGAAGTAATATTTTTTGACAGGGTTAGTTGGGTTCTAAAACGATTTTCAATACCTGATTCATGAGGCATGATTTTCATCAATTTTCAGCAAAATCTGATCTTTGATAATTTATGGTGAACTCGAATGAGCTGCTAGGGCAAAACTTTCAGCTTCACGCAGCAGGGCTATATTAGGACTTCTCAGGGAAAACACGAAAATTGATTCATCTCTATCGGCGTTGGGAAGGAACAATTTTATGTGAAAATATTTTTTTGCGAGCCGTGGCTCAAATGCCAGTTGAAAATTTATTCTGAAGCAACAGCTTCATGATGAGTAGACTAGCGTGTATAGTTAAACCTCTCAATGTATGCCCTACCTGAAAATAATATTAAATATTTTATCCCACAAGCTATATTCCTAGAAAAAAATCCCGAAAATATAGCATTTTGATCAGAAATGGAGCCACGATTTCAACATTAAAGTTTAAATAATTGTACCTATCAAACCATCAAGACAAAGCATCATGGTTTCACACCACTAGTTGCTCGTAGCATGTGCTATGCATAGCTGATGTTATGGGCTGGCAGGCTAACTAAGTGTCGAATTAATCATGATTGAAAGTTGTCACCATATTTTTGAGACACCCTGTAGAGAACGGAACCCAACCGGGGTCTATGTGCAACAGTTTGAAACCTTTAGACACCCTGTTGGCCGAATTTGAGCAGAGAAACACGGGAGCAACGGTTTATTTATTTGGCCATATCACATCATCGCTATGCAATTAGAGTCGAGAAACAGCGAATACTGAAAATTGCACATGAATTATTATATAGCGTCATCGATACATAATGAGCACAGATCAGCACCAGCTCAGCACTCGGCTCAGCATCTCAGCACTAGATCAGCTCAGCACTCGGCGGTCGCATTGCTATATTTTTCAGATTATTTTGAAACATTGAACTTAATTCGGGTGATGTGAGTATTTCGTCATATTGCGTCAGCACTATGGAACTAATATTCAAATTTTTGAAAACGCTTGTCGATGAGTTTTCTATGGTATCGGACTTAGGATCGCTTTCCAGTCTATTTATAGCGATTTTTCAAAAGCATGACATACGTTAGCGTAAAACAAACAAACAGACAAACTGAAACTAAATTGGGTCTTCTCAAGTATTGACCCAATTGCCTTAATGATGTTCAAGGAAGCTATGGGTCTTTTCTCTGACATTCCACCTCCGCCTTTCGAGACATTGCGGATTGAAGAATCAGTATTGAGAGAAGTTACTGCACAGCCTACTTTCGATAATGAGGATGGTATGTACTTTCTACACGTTCATCAATGTGATCTCTTTGTACGAAAATCACTTATTTCAATACAATTTTGTCATTAAACATCGAACTTTATGTCAATAATATCTGAGGAGCTGAAAAATCTAATTTTGCATATATCAAATGGATGCCGCTGCCACGAGTAGACCCGGGCTCAAGTTGTCCTTATGGACTGGAGTACTTACTAAAGCTAAACTATGTGCTTGTCAAAAGGGTACGTCCCTTCGTTTACCTACTATATATAACCGCTCATTGTTCAGGAGCGATGGCGAATGTTCGAGAGCCGGAGGTACGGTGTAAGGAACAATTTGGGAGAGAAGGTATGTTGATCCTACATTTGTACGATGTTTATTAAATTGCATTCAAGTAAAAACAATAATTCAGGTTTACATTGCAACTGACACCGGTACATTTTCATACTCTGTTCAAGATCATCTAGAACGGGTGCGCTTAATTTATACTGATGACTCTCTATGCAAGTCATTGACAGTTGCAACATACATACACGTATAAGTCGTGTTCCACTGTTTTGTCTATCATTCTGAGAACGTTTACGAAAACGCAAGCAGAAATGTCACTCCAACGATATCCAAATTCATATGGCCTTTCAAGAATTTTGTATTCTGTCAGTTTGCGATTTGGACAATTTTTAAAAAGTTTCATTCAGTCAAATATTCCCCCGAAGATCCAAATTTTTTTCAAAACATCAAAGTTGTTCAATACGTTTCAACAAATATTAAATTCCTGTGAAACATTGTTGGGATTATTTCAATCTACCTATTTTTACACCGTAAGATAGTAAATTAGCCTCACAAGTGTCCATCGAGTCTATTCTGTTGCAGAATGGGTAGGATAGGTTTCACAAATTAAATTGATATTTATGAAAATACTTAAATATTTTATTTTCAGAAATTGATATTTATGAAAATACTTAAATATTTTATTTGTTAAATGGTCGATCTAAAAAATTTGAATGTGTCAGAAATAGACTAGGTCCTTTCGCACTCGAGTTTGGCGGGTTCGCAACCGTTTTAAAAAACTTCATCACAATGACAACAAAAATAGTTGAGCACGACTTATATGCAAAATTTTCAAGTTGGAAAATCTGCAGAATCTGTCCTAAAATGTCAATTGCAGCATGCTTTTTCAATCAAACGAGAAACTTACTGTTTTTGCTACGGAATGTCATCGGAATGCGCAGTTGAATGTCCACCTGGTGAAGTGGTAAGAAGAAATTGTATTTCACAAACTTTTTCATGGTTTCGTTTGTTTTTAAACAGAGTAAACGGGGGTTTCCCTAAAAATTTCTAAACTGCAGAGCAGTTTCATCATCGGGTCTGCCGGTCTGTGTATGTCAAACATTGTAATCACCGATGGAAGCAAAAGGTTCAATAATTTTAAAATTGAATAATTTGGAGTAGCATTTTCATTACATCGAAAAAAACTATTGTCATAGAAGACGCTACTTACATTTCAGTTCGATATTTAACGTCAAAGCACCCATCGGGTGCACATTTTGTGAGGATGAGAACCTTCCGGTAAGCTCAACGCCTTCATATCAATGTTCTATGTTCACTGAAGAGAAAGACTTTACGAATTAGTATATCTAGCTCTTCATAATCAATATCCATTATAACAGGTGCTGTCGAACAGTAAGGCAGTTGCGAACATCCGAAGACGCTATCCTGAGGAACCTCTATCTGAGAGATTTGACTACATAATCACATGTGAGTCTATCTTTGTAAATTTAAAATATTTTTAACACATAAATTCACAGATCACATTTATATTTTATACTATTTTCAGTTCCAATTGACTTGGAGGTTCGAATGAAAGCTGCTCTTATTGCAACAGCCGTGAAGATTGATGTAGAAATCGCTGAGCAACGCTCGCGTAGTAATAATTAACGAAGACTACCAAACATTTGTAAAAGGAAAACTTAACTTTAGATTACAATTATGCTGACACATATTTATAATCTTTTCGTTTTCCGAGCAGTCGTGTGAAGTTAGACACATCTCTAGTTTTCATAAAACGTTTTCAATAGGCAAAGATTGAGCAAGTTGACGCAAAAAACAGCATGTACGTAATAAAATGTCTTTCATACACCCCACCCCACTTTTCCCGCGCGTTTTCACTTTGCCATTGAGCTTTTATTGTCCGCAAATGGCATTTTCTTTGGTATTGTATGAAATGTTCACACTTTAAAGTATTACATTAGTATACAGGAACACAATTTTTCTCATACAATTTGCGATTTTGACAAATGAGAATGAGTCATAAATCGAAACTCTCCCTTCAGTTTTACAGCTCTACATTTCAATTGTCTTTTTCACTGGAGTGAGTCCAGACAGAGAAGATAGAAGAAAAAGAGCGAGAGAGTGTGAGAAAGTAGAGAGTCTTGACGTATAAAGAAATGAGAGAGAATGTAAGAGAGAGAGAAGCCAGGGAGTGGGAGGGGGGCTGAAACGTGTGCATCGGCTTTTCGCGATACTCTCGGAGAATTCCCTTTTCTTCGTTTCGATTAGTTAGTTGCAACACATTCATCATTATTAAAACGATTTTGAAACATTTTCCGAAATAATATACCCACTTTTTCGGAGTTTCGAGTATGTTCCAGTTGCATAGATTAATGACCAATGACAACGTTCTCGGCAATGCTATGAATTTCGCTGAAATCTGAGTGATCTAGCCTCCAATTATGCAATCATATCTGTGTTACTCTTGTGGTTAGTATCTATGTACTTCGCATACTGTTCACTAGTCCTTTAGGTCGCCCTTCTTCGATCGAATAGAAAAAAAAGAGAAAAACCTCTTCTCACCTATCCCCTCATGTTTCGTCTACATTTTTCATGGCCTTCTCGCTAGATAATAATGTTCTATAACATATTCATGACAGGCGTTAACAACCTGATGAGGATAAGGTGGTACTCTTCATTTGAATGGAAATAGCTAAGATATTCATAGGATCTTGTGTTCACGTAAAGCAACTCCACAAGTCCCATTGTTCGTAGTTTACGAAAACAGTTATGCAGCTCTCATACAGTAGAATATATTTGATTAGATCTCGCTACATTGGAACATTTTTAAAGCAATGAAAATGTTCTATCCCTGTTTGTAAACATTGTTTATTTTGCTACTCCATTTACATATCCTCATGACTCATCATGCACTTTTTAAAGATTTTCACTTTTTAAAGATTTTTTTTAAAGATTTCCACTTTTTAAAGATTTTCAATGGACATACCGCCTTATCCGGAACCTTCTGCGTATTCCGATGCTCCTCCAAGTTACGACGAAGCAATGGGTTTGCTGCCTGCAGGAGGGCAGACACTTCCCGTGATTCGATCACAACAGGTCGAACAGAGAATGTTAAAAATAATAAGTGAATTTCCGAATTGTTATAGGGATCAATGGATGACATTCTTCCACGATCAATGGCCAACTCGCGACAGTCAAGTCGACATCCATCACCTACAAGACATGTTCGACCATTTACATTGTTATCAGAATTTTGCTTTAGCAAAAAATACAATTCTGTCCATTTAAAGAATTCTAAAAGACCGAAAGGTCACTTCCTGATCAAAAAAACTCACAGAAAAGGGCTTATTATATTTGCTTGAACACTAATTCCAAATTCAACATTCCCGACATTTTACAATCATTAGATTTGTAATTGGTTTCATTAAATTGTGAAGTGTTCAGAGAACATCAATAGGAAAGAAGGCGATCTGCACCGACAGATTCGCGCCGAAAGTTAGATTAACACAAAAGTTTAAGTGGAAACAATAATTTGTAGAAAACGAAGAATTTGTAGAAAAAATATTTAAATGAAACTAAACAAAAAAACAAACTAAGTTTGATTCAGGTAAATCCACCTTACCCCCTCACCGCCACGGAGATTGTCCCTCGTGATGGAAGTCCTCACATTATTCGACCATATCCAATAGGTGCTTCGACCGGGTCCATTTCTATACTGGAACAGCCAGGATTAGAAGGCGATGGTGAGGGATATTCTGAATAGGAAGAAAAATCAAACAATCGAAGAAGCTACTGTTCAAGACCAGAAGCTGATAAGTTGCAGGTGTTGAATGGGTAGCAAAGCCGCCAGAGGAGACAACTTGCCCTACCGGGCTGGAATACCTTCTGGATCTTGATTACGTCTATGTTAGAAGGGTTAGTTTATACAGTTATTGAGCGAAACGTGTTGCTTGAAATTTGCATGCTATCTTAATTCTCCATTCTCGCGCTCGTGACGGGCGGTCGACTCTCACCCCGCTCTCTTCCACCCAGTCTGGAGAATCCTCGTCCGTCAGCTTGGGCAACCGGATGAGTACCGCCCACTCGGTAACTTCAAGAGGAGGACCCAGGACGGATCTTCATCGTCTCAAGTGATCCACCGTCAAGAAAGGCCCCATTCAAGAAGCCTGCTTCGTGAGTTTGCCCTAAACCATGCAAAGTATGGACTTCGGCGGCTGGATGGTCTACTTCACGCCTCAAACGATCTCGACCAAGTGCGACTATCAATTGAGAAGATAAATATAAGAAGATTCCATCCCTTGGCCTAACGACGCTTTGAGTACGAAGATCCCAATCTCCTCCCTGTTGCCGTCCTGCAGGCCTATTGCCTTGATGCCAGGATAAATATCTGAATATCTGAATATCTGAATATCTTAATTATTTCACGTTTTGCTTCGTACATCGCGAGAACATAAGTAAATCCATTGCAGGAGTGTAACCATTTTCTCGGGGCGAGGCGATCTTTTTCTGTGAGAAACAACCGTGATAAAATGGTTAGTAGCATATAAGGAGGAGTGAATTCGTTGGTTCGTTCGCATGAACTACTTCACCTTAAAGCGTTTTAATTTTACGTTACAGTTGAAGCAACTTGAATTGTAAGAAACTCTCTCAATTTCACGCATTCTCTCGCTGATTTTTTGCTGACCTTACAGTTGAAGGTTCTTCAATTATAAGAAAATCGACAAAGTACTTCATGGGAACGAACCAACGAATTCACCCCTCCTTATATTCTCAAGAATATCATTTCGTTTCCTTTGCATCATATTTTTTCAGATTTATCTAGTGGTGGAAACGGCGAAGGTGCGATGTTCTGCTGTAGATCACTATGAACGAGTTAGTATAATATGCCTTACTACTAAAACATGAAAAGACTCAGGCGAATTTCGAATTAGTTTCGAAAAGTTGCAAGAATCATTAAACATGTGGCTAACTTTGCAATCGGTGATTTCAGCCGGTGTTTACATACGTCGAGAACTGGAACTATGCGGGAGAAAATTGGTTGGAGCTACACGAAGATCAAAAAGTAGGAAATTTAGACAGCTTTGCCATTATCCGTATAGTACAGAGAATGTGATTCAGAAAAATAAATTATTCATTACGCCAATATCGATATACTATGATACTTCATCAGGGTGCTTATGCAACGTTATTGCAGGTTGCTTACTTCGAAGAAAGTTCTGGATGCACTTCAAACACTCAAAAAATATTGGACAATACGAAAAGGTGATTGAAAAAAATTCAAGCAAAAGTTTTTATTTTTCGAAAAACGACAAACTATCATCAGTTTATTCTACTCTACATTGTTGACACGTTTTTAATGCCAATAATTGAATATTCGTTTTTGTACATGCATGTCTAGAGAGGACAGTGCCCGTCATAGTGAAGTGACGTGGTGTGTTTTATAAATAGTTAGATACGACGGAATCGGACGTCGACCGCGAACTGACTTTTAAAAATCGCCATTTTTTAAATTGATTTAGAGGCATTCCTGGTGATAAACTTTATTTTTTTTTGATTGCAAATACCTCCTCACTCTCATAACTTATCCCTTCAAAGGTCACATTCCGCTATACACGTGGTTAATCGCTGATTTCGTCACTTCCTATTTTCGAGTTTGGCCTCCGACCGTTTTTGACCTCCTATCGATTAGTTTCCAGATATCAGTTGATCATTTCGATTCCAATCAATCACCCATGTTGCCCTCTGTCCGCGAAAAACCTCCATTGCCTCTGAATCGCTTTCGGAACACCGCTATCTTCAATTGAACACACGAAATCACGATTGACCATTTTTTTTATTATTTTCATCCGTTAATTCCTGCTTGTGTCTACTTTAGGTTCTACAAACTTATAGGTTCTACATATAAGTGATCAAAATATATTTTGAAAGCAAAAAAATAACCAGAAATAGTGAATGGTGAAAATAAAATATTAAATCTGACCTGCGACCTTACACAACTCTAACCTTGGCATACTGTAAACCGACGTCTCGAGTTTTACATTGTTTAATTGCCGTATTTTTGTTATTGCGCGTTTAAAAAATCTTTTCTTGTTATATTATGTTTCAGCACTATCACTTGCATAGGTGGAATACAATGAAATATTTATTTGCCGCATTTGGAAATTAACCACTGTCCTCTCTATGCATGTCTGCAATAGAATTTACGTCCGTTCCAACTTGTGTTCTGAAAGTGCTAACCACAATTTAAAAATTCCACAGTTTGACCAAATTAAATTTTTTTTTCATTTCATTCTAGCATATTTTTGTTGAAAAATTAGCTCCCTTCTTTCAGCAGATGAATCATATAAGATCAAAATGGATGTGAATCAAGAAAATGCAACATGTAAGCTACATTTTTGAAAATTTGCAGCCCAATACTGTACCTCGATTCGGAGTGTTGCGGAGAAGGAAACGATACGTATACGGTGAGTAGCCGGCGATAAATACAGAAAGAGAAAACCGAAACATTTCATCAGGAATGTTCATAATCAGGTTGCAAGTCCGGGATCGGGAATGCCACTCCCGCTGAGCCTTTCCATTTTTTCCACTCGCGCGTGCTCTTTGAGAAGAAAGCACAACCATTTTTGACCCCTACTCACGCCTCACCTATTGGCAGTGGCCAGATCACGCGGTAAAGTAGCCCCGAAGAAGAGATTAGGCCTTCCTGACTGAATTGGCCTTTAAATCTAGTCACTGGTCTAGCAGTGGGCTCCTGCAGGACGCAAGTGCCTTGAACATGGGGACGCCTTTACCTTTTTACCTTTACTGCAAAAAAGTTCCATAATATGCCGGGATTTGTCGGGAATATGGTTTCTTCCTTCCTCAATCTTAGTATGAGCTCTGTGACTGGATACAGAGGATGAAATCCAGTCTCAGAGCCCTCTCTGCAAATAACTCTTTTCGCGCTTCACCCACATAAATATCCGAACGAATTTAACTGTAATTTGTGTATTTCAATCTCTCACTGAATTTCCAACGAAAACTTGTTTTATTTTTGTCCACTCTAATTCGAGGGATCGGACTGCAATAACACGACGACATATTAAAAGACAAGCAAACAAATAAGACCTCTCGTAAGAGTCGGCTTTTGCGATTGAACTAGAACGGTTATAGCGATATTTTCATTTACGGCAAAAAAATATGTTTAGAGGAATATTTCACAGTGTGTAGAGACCGCAAGCTCCGCCCACTTTGAAGGGACAGGGACGCGTGCAAAATCTGCCGAGAGGGGAGACTATTTTTGTACTTGACCAATTTAAATTATCAAAAGCGTTTTCGGCAGCTATCATCAGCCCGCACAAAGGACCTGAGGCGCATCATGATCGGAAAACTTTAGGATGGTAAAAATCGATAATCAAGCCGAGAAATTAGCGATTGGGAGGTTTATAGTGATCAGACTTTCATGCGCCTCTCGGATTCGACTAATTCGAATATTTTAGGAATTTTAGAAAGAAAATTAGATTTTTAGCACTTTCCCCCCAATAGTCTGAGAAGCGCGGGGAGAGGGAGCGAGAGAGCGGGGGGAGGGAGAGAGTCACGTGCAAAAGAGGCTCCGCCCCTTTTCCCTCTCGCCTCTTCCCTTCCCTCTCGCTTGGTGTCTGCGCGCGCGTGGTTTTTGAGGCATAACTTTCCACAGAGAAAAAATAATCACAAACGGTAAAAAGTATGATGTTACTGGGACCATGAGTGACATATTGAACGCATGTTTGGTACCATTGCAACAAAT
>LS512780.1:6326-28027 GCA_900490845.1 Pristionchus japonicus | reverse complement strand
ATTTGTTGCAATGGTACCAAACATGCGTTCAATATGTCACTCATGGTCCCAGTAACATCATACTTTTTACCGTTTGTGATTATTTTTTCTCTGTGGAAAGTTATGCCTCAAAAACCACGCGCGCGCAGACACCAAGCGAGAGGGAAGGGAAGAGGCGAGAGGGAAAAGGGGCGGAGCCTCTTTTGCACGTGACTCTCTCTCCTCCCCCCCCGCTCTCTCGCTCCCTCTCCCCGCGCTTCTCAGACTATTGGGGGGAAAGAGCTAAAAATCTAATTTTCTTTCTAAAATTCCTAAAATATTCGAATTAGTCGAATCCGAGAGGCGCATGAAAGTCTGATCACTATAAACCTCCCAATCGCTAATTTCTCGGCTTGATTATCGATTTTTACCATCCTAAAGTTTTCCGATCATGATGCGCCTCAGGTCCTTTGTGCGGGCTGATGATAGCTGCCGAAAACGCTTTTGATCATTTAAATTGGTCAAGTACAAAAATAGTCTCCCCTCTCGGCAGATTTTGCACGCGTCCCTGTCCCTTCAAAGTGGGCGGAGCTTGCGGTCTCTATTCATTCTCTTCGTTTGAAACTAGTAATTCGCATGGTCTTTTTTCCTTTCATGGAGATTATCATAAAGCGATGACACATACAAATGACGCCGATAATTTCTAGTCTTTTCTGAATATATTATGGGTGGAACCCGGTTCTCTCCACATTCAATCTATCTCTCCCGTCATCAAAATGTCTTTCGCTGGTCTGATATTACATGGAGAACGAAATATATCCCCGAAGGACTTTCGAACCGAGGTTGTTCATATCGATTGTCGCTTATCGTTGTGAGCAATTAACGTGCAGATACGAGGCTTTCTCGATATAGATCATATTTTTGAAACAGCAACTATTCGGCTCAACGAGCCTGTGCAGAACCTTCAAGAAATAGTTTCAAAGTGAGATTGCAAGAACGATTTTTTTAATTGTTTATTCAGACTTATGTGCGATCTCAGTGATTTTGGTCAAATTCAACGCAGACACAATGTATGAATTGAAATTGCTTGTATGCTGGGTCAATCTTTGTTTAGGATATGTGGTGCTATGATCCGGAAGTTCATCAGAGTTTACCCGAGCGGTTGCAGGTAAGAGTGATATCTGATATGTGATTTGGATTACTTCTTACTTTTTAGTTCTATCGATAATAAGAGTACGATTTGCAGGCTTGGGGCAGTTCAATTGAAACACGAATCGTGTGTAGCTCGTGGGCGGTATTCTTGTGAGTGCTTACTGTGTTGTGTTTCAAACTATGAAACTAACACAAAATTTGAAAACGCACAAAACCAATTCAGTTGCTCGCTTGACGGTATCCCTAAGAGTCGGGTCGCCATTATCCGGCTGGAGCAACCATGTAATCTCGGTCCCAATATGGAGAAGCTTCAATTGATCTTTCTGATTGCAACTCCCACAATTGAGGTAATAACTAGCCGATTATCTCCGTGAGATGCCTGTAATCTCTTTGAAGAAAGGCACGAAATCTGCTTTGGAAACAGCGAGATCGTTCGCAACATTACTGATGGATGGTGGTCTTTACAATGAGTTGCTTTTCACCGATGATCCACAATCATTTAAGGTTTTTTCTGTTCACACTCTTATATAACTTAGATAAACTTCAATATTTCTGAATTATGTAACAAAGGAAACTGTCAGGAAACTATGCGCACAGCTGCAATAGTTAAATCGGCATTTGATTCGGAAACCCGTTCTTTTGCTGGTGAGCAAGAAACTGAAACGGTAAAGTCATCCAATTTCAATCATGTATATTATTTTTTTAGGAAGCACCGTATCGGCCATTTAGGGGTTTAAAAGAAGACTTCACTAATCGATTAGCTGTGTATTGGTCAGACTGGACCGACGGTCAGTTTAACTGGATTTGAAATATAAAAATGGTTTGTTCTCAGGCTTTCGAGACTATCATTCAATCAGCAAAATGTGCTCGACAGTTTTGTTTTTGCTTTGTGCGATCATGCCCACATCGATAGCCTATGGAATGCTCAATGATGAACACACGTCGGGATTAATAAGTAAGAGAACGGAATTCTGGCAAATACAAAATTATATATAGACGTGCAAAAGGTCATCATCGGGCAGGCAATCGGCGGAATCTTCTTCGCTTTTTTTGGCGGCCAGCCTATGCTTATTCTATCTACTACTGCTCCACTTTCCATCTACATTCACGGTATGAATGATCAATAATGGACGTTGTCAGTAATCTCTCCCATTCAACAAAGTAATCTACAACATCTCTCAATCAGCCAACTGGCCCTTCCACAATCTATATACTTGTGTTGGGCTATGGTGCCAGGTGACAAGCAAATAAATGTTCGCACTCGAATCTATTGCTCAGGTCTTTCTCATTCTCGCCGCAATTTTCCAAGCTGCTGACTTGCTCTCGTTCACAAGAAGGTAAGCGAGGGATAAGAAAAAACAGTAAATTCATAGTTCGGAGATTAGTTTCATTAGTATTTTGAGAAAATTGTTTTGCAGATCTACTGAGGAGATTTTCTCTCTGTTCATTGCAGCGGAATTAACCTACGAGTCAATACGATCTATGATTGAAGGTTAGACGACGACTTAAACTAGACATCGTAGCATAAAAAAACACAGAGGCAATGCATAAAATAAAAATAGATTGAAGATTATGAGTCAATAAAATATACCCTTATTCTAGCCTACACGTCAAATTACAGCGGTTGCTTTTTTGAGTCGCTGGAAAGTATGTCAATCTTGTCATTATCTAACTTATTTCTTCAATTATTTTTAAAAGGTATTTGTCTGCCCCAATCTACTCTTCTCTTCATTCTTCTTGTTCTTCTCACATTTTGGATGAGTGTATCGATAGACCGATTCAGGAATTCTACATTTTTTTCGAAGTTATCAATATTTCATCAGCAACTTTGTAATTATGTTCGCAAATATCAGAACTAAGTGGTTTAGTTCAAGTATCCAACTCATTCGTTTTGCGCTTCCTCTGGTTTCTTCCAACGAGTGATACGGCGCTATAGTTCAACAGGTCGAAATTCAACTGGATACATTTGTAAATACATTTGTTTACCACTGCTTGGTAGCAACCAGAGAGCCTCTATATCTTACTCAAATTCAAAATTTTCCGCTATCTGAGCTCATGTAAGCTGGAATCATTTATCAGGATCATTCGCAATCTAATATCCGATTATGCTGTTCCTCTATCGATGGTCATATCTGCAATAATTTCTCGTGCAATATTTTTCAATGTTCCAAGTGAGATCACATTATTTTGTTATTTCATGTGGCAATTTGTTTCAGACAAAACTTTCGCGCTCTACAATTCGCCAGATTTACATTTCACAAAGTTCTGGTTAGTCTCTAACTTGAACTTCAAAATGGTCGTTCTTACCAGGTCCATCTCCCCTTCTGCACACCTCACATGCTTCTTTCTCGCTATTCCTCTCGCTGTTCTTTTTTTCGTTGACCAATTACTGGTTACAAAGACAGTGGACAACAAGCAAAACAAGTTAGCCATTTTCAGTTCACAAAATTGTGCACAGTATTTGAATAGGAAATGCAGACAGAAATTAAAAAAGACACATAAAAACATAAAAATGGGAGCGGTCCTTTTTCTTCACATAAAAAAGACCGTTCCTAGATATTTCTAATATCCCTACATCAGGCTCTCCAAAGGTTCGGCACATAACTGGGATTTACTTGTTGTCGCTGTTTTGAATGTAACTACATTCCTTTCAGTTTTTGTCAAATGATAATTGAAAAATGATGATTTTTTTCAAAATAATTACAATTCGTTAAGATCTTTCTTTCCCTTTTCTCCCTTCCATGGATGCATGCTGCACTTCCTTCGTCATTTCTTCACCTGAGATCTTTGGCCGATGTAGAAGAGCAACTAAATGATGGAAGAGTACAGCAAGTGTGCGTTTGGAACATTGGACAATTGACGAAACGACATACCTTATATGGTTATTTAGAATATCGAAACCACGCGAGGTCAGAGTATCTCTCTTTCTTGCGCATCTCCTTATCATTCCCATCTACATTTTTGCCCTTCCAATGATTTCGGAATATGTACCAAATGCACTTTTTTATGGTGAGAACCGTTTAAAATAATCAAAACCTCGATTTTTTTCGAAACAGTTCAAATTGTTTAAGGTCTCTTCCTGTTCATGGCCGTATCTTCGTTGGATTCCAATCAGTTTTTCCATAGAATAATACTTTTATTTACAGAGCAAGTAAGAACTTCTTTAAGAAGAGTTGGGATGAAAAGAATAGTTGCAAATGAGGATAAAGTACTTCAAGTTTTTACTTCAATTTTGCGCTGGATCTAGTTTAGACAAGAACATTCGGATGACCCTACTGGATGATAAATATTTTCATATTCCGTTTCTAGTTTTAATTGTTTTCTAGTTTCTTATCCAGTAAGTTGTCATCCATTTGTTTTCAACCGACATACCTAGTGACTTTGAGCTCTGTAAAACGCTTGTCATTAGATTGCGTTTCTCGCTGATCGATTTTCTTCTAGCGAGCCTATCCTCCGACTTCATACATACGTCAGATGCCGCAGAGAATTGTCCATTCATTTACAATAATTGAAATGTGTCAACTTCTCATTCTTCTTGTAATAGGCAAGTTGTAAAAAGCGATTCGCCTAAGAACGTACGAGAGGGTGGCACCTTAGGTGAAAATAATCCTCAGGGGATCATATTTGGTTGTTTTATTGCATCATGTTCAATGGATTCGCGGGTCTGAGGAACTCACACTCAAAAAAACTAGAGACCAGACCATCACTCAATTTTTTTGTATAGGATTTTATGTGAAAAATTGCGCTGAAGATCATGACGGAATCAATCCAAGTTTCATGTCCAACGGTAACTACATACAGCAACAAAAAATTTCATTTTGTCATCCCTTATGTGAATAATTTAGTTAACAGATTCGGACTTAGTTCTGCTGAAAAGTAAGCGGAACATATATAGTCAATTCGATGTATTTATTTTGCCAGAATACGCACCTTTTGATGCTTTATCGAATGCTAAATCAAACATCAAAGATCAACTTTCTGGTCCAACTTTCCGGCTGAACTATACCCATAGGGACTCTAACCACCATGTATGAACCCCTGTGGACGATTTTCATCAACTGTGTCATATGCAATCCCGATCCCGACATTCTTAGATACACAGACCGTTTTTAATGCATTAACGGCAAGTATAATTTAAACATTTAATAAAAACGGCGTTGTCGATGAAATTTTTTCCAGGTCTCTCTCCGCTTTATTATATCTCCATGCTATTTCCACTCACAATTGCACTGTTTGTGCCATTCAGGTGGTGAACTGTTGTGTGATTTATTTTATAGAAAGCTTCGCTTGCAGGATTTTCGTTTTGCCAAAAGTTTTCAAGGTTTGCCATCTGCAAGTTATCGATGGACAACACTGACTGTATGAGAATTCAAAATTTAGTATCTACAAGTCGTAAAGAGTATGCAAATGAGTTGGAATTGTAAATAAGAAAAGCTTGTTCATGAAATAATATTTCTTCTACATTTCTTTATGTCGAATTTTATCGAAATTCATTTGCAGATTTGTGAGAATTGAAAAGAACTTCGAGACATAGAATGAGATGAGCAAATTTAATAAATTTTAAAAACGAGACAAAATTGTATAATACTGAAATATCAACTCCTTTGATTTACTGTCCACATTTAACCGTTGTCGCCTTTATCTCTTGCACATCAATTTTAGTAAGAATAAAGTGGTGCATCTGTAACCAAACATGTAATATTGACGAGTGTTAAACTCGTCCTGGGCTGATTGCAAACTACGGAAGCTGATATTGGTACAATATTACAAATATCCGAGAACAAAATGCGAAGAGATAATGAGAGACCAGCTATCACATATATATTCTCTACGTTCCTTCTCTGAAAAAAACATCGAAAAGAATAATACTATTGACAATTCACGTATTGTTCTCGGTGATTTAGCACTCTTTCACAGTTGGATATTGAAGAGAAACAAATGCGGATCTTAAAAATATCTATGATCACATTTTTCAAAAGAGATGATGATGTCAAAATGCAGAGGGCAAGAATCACATAGCTATAGAGGTGCGTCGAACGACAATTTCAAAAAAAATACGAAGATCGTTGGAAGTTTATGCTGTTCGAATTCCTACTCTACGTGGATTGTAATGGAATCAGATGGCGATTGCAGTGGTCGACGAAACCATCTCATCGTCGAGTGGTTCCGCTTTGCAAGACGTCGACTTCCAATGCGTTCGGAGGCCAGAAGGACTGTAAAAAAATTCTTCATTCCCATCTTTCTTTACTTGCTCGTCAGCCATGCTTATTTATCAAAGCAAAATGTTCTTTGTTTGTTTTGCTTTGATGAATTTTGTAATTTTAAACAAACTAGCCTGATGTATTTCTTTCCGCACTGGCCACAATTGTAGGGGCGCTCATTGGCGTGCAGTCGCTTGTGCAACTTAAGATGCACAAACTGTGTGAACTTGGCCCCGCAAGTATCACATGAATACGGCTTCTGTCCATTGTGCAAACGAAGATGAGTCTTCAAATTGGATGTGGACGAGAACTTCTTGTCACAAATTGAGCATGAGTGAGGACGTTCTCCTAGAATCATATTTCCATTACCTATGAATCAAAATATTGAGTCTGGTTTTTCTCTTTGTTTTTCTTCTCATTATGATTTCATAGTTGAAACAGCCACATTTGGCGTTTAAAAAAAAAGAAGTAGTGTTGATTCAATTATAGGTATGCAAAATTACCAGTATGGACGAGGTTGTGTTTCTGGAGATGTGCAAGTTGTGTAAACTCTTTGCCACATTCATCACACTTGAATGGCCGCTCTCCGGTGTGCGTACGAAGATGCACCTCAAATTGAACTCTCTATTTCCGTCTACTTTCAAATGGATCTACGGTTAAAGAATAATTACATCATAACCTATGTAAAATCAGATAAAAGTCCATTATTCCTGTACCAGAATTTCTCTATTACATTATCTTCACAAAATCTTATAACGTATAATGACAACGAATGTTAAAAATTAAAAATGTAACTTGTTCTAATATCACGGTACGCACCTTGAGGTTGCTCAACTGGCCGAAGCTCTTGCTGCATTGTTTGCACTTGTATCTGGCTTTGCCACCTTCCTTGAGTGTCACACCATAGGGATCGGGTGTGTGGGCTGCAGAGGGTGGAGGGATGGATGCAGATTGGGGAATGGGAGTAGCTGCTGATTGAGGAGTAGACAACGGAGAGTGAAAAGACTGCAGCGATGGAACCGGATGGAAGCCCTGAATAAATATCAATCGCCGCTCAGTGTGCCTACGTACTTTGAGTTATCGAATAAACTTACGGCATGTAAATGGTGATGGGTCTGAGTGGGCGACGTGAACGCAGTGTTGGTTGAAAATGGATTTGTTGATCCCGAAGACAGTGAACTCGATGTTAGTTGTGTCGCGTAAAGATTTCCGAAACTGAAATTCGGTAGTTCATTTCACGTCGCTTTGGCCAATGGGAATACCTTGTATGTCTTAATCGCAATATAGATAACAACCTACGAGAAAGGCGGACTAGCAGTGGCTCCAAAGGCGGGTTGAACGTCGGCCGGACGACCAGTAGTTTGCGGCAGACCAGTAGAGGTATGGGCGACAGCAGCGGCAGAAGGCGTAGCTGGCTGCACCCACAGACCACCGCCGAGAGAGGTCGTACGAGAGCGGAAATATTCGTTGAAGAGTGTGATATTTTCAAGTGGGCGAATGCTCTGGGCTGGAGTGGATGGGAAGGTGATCGGAGGCAATCTGAAATAATCGCATTCACTGTTTTACTTTTCCCTATTGAATTCACTAACATTCACCGTTTCAATGAATCCGGAATGTGAACACAGTATAAATGATCTCACCTCTGTGGTACCGGTCGATGAAGGGTGCTTTGTTGCAGCGGCGTCTGAATCACATTGGGACGATGCTGCAGCAGCTGACTAGAATGGTCGTGCTGCTGTGATGACTGCATCTGATGCATCTCCAGTGGAGAGGACCCGTTGCTTGAATGGCTCGACGTCGGGTAGTACCTAATAGATAAAAATTGATAGAAGTTACGCATTACTGCTTTGACACGAGGACTTGTTGAGGTAGGTGCGGCAGATCATTTGTGTGGAAGTTAGATGAAATGAATCGCAGGAATGAAAAGGGAAGGAATGAGTGGGTGCGCGCAAGATTGGAGAAAGTGAGAACATCCATTATATTTTACACCGCAAACACGCCAATCTACCTCATTGTAAGCTCTTTCGCTAAGCCACAGCTCATATCACTATAGAGAACGCGAGTGGAGACATCGTGCAGCGAGTATCTAGAAGAGAGAGGGGGCTTGAGGCTGCGGTGGTTTCCAAAGAGTCGTGAAGAAAAGGTTTCCCTATCTATCAAATCTCTACCTCGAGCTATCGTCAGAAGAGTGAGAATGAGCCATGGGAGTCAATTCCGCCAGTTCGTGTTCTTCATTGTCGTCATGGAGCGGACGATGATCGTCAAGAGGCACCTATCAATTTGTTCTTTCAAGATACACGTTGTGCAAAAAATGAATTTGAAATATTCAAAAAGAGTGCATACACGATGGAACCAACGAAATCACCTTGCTTACGAGATTTGGCTCCTTCTTCAATGAAAAATCGATGGCTTCTTGAGGCGAACGGGTGTAACTAAGAAAAGCGTATGAATGTCTATGACGATGAGTTAACGACTCACTGTCTATCGTCTTCCTCGGTCTTCCACGTGTTTGAAGGGGGAATTGCGATCGAAGCTACAAATAAACTGGTATATTCGAATTGATCGATGGCTTTTTTTAAAACTAGATATATCTAATATCTGCTTACATGCTCTGAGGGCTTCACAGTTTGCAGGCACTCTAAGACGCATTGCATAATCTCTCGAGTACCAGAACAACAGTTCAGTATTGGGTGCGATGGGCTTGATAGAGTAGAAGTATATTTCAGTGTCAATCTGTAAAGTGTATATTTATTATTAAACAATTATTTCAGCCTTTTCATGATAATATACTTGGGCCCTCCTGCACCTCTCCGGATAATGGAGTTCAACGATTCCCTAAATAAAATGGTTTCTCGCATTGTTGATGGTCGTGATGGGTGGCGGTTATGAGGGAATTAGGAAATGTCTGGAGATGTGCAAGAATGCCCAATATCCTGTTCAATACCTGACAGGCGACAAGGTTTTGATTGTGAGAAGCAGTTGCTCGTTTCACATATTTCATCCAGTTCGACTTGCTGTCGTCCGAACAGTCAATAAGGCGTATGAGATGCGATCCCTTTGTCGAAAAAACCTGAAATTTATATAATTACATACTTTCATACAAATATGAGCATTAAGTTGACGTCTCAAGTCAGTCTTATAACTTATTTTCAGCAATTTAAATAATTAGATTGGTACTAGATTATATTTCATTAGAATTGTTTAATGCCAATGTGTGAATGGACCGCACTTTCCACACAGTGGCGGAGGGTAGTCCTGCACCAGAATTATGAGAATGTGCCGACGATCCCTCCGCAGGGCATACCATACTTAAGTTAGCGTCCATTGGGAGAAGGGATCCTTAAAACTTTACAATAATACGCAAGTTAACATAAATCTTACCTATTACTGGACCGAACTTGGCTCCGCGAGGAATATAGTCCGAGGAGAAGACTCCAGTTGTCTGTATTTTATAAATTACTGACGAAAATATGTAAATTCATGTATGCTTTCCCGTTTTTCGGGAAACATCATTTATTGAAGATATTTACATTTGGCTGTTCATCGGAATCGCGAATAGTGAGGTTGAGCGGAAGAGAAGCAAGTGCACGTCTCCCATCCTGAAACGAATTAGTATTGTCATTAATAATGTCATTTGTATTGAACAAAAATGTTTCCGTCCGCATTATGACACAGAGGAAGTTCATGTGAACAAAAACTCACATTAATCCATTTGTAGACTCAATTGTTTGATTAATTTACGATAAACGATGACGAGCGAATCAATGAAATTACTTCTCACCATGATGGTTCCAGGCTTGTCAGGACAGTTGAAGACGCAAAGTTGTTCTAGGGTTTGGTCATTGACTTCACGAAGATCGAGACTGTCGCCGGTCCATGCAGTTGCAGAAGTAACTGAAGGAAGACGACGGCCTACTCCTGCAAACAACCGTTTCATCCTACATATGAGATTCATCAGTTCATGTCTGACTTCTCCTTTGCCTTTCACCGATTTACCTTCATATTTACTTTGCAAATGTATTTATTATTTATAACAACGCTTGTTTCGTTAAAAAACAGTCATTCGATTTTTTTTATAATTCAATTATTTGCAAATTCTGAATTTCGGGGCACAAAAAAATTGCTCGTAATAAACTCATTTTACTTCTCTCCTAGTCATTCCTTATTCAATAATGGCAGGGTTTTCTGTGATTGCATGACGAAATATCTCGTTCCTGCTTTCCATGGAACTGATAAGAAACAATTCTCGCGGAAAAAAACTTTCACTTTTCTTTGTGGTGTCATGCGCTGTGGACAATACTTAGATAATTTTTTCTTACATATGAACTTCCATCTTCTCAAATTCGTCATACTATCCTTGCCCATCTATCCATTATGGCGCAAGTTGAACCAGTTCATCATCATCCCTCTCACACCGCCAAACACCATACTCTACCAGTTGTTATGCTAAAGCTGTTTGAGTCTCCTTGCCATTGTGCATCGGCCGCTTTTGGCAAGCAAGCTGCCTATATCGTATCTCGATCCTTAGATGGTCGGGCTCAAACCAGCTCTTGCGAGTGAAGGTGTACCACTCGTTCCTGGTGGAGGAAAAGACAAGTGAGAGAGAAGAAGCAGCAATGATGTCTAGCTTTTGCTGAGTTAAACTAAAGAATCTTTATCTGCTTCGGCAGTTTCTTCCTCTCCCCTTCCGAATCAATGCAGATGAGACTACTTGTACTAGTCCCTTTACAAGTTAGGAAAGGTCATGGCCGTACAATCGGAGAGAGTGAGAGAGAGAGAGGGAGTGAGAGAGAGAGAGAGAGACGAGTAAGGCGAAAGGGCACTGTTGAGTGCACAGTGTACAGTACCTGGCAGGGGAGATCGACGTGCTGCGGTGTGGTGAATGGTGCCTGTGATTGCACCAAGTGGAGCGGCATCGAAGGGTGCCGGTGCGATGCTGGAACACGGCCCATCATCTGAGGCTCCCATAGTGTGTGGGTTGGTACTGAAAGGATTTGATCAAATACTGTTAAACTATGAAGTAACAAGAAAAGAACGACGCGAGTCATCATATGCCGAAAATTTCGGAGAAAAAGGCGTGTGTCCAGGGTAAACTGATAAGAATAGAGTGATAATGGCAGGCAAGAATTCTACGGATTGAGAAGTGGGATGCTCTAATTGCATATCTTCATTTGGACGATAATTAAGTTAACAAAGGGGGTATGACCGTTCAGAGCATGTGCATTATGTACTGAAGATACTTGCTTTAAATATTGAACACAATCTCGATTATTAGGGCGAATGAGCTGAGAAGAAAAAGGGTGAAGAGAAAGAGAGGAGTGAGATCGATGGTTGTAGCAGCATCCACAAACCAGTTGCAGGATTATCATAGACGAGATGAATGACCACAAGAAGCGCATCATTTGAACAAATTCAGATCTTACAGCAAAGGCTATGAATTCGTCAAAAAAAACATCAACGGTGAGTAAAGCGATCTTCAGAACTAGAAAAAACCGAACAAACGCAAAGGAGCGCTAAATGAAAGCGAGACGATTGAAAAGCGAGGAATGAAGAGTACGTTGGAAGAGTGGAAGTGAATGACATCACAAACCCGATGCAGTAGTAAGCAAGAAGTAAGCGCCTCACACTCCCCAAAACAGTAAACGTCATCGTTCCGAATCATCGATGGAGGTTAATCCGTGACATTCAACCGATAGACAGTTACAGAAACTGTAACTTAGTTGGATATCCATTCCTAGCTATTATGAAAGTGAATTAGAAATTATTGCAGCTAATACTCAAGGAGTAAGGACTACTCCTTCGTAGGTTGGTACTTGCATCACCCCCCCCCCTTGCATCTCTCCAAGAGCACAGATACAGAAACCAGATCAAGCTTGTCCCGACTCAGCCAGCGAAAGTGAAAGGGGGCTCGATCACTCGAGGGCATTTGAAAGTGAGATTTGGGAGTGAGAGAGAGAGAAAGGGGGATGAAAGCTTGACCAGGGCTGGTCCCTAGGGGAGGGAGCAAGGAGCCACCACATTTCGAAGGGGAGGGGTAGAGACAGGTTACGGTGAGAGGAGAGTTAGAGAGTGGGATCCTCGCTTTCTTGCCTAATCCCTCCTAAAACTCAATTGTTGCAGCGGGAATAGCGAAAGTGAAAGATTTCGCGTTTACTCGCTCACGTCCCGGATAACATTTATTATCACACATTCACGCTAGTTCGAAAAAATCATTCTGCATGCAGCTCCTTTTTGCAAAGAAACGGCATTACTGTTAAAATAGTCCTCGTCTTGCCGATTGGACAAATCTAATGAGAATGAAGAGAAACGAGAAGGAGAAAAATGTTCCTTTCCACGGATGGATGGTTGGTTGGATAGAGAAGGGAAAGGTGAAGGAAGGTAGAATAGAAAGGGAGGAGGTAGATGGATGAGAGGGAGAGGAAGGTATGCTGTGTCCCTGAACTTTCGCTAGATCGCGGCTGGTACCTACTGGGGGTCGATCTCCTCCTCTGCCGTCTCTTCAGAAACATTCACTCTCTCGCTCATTCGGCCTTGCCTGACCGATCGTCCATTCTCGAAAGAGGAGGGAGATAGAGGATTGGCTGTCTCGAGTGAAGAGGTTACGGTCAGCCTCAGGGTTGACTGAGGGCGGAGACAAGGATGGTTCACGAGAAAGCGAAATGGCAATTGTCGCACGCAATGAGAACTTTCGATAAGCGAAAATGAGATAAACTCAGGAAAAGGGAAAGCTCAATGGAAATGAGCAACGAAATCGAGAGGATTTAGAAGGAGAGATTGTTACAGGAGAAAGTTTGCCAATTGAATGGAGAAATTTCACCGGGTTCTTATTAAGTATATATCCAATGTTGTTGAGCTCTCTCATCGTGATGATTCGTAAAGCTATATTTTTCTCAGAATACGAAAATTTCTAAATTTGTTTTTAAATACTTTGTACATCCTAAGAAAAATATAAGAGAAAGCTGTAAAAGAAATATTACAATTTGCCAAAACGATCTCGTTTTCAAAGTTATCGGCCGTTTCATTTAGCTGAGCTCGATACATTTTCTCTTTCCGTTTTCTTTGTGCACACCTATCCGATGGTACATAGATACCGATTACTCGCAAACATATAAATACTACTCGCAAATGATTCACGGAAGATATAATATCCACATGTACCTACTCAATATCATGATATCAAATAAAAGTATATACTATCCACTAAGAATCGAGATATTGGGTGAGATCATGGATATACATATTTATAATAAGAAAAAAATAGTTTAAAAAAAAATGTCTCATATGAACTATCTTCTCTTACTTTTATTTTATATTTTGTATGTATTTTTAAAAATACAATTGAACGATTTGACTGCCTAGAAAATCGAATCATTCTCAAAGCACAGAATTGAGCTTGAGTGTGACATTTTATTGCTATGATCCCTCTCGCTGTCATTAGTGAATATGTTCATTGGCAACGCATATTCCCTAAACGTGATATTGTACACATTGCCCGTGATCCATCTCGAGTTTTAATCTCAAAGACATTCAATGTCTAAAAGGCATTCAATGTCATAGTGGCAGTAGTGGCAGTCAGCCGGTCTCGGAATACCATTGTCATGCACTACACGCATAGTTAAAAGCGTAGAGTCCATCCTCCTCTTCCTCTCCTCTTTCTCTTTTCATTCTCATTCTCTTGATGTGAGCACTACTCCAAGGACAAGTTTCGGGACACGAGAGAGGATTGCGAGTGGACGAGGGAATAGTCGATGGGAATGGGAAAAAGGGATACGAGAATGGCTCGCGATTCTAGATCTGAAAACGATTTTTCGTAGAATGTAAAATAGTCGCAATAGGTTTAACATTGCAACACATAAATTCACATTATGTATGAGATTTTTTCGAATGCTTTGTATACCATTTCACTTTACTATCTAGGATTGTCAAATCTGTTTGCGAATAATCACACTCTATAGTCGCAAACGTGCTAAGACTGCGAATAGTTTCGGCAAAGTGCAAATAATTTGGAGTGAGAGACGAATTGCGAATAATTCACATTCCCTTATCTCTGTTTCTCTCCATTTTACACGCTCTCTCGTCGTCTGTCTAATTCATTTGCCTCCGCGAGAGAGGGGAAAACCGGTGCGAATAATTCGCTCTCTTCGGCGGATGCGACGATGGGTACGAATAATTCGAAACCGAAACCGAACCGACAACCCAACACTCTACTCAATTTGACGTTGGAAGATGAGTTGAAATGATAACTGCGCTATCTTTGCAATATTGAAATTTTCCAAACACCTCACACAAAGAAATAAAGAAGGCATTACACAATTGTGGAAACAGAAAAAAATATCCAAATAATGACAATATTCTACATTTTTGCCAGGCCCAGTTAAAATAGTTACTGCTCCATTTCCTCTTCTCCTCCTTCTTAGGTCAGGGTCAATCTCATCTGAGTGTGTGAGGTTGTCTTTAGAAAGAGAGGAGGATGGGTTATAGAGAGGTTGTCGATAATTGAAAATGTAGGACACAAGCGTTGGGCTTCAGCACTGTTGTTGTGTTGAAAATAAAGATATTTCGAATCACTGTGTTACAGTCCTACAAACAGTATTTGGCCACTTTTTCAAAATGTTGTAACTTTTTGGCCAGGAGACGATTCGGGATAATAATTCTAGGGTAGACAGGGGATGTATCAGAGTATCGGAGGATGGCCGCGAAATTTCCCGGTAACTCCTGCTCTTACATAGTGATAACGCAATCCTAATTTCACTATTTCGAAAATTCTTTTTCCCCCGAGGAAAATTTTCCCAATCTCTAAACGTTCTGTGCATGGAGGCCTGCCCAAGGGATATGCAGAGAAAAAGTTTCAAGCTGATTGCGCTTGCTGCGGAGGCTGCAGGGTTGCTGCAAATCCAGGGTCCCAAATTCAGAACTCTGCTTCTAGACGTGCAAGAGAGAATTCTAGACGTGTTCTAGGCACCGATCTGCTTTTTATGAAGAGCCTCGAAGGTCCTGAGAGTATGATAGAGATTGTTCATCATTTGCCTCTGGGTGCCAAACAAGTCACTTTTTCAGATGACCCAACTTTGAGAGCTTGCCATTCTAAGGGTATTTTTTGAAAATTTATGGATCCGGTGCAGGGATGTTCCAAATCCATGATTTAATCGATGGTGAAATTTTTAGGGGTCTGCGATAACTTTCCGGCCTTTGGAGCTCGATTTACGAAGGGACACTCGTCACCAAAATGCTCGCCCCGCCCACAAAAATTTCCAGGTCTATAGTCGTAGCTTTCCTGCTAGTCGAGCTACCACTATGCAACTTGGCTGAGATGATAGCAGAGATAAAGGCTACCTCCTGCCTGAGTTTGACCCCGATTGGAAGACATTGAAGAAAATCGATAGTCGGCGGGGTGAGCATTTTGGTGACGAGTGTCCCTTCGTAAATCGATCTCCAAAGGCCGGAAAGTTATCGCAGACTCCTAAAAATTTCACCATCGATTAAAGCATGGATTTGGAACTTCCCTGCACCGGAACCATGAATTTTCAAAAATCACCTTTGGAATGGCAAGCTCTCAAAGTTGGGTCATCTGAAAAAGTGACTTGTTTGGCACCCAGAGGCAAATGATGAACAATCTCTATCATACTTGTCAGGACCTTCGCGGATCTTCATAAAAAGCAGATTGGTGCCTAGAACACGTCTAGAATTCTCTCTAGCAGGTCTAGAAGAAGAGTTCTGAATTTGGGACCCTGGATTTGCAGCAACCCTGCAGCCTCCGCAGCAAGCGCAATCAGCTTGAAACTTTTTCTCTGCGTACCCCTTGGGAAGGCCTCCATGCACAGAAAGTTTAGAGATTGGGAAAAATTTTTACAACATTTTGAAAAAGTGACCAAATACTGTTTGTCGGTACTGTACATTCATACTTTTTTGTCGCATTGATCCAACCTTAATTGGAAAATGTGTTTTGCATTATCCTTAATGGATTGTCTCATTTAGAACACTCACGGGTCTCAATCTGTCAGATACAGATGCTGCATTCCTTCCCTCCCTTCCTTCTCGTTAGACACTGTCGATTTGTCGATCAATCCTTGCATTCCTTTCTGAATCTCCTCGCTAGGATACCTAATTTTCAAGCGATCTTTTCCATCTTACTTGTTTGAAATTCTCGAACTTGCTTTCCAGCGGAAAATATTATCTTTTTGAATAATAGATTCTCGTGCATGGGATAACGCATTGAATTTATTGCAAAACAAGCCTTGGAAATCATTTATTTATTTTGAACACAGACTGAGTAGAGGGAACTCGGCTCTTTACAGAGTACAATAAGTTCCTCTAACACAACAAGTTTATTTTACCTTCGTGACAAATAGAACAAAAAGATTGCTTAATATCGTACTATAGGCACTATTGAATATGCTTTAAATGAGACAAATAAATGAGAGAAAGAAAAATCGGACACATAGGCTTCCCATAGGCTCTTCTAATGATACCGATGTCAAGTCTGTAGACAAGATTAAAAAAGAGAAAATCAGAGTAGGCCAAACAATTGAAAATCACAAGTTTCGACTGGACGAAAAACACACATGGGATAACAGTAGAGCAACGAGCGAGATCACGGGATAGATAAATATTTAGACGGGATATGGGTGGCGAGAAATTTAATAACCGGGAGTGAGGAGGGGGCGGGAGGTACCGATTACATCGGTGAAAGATTCGAAAACGATCAATATATTTTGCATTTCCCGGCACGACTAAAGAGATGAAGAGCCATTGGATCGATGTGGAGAAGAAGCCGTCCAACAATTTGCAGCCTGAGATGAAATTAATTAAACTAGGGATGTCATTTTGATTCCCGAACTACAGCTCTCCCTCGCGAGAAGAAGAGCAGAATGATTCTTCGCTTTTTGTGAGCAGTAAAGCGTTTTAGAATTCCATTTGAAACATAATTTACGTTTTGATCACTACGGAAAACTTCTATCCTTGGTCAGATGTCATGATTAGTAACAAACTAGTAAGATACGCAGGGTGTCAAAAGAGCGCACGGGAACTCGAATCAATATGAATTTTGTCTGGATTTCGATTTAGAAGGGAGTACTGACTTCTTCTGTCACAGAGGTCACTGAAAAATGCTCTATCATAGCTCCCTTTCTTATTACGAGAGATAGGCTGCTAAAAAATAAAAAATTGGCATACGCAATGTGTGCATGCAGGTACTTATTGTGCCAAAATTTGTATCTAATCATTGTAGAGCAACAAGCGAGATCACAGGATAGATAAATATTTAGACGGGATATCATTGTAACAAACAAAAATTTCCTATCTTAATGTTAGTAAGTTTTCATTTCCCCGTTTTCTTACTCACCGTTTTTACCTCTTCACAATTGCTCTGTCTCACATTCCTCCACCCATATCTTTGGTCGCTCGCGTCTTCAATATTCCCTCCGATCGATAGTCATGTTGCGAGAGACGAAGAGTGACGTGCAGCAGATAATGCGATATATTAATTCTGACTGAGCATCAGCGAGTCAACCCCGTGTAGAATGTGATCTTGTTGCGAGTAGAGATCGTCCTGAAATGATGAACTGTTGTATATAAATCTTACACTGTAAGCTACCCATCAAGTTTCAATCAAGTTGTGTTCCAATCCTATTCATGCGAAACTTGCCTGGTTCTGTGTCATCTGGCTCTGACTGGTGACACCAGGCCTTCTCGATCCCGCGTGATGCAACTGCTGAGAGGCCATCCCGATGCTGCGACCTGCAGTTTAAAAGTAGATTGTGCGTTAATATATCGAGCAACAAGCTTTTCTACTCCAACATTGCTTTCATTTCTATCTATTAGCGTAGACTCATTATTTTCTCTTTCGTACCTCCATAGTCATGCTGCGACTGTGACTGTGTCCATCCAGATAGCTGAGATGGGTCTGAGAAGTCACATACACTTTCAAATCGTGAAGGCAAGAGCCCAAAAAATATATAGGAAATATATTATCCCTACATTTAAAACCGAGTTCTCTGTAAGATCAGGACAAGGGTGGCACAATGCTTCAAAATGGTCGGATTGAGCTCAAATTTGCAATGGATGATCCTTAGGGGTCGTAAAAGCATTCTACAACTTTGCGTGATGATCATGCATGATTCATGCAAAAATTTTTATCGTTCAAGATACCCCCTCATGTGACATCTCATTCGATAGACGCTTCGATTTTTATCCATTTTTGAGCAAAAGGAGCCGAGAAACATGACAATATGTACATTTTTCCATGGATTTTCATGATTTTTGATTTTTAGTATCATGAAGATCTCATTTGCCCAGGCTAATTTTTTCTGTATTCGACGCGTCTTTCGATTCTCTATTGAGTAGTATTTTTCTCAATATTTATATCGGTAAAGTTGTCATTTTTCATGTTTTCCATGATGTACTCGTTAGCTGGGTTCGAATCCGCCTGCCCCCATGAGGTTTGCCAACCGTTTCCAACGTTCCTTTCTTCACGAAACACTCAATTTGATCATTTCTCAACTCACCCGCCCAAATAGCAGCAGAAATTCACAAAAATTCGTCTGGCAAAAACTCATGGGGGCAGGCGGATTCGAACCCAGCTAACGAGTACATCATGGAAAACACAACTTTCGTGACCGATATAAATATTGAGAAAAAAACTACTCGATAGAGAATCGAAAGACGCATCGAATACAGAAAAAATTAACCGGGGCAAATGAGATCTTCATCATACTAAAAATCAAAAACCATGAAAATCCATGGGAAAATGTACATATTGTCATGTTTCTCGGCTCCTTTTGCTCTAAAATGGATGAAAATCGAAACGTAGGGACAACTTTCGATGATCTATCGAATGAGATGTCACATGAGGGGGTATCTTGAAAGATAAAAATTTTGCATGAATCATGCATGATCATTATGAAAAGTTTTAGAATGCATGTACGACCCATAGGGACCACCCATTTCAAATTTCAGCTCAATCCGACCATTTTGAAACATTGTGCCACCCTCTGTTGAAGGCCATCCCGCTCTTACAGAGAACTCGTGGCTCTACTGCCGAAGCCCAGATTGGTTCCCTATCCCCCATCACTCTCTCCCTTCATTCCTATGCCATTTGCATCCGCCGCGCGGTATCTCTCATCGCTAATCTGGGCTACGGCAGTAGTGCCGAACTCGTTTTAACCAAATATGTTCTTTAAGCATTAACAAATTTCTCATCCACATGCCACAATACCCGCGTAAGCTCCGGTTCCTCCCTCGAGCTGGGACGCTTGCGAAGCATAGGCGTCTTCATATGCTCCATTTGCGGATATTCCTGTGCGCGTGCCCATGCCGTATCTGCATATCTAATTATGTCCCTATCAAAAACTTTAGAAAATCTGGCTCGAGAAACTTCACACCCTTTGATATAACCAGTGAACTATCATATACAATTTATGAACCTCCTTCCTCCAGTTGGAGGTGGTCTGTGTGCACCCCCCGATCCTCCATGTTGCATCGGAGGCCACGCAGCAACGGGTGCGCCTCTTGAACGACCTGTCTGGGCTGAAATCAGTCTATCAATTGATCAACCGTCTGAGAAAGTTTTCAGTCGCAATGCACGACCGTCAGCGATCTGACAAAGTTCATTTTGGCCACCGATGACGTGGATGTTTAAAAAAGTTTTGCTTAGGTGTAGGCCAGAAAGTGAAAAAAACGTAAATCAGCTGTGTCCGTTTCGAAATGTGAATTTGAATAGCGTTTAAAAAATATATTCCGTGATATGGAATGTTCAACAGGGAAATGTATTATAATGAGCATTAAATTATCAGACATACTTACCCGATGAGTGCAACATATGCAGCGGGACGGATAGACCTGCAACCGAATGCTGCAAATTGTGCGAGTTGATCGAGCTTGCCGGATCAAACATATCCATGTGTGAGATTCCTTCAAATTTATAACTTACAATTAGAAAAGATTTTCTCCAATCAAAGCATTCACCTGCTCTCATTTCCATGGGAACAGGTCTGTTCTTGTACTCTGGCAGAGTATATTGCATACGCTCGGGTTTGTGCTGCCTCTGATGAAGCTGAGACTGTTGGGGTTCCTAGAGAGCGATTAGTTATTTAAGACAATATAGTAGTTTATCAATGTACTTCTCTACGCTTGGGAAGAATGAGAGGTGAACGAGTGAGATTGTTCAGAGGCCCCTCGACCACCAGCCCTCGTTCAAGGAATGAAGAAAGGAGGTCGTGCCAAAGTGGTTGAGAAGAGAGCACCTTAAATGAAACAATGGATTTATAATATTCGAAAAATGTAATGCAATACTGAACATACTTTGGCATTGCCAATGACTACAAGACCATATTTCGCACGAGTAATTGCCACGTTGAGTCTGCAATAAAGAATTATCGTTCCAAAAAAGGCGAATCAGTGGCAACCTAGCAGAGTATTTCATAGGCAAGATACTTGTCGGGCACAAATTAACATCATGAATCTTTGTCTTCTTTCACCTTCTCGGATCGTTCAGAAATCCGACACCATTGTTGTCATTGGAGCGCACACACGTTACAATTATCACATCCTTCTCGCGGCCCTGGAACATACGTGAAAACATCATATCAGTACCTATAGTCATTGTATCTCACTTCAAAATATGATCATAGCTTTGTGACTCACTTGGAAGGCGTCAACATTGGCAATCTCGAGGTCGAGCAACAGTTTCGTGCTCAGGGAGCCTTGCGTCTGCAATAAATATTCTTGAAATGAACCCAAATGAACTTGCCTGCATATATTGCACGATATATGCGCGCTGTCCTTCATAAGGTGTCACAATGCCGATTTGCGAGGGTCGCATACCTCCCCTGCAAGGTACATCTGAACTTTCCTCCAATAAAAGGTAAAAGGTAAAGGTGTTAGGCATTTTCCACACAAGGGCGGTATCTGCCACCCCCAAGCCAATTCAGCGTTCAGTCTGTCCTGAGTAAGCAGTATGGATGCCGGATCAAATACCAAATGACTTGGTTTCTCGTCTCGCTCATCCAAATATTTGGTTTGGAGCGAAATGAAAGCATATAATAATAATAATAATTTATTCATGTCAGGCGTTAACGCTCAGATGAGGATAGGGCGCCACTCTTCATAGGTTGCATTCCACCAATGCACGCCGATAGCTCGCGTTAGGTCGTCCCGCCAGCGTATCCGAGGGCGGCCCGTTGGACGTTTCATGAGGGAATCCAGACAGTAGTGGCATGACTCCATTGCTCCATGTTCATTTGCCTGATCTTCAGTGCCCAGCGCGCTTTTCGTTTCAATCCTTCCTGGATCCAGTCCCGCAGTTTCGTGCAGTCCCTCACGTGCTCGTTTGTCCAGCGGTCCATCAGTGAGATTCCAAGTATCTTGCGTTCCATCTTCCGTTGAGTCACGCTT
>LS512763.1:227982-256022 GCA_900490845.1 Pristionchus japonicus | reverse complement strand
ACTGCTATTGTGTGCCTTGTCGGATGTCTACGTATATGGGCAGCCTGAAACATTGTGCATTATTGGAACGCACGAAGAAGAGAGTGACGGGCATGGAGGGAGAACGGTAAGGGCACAAAACAGAGTTAAAGGATGGCTGAGGCCTGTTTCTGAAAGGGGTTTCGTGTCAAAATTGTGGGCAGTGATGGGAAAGAGGAATAGGAGAGGAGGGGTGATGGCGAAGTGCTGTAGTTGGGGGATCAGGAAGAAGAGGATGATGGGCATGGAGGGGGAGAGGTGAAAACGGGGCTGACAATAGGGAATCGGATGGTGTTGTGAAAGAATAATTGTTCACATTATCAATGCTAATCGCTCGAACCCGCTTATATGGATACTGTGAAACATTACTACTCTTTGGGGTTCGTGTACGGCAAAGAGGAGAGAATGGTTGGGAAGATTTGATTGGATTTATCTGCGCAACTTGATGCGTTGGCGAAATCAATTGTTTTTTGGGTGGATAATGGCATAAGACATTCTATAATCAAGGTATTCCACCTGATCTTTGTAACATGGGTAGTATGAAGGCAGGCTCCGCCTGGAGCTCATCCCCCTTGATATGTAGATGATTGTCTTTTTTTATTGGAGGTTCAAAGACCTATTACTCGCAATGTGTGCTAGTGTATTCATAGTAAGGATGAAACTAGCATGGCGAGGATTGAAACTTCGAAAATTGGCATGACTGAATTTCATCAATTTATTTCGCATTGCAGACTGCACCCGTCCTGGTCGTCCCTTCCCTCCTCCAACCACTCCTCCCTTCCTGTATCACCCACGAGCATCCTGGCGACGGGCATGGGCGCGGGCGATGGGTGAGTATTGATGATATCTTCAAAGTTGCTAGAAGAAGGTGAAGTGGCGTGGCAGTGTTCGCATGTAGGTGAGTGGGGATAGGCAGGTAGATTGTTCGTGCTTTTGAGTTCTCATAAAAATATGCAGAGTATTAGACAATTTTGGAAGATTAATTATGGTACCAGGTGGTTAGCAACTATTGCCGAAGCTAGATAATGTTGTCGAAAGATTGAATTATGATTTATACCACGTTCACGTCACACAAATCAAATTCAGTGGTCCTAAAACTTTTGCCATTTCATTGGTCATTGGAATGTAGGTGATCGAATGTTACTGCGATGCTAGAAAATGAGTCAGAAAAGTTGGTGCTGTTCCTGATTATTTATCACAATCAATACCGAAAAACAATTCATATTACTTCCAGCCTGAGCGGTCCCTCCTCGCCCACCGGCTCGTCCTCACTGGCTGCTGATCTGTCGGAGGTAAGTGGATGATAACTGTAGGGGTAAGGTAAATGACTGGTACATCGAAACTTGAAAGCTGACGGTTTTTTGTTTGTTTTGTTTTGCGTCACCCTCAGAAGGACCCATCACTGACGTTGTCAGTGTTAGTTTTCATTGAGAACATGCGGCAGCAATGTTGCTTGATGAAACAGGGGTATGCTTGACCCGTAGCAAGTACATTTCTTGCGTCTTCTCTGCGCTATTGAATGTGAGCACTGAAATCTACCGAAAAAGCATTTGGAAAATCAATAAATCGATAACCTCAGGCGATTCTGGACGTCGACAACGACGAAGATGACGATGGAACGACGGCGGGAGCAGGAGATGAGGGAGGAGTGAGTACGGTAAGGGAGGGGCTACGGTAGCTAAAGATGCCGGTTCTGATTGTGTGATATGTTGGTTCGAAAGATGCTCGTGATTGTAGTTGCAAAGATTCCACGTTGATAGAGTGTAATTGAAACAGGCTCGTTCAAAAACGCAGCTTACAATTGCAACAGATAAAAATGTTTGTTGATTGTTTTCAGTATGGATTCCCACTGTTAGCAACGTCGAGGATACTCCTTGGAGCGATAACATCCTAGTGGATCTGAAATCTGCCTGCTCCATATCTCATCTCATCTCATCCAATTGCAGACGCCCGCGCCCTCCGCGCCCATCACCTCGGACGTGACCTCGTCGGGCAGGTGAGTGGTCTTTGATCTTTGATTTGTGGTCTTTGATCTTTGATCTCTGTCAGCGTACCTGAAAAGATGGATGCAGGGTGGGAAATTGATCGCTGATCGTTGATCCTCAATCTTTGATCTTTAATCATTGATCTCTCCCACCGTACATGAAGAAGGTGGATGGATGCACCAGACAAGGGGGAGTTGATTTCTGATCTTTGATCTCTGATCTTTAATCTCCCTCTTCCAGATGCGGTTTCCTCTTCGACGCGAACCTCGCGGCATTCCTCATGATGGGCAACCTGTCGGCGTCGTTGAAGAGTGAGTATTTATTGAGGCAGCCAATCGGATTATGATTGTAACTTCAAGGCTGAAGGGCTTTTGAGATGACAGTGAAACGCTAACTTTTTTTATTCATAACGTATCGGCGTCGTTGAAGAGTGAATGCTTTGATTTTTTATGGGTAAAGAGGGTACTGTGAATGAGAATTCAAGTCGGAGGCATAATTTGAGATGACAGTGAAACGCAAACTTAATTTTAAATCCGGATGTCGGCGTCGCTGAAGAGTGAGTGCTTTGATTTTTTGTGAGAGCGGGACGATACTAGCGATTGAGAATTCAAGTCAAAGGCAGGATTTGAGGTGGCGGTGAAACGCAAATTTATTTTCTAAGTTCTGATGATTCCTGCTCGCGTCTCTAAAGAGAGAATTTTCGTTGTTGTGTTGCAATCCTCCTTGATAGTACCATCGTTGCTCATCCGATAGCCCAGGATAAGAGGCGGGTGTGAAACGCGAAGCTGCTCCTCACTCGATAATGCTATTTATAGAAATCTATGTATTGGAACTATTGAACCACGAGTCAGAATGTAGATAAGTGGTGCATGTGAATCTCGAAACTATGTTTCACTCAAGTCACGAATTATGCTTTAGCGGTGTGCATCACACGGTGTGATGCACATTTTTCTTTTTTTCACATCATAAGGCGTTGTCGTCGCAAGACGACAGTGAAATTCGCGTCGACTGTGGTAGCAAACCTTTACCTCTATCGTTCCCCCTCCCGCAGGCCACGCCGTCACCCTCTTCGAGGTGGGCAAGCTGACGGACGAGCAGATCAAGGACTTCATGGAGCAGCTGGAGAAGGTGAGATAAAGGGTGTGAAACAATAAAAGAGAGGCAGCATGATGATGATCAGTTAGTTTTCTAGGTGATTTTGAGGTAGCAATTTGATGGGTTGTATGAACAGTTCAAGGACTTCATGGAGCAGCTGGAGAACGTGGGGGGGGAGGGGAATTGTGAATGTAAATCCCATTAGAAAATGTTATTTGTGGTTAAAGATTTGGTCTTTCTGTGTTTTGGTTGCAGAAAGATCGAAGTTTCGCAGTTGTCGTAATTAGCGTCGTGGTTTGGTTGGAATGATGGTCCGAGGTGTTGTACTCAAAAATATTCCCTTTTCGAATAATATACCAATGCTCATGCTGAATTGTTTCACGTCCAAGAATATATGTGCGTCTAAAAATCGATAATTATCAGGTGAACCGCTTCGCGGAGGGCGAGGCGCAGCGGTTCTCCGAGCACGCGATGACCCTGCTGCACACGCTGAAGAGTTTGAGGAATGGGAGAGAGGTGGGAGGCAAGGGAAGAAAAGACTGCTTGATTTGATCCACGCACAGTTGTGGTTTACGCTTCAAGGAGGCATTAAAAGGCGTGCGCTTTTATTATTCTTTGATCGAGATGCAAAGTAATACGAAACCTGCAACTGATTCGCGCATTTAGTATTGAGTTTCGCAACGTCGTTAGAAATCTGATAGTTACCTTCTACTTCAATAATGAAATCGTTCCTCTAACAAACTCAACTTTCTGGTTGAATTCGATGCGTTTTTTTAGTTTCACCATTGCTTCAGATGCTGGGTTGTCCACTTCGACTTCGATAATGTAACCATTCGTTCCTCAAACATATTTTAATTTTCCAGCTGGACCTGATCCGCGGCGAGTCGCTGCTCTCACTGGACGCGCAGAGCAGGGCGAGGGTGCTGCTCAAGTCGTACAGGTACGGTAGTGGATTACGGTATCTGGAAGTTCATGATAACGATTACGGTAGTATTACGGTAGATGAGGACATTAGTAGGGATACGGTAGATGTGGAGTATAGTAAGACGAGGCTCCAGATATAGCAGTGGTGGATTATGGTAGGGTACAGTAATCGATTTTAATCGATAATCCGTTCAGCACAATCATTGCGATGGCGCCTCTGCTGGTGGACGCGTGCGCCCTGCCGCTCTCCTCGCTCCCGCTGCTCGGCCCGCCCATCCCTGAGGTACGGTAGGGTTACTGTAGGCATGACAGGATACGGTGGACTCAAGGGATTACGATTGAACAACCCATTACTGAGGTACGGTAGGGAGGAGTTACCATACATACCAGAGGATGTAGCATTTGGTCCAAATAATCAAATGGACAGAGTTTCACAGTTGTTACAATACGCAGTTTGCCTCATGTGAATAATTCATGCACGGCTCTGGCTATAATAAAACAATCACCAGTTCTGTAGAGTACAGTATTCCCGTTATCTACCGTATCTCCCATTGACAGGCGTGTTCTCCGTGGTGTCGCCTCGCGCTGTACGCGGCGGCCAAGAGTGGACTCCGATCGATATTCGTGCCCAAGGTACGCTAATCTTTTCCCGTTCATGTTTCGCCTGTATTATAACTCCTTGCTTTGGCAGACCTGACATTGTAGGCTTGTTATCCGCGTTAGCAAAAATATTTTAATGGTGATATGCTGGTTCATGTTCCATGCTGGCTATAAAACCCTTGTGTCTGGCTTTTTTTCAATAAATCCTTCCTGTCTGGTAGAAATATTAATAATTAATTACAAACATTCCAGGGCACCCGCCTGCACTTCTGGCCAAGACTGCTGAATGGAGCGAGGAGGCTGCTGGTGAGTGGAATCTACTGTTTCAAACGGAGATCCGTCGATTGAATCGAATCGGTTAGGAGAGGGTGCTTGGCAGCAGGGGTATTGAAGGGGGGCCAAAGATCAAGCCAATTGGCAACAACAGAATGAGGGGGAATGAGGGGGGTTGCGAGCGAAAAAGGTTGCTGAATGCATCATGTGGGGATAAAACTTGTGTGGAAGAGAGTGAGTTCGGCTGCACTTCTGGCCGCGACTGCTGAATGGCGCGACGAGACTGCTGGTATATTATTTTAATATTTATTTTATAAAGTGAAATGCGAGACTACAAACAAACGTTCCAAATCTTGTAGCAGTCGCGTTATAGTTGCACTAGATTTTTGTATTCCTGCAATCTGCAGTTCTCCGATTCCGTACAAGTCGAAGAGAAATGTTTATTAATTCTCATCCATGCACATGACCTCTGTCGTATTTATGCTTCTCTAGTTAGGTACATTTACGAATTTAGCAGTTTTCTAATGTTGTTGGCACTTGTTGAATTACCTACTCTTATTCCTCCTCCAATTCAGGTGACCTCCCTCACGCAAGCGGAGCCGCAGCTGCTGCCTGCAGCCGCGGCACTCGCAGCAGTGAACGAACTGCTCATGACGACCGCCGTGCTGGTGCAGGTACGGTAGTGGTGTGTGGTGTGGACGGACGACGCCTCCGAAAGGTCGCCTAATGCAAACTATGACAGGAGTTCCTCGGAGGCGCCTCGCTCGAGGACGCGGTGGTGCACGTGCCCTTCCCCTTCGCGCCCGAGGAGCTGCAGAGGGAAGGTGAGGGTGGTGTGGCAGGGCGATGTTTGCTAATTGACGGTGCTGTGAAAAAATGCCATCTTTTTGAAAGTGGTGTGAGGCGACGTTTCCGAAACCGCACATAACGAATTGCAGACAGTCTGGCGAACCACCCGGCAGTGGCGGCCCTGCGCGAGACGATCGGCCTGGGCAGCCTGGCGGGATATGTGGTGCTAATGAGGAGGGAGAAGGAGGTGAGAAAAGTTAGCGCTATGATAAAACACCACCTTGAAACCGAAGGAAAATTTGTGTGCAACTGGCGGCGACAATAAATAGAGACAGACGAATTATGGGGCACATAGTGTAGCGATATAGCACAAACCCTGCTGGTGGAATTGTCTTGAGTTAGCTGGGGCATTCTGGCGAGATACGTGGTGCTAATGAGGAGGGAGAAGGGGGATGGGATGGGAGAAGTATGGGTTTTTAGAAGAGCAAACGGACTAAAATTATGCTCAGACCGTGTCAGTTTGACGTATAGGAGTGATGTAACGGGAATCTTCGTGTGAAAAGTACTTTTGAAAGGTGGTCTGATGAGGAGGGGGAAGAGGTGATTGGGTTGAGTATTTAGGAATATATGTGAGATAAATCGGCGTTGAGCATCTACGGATATGTTATCGGGATAGTGAAACACCAAGTGCATTTTCGTAGGGAAAGGTTTGTGGTTTTTTTCACTCCTGACCCGATGTCGAATTGAAACATACGAGTTCCGTGGTAGATAGTGTAGCGTTGTGGCGCCAACCCTGCTAGTCGAATTTCTGGTGGATTTGTGCTGGCAATTTGGCGGGATACGTAGTGCTGATGAGGAGGGAGAAGGAGGTGAGGATAAGAACCGAGAAGAAGGGAGGAATCACAAAGAAAAGATTGTTGATTTGTTTTTTACGCTCGGAAGTATCGACGAATCAACATCTCCGAGTTCTACGATTGATAGTGTAGCGTTGTGACACCAGCCCTACTAGTTGAATTGTCTTGAGTTTGCCGTGAGGCGGGATACGTGGTGCTGATGAGGAGGGAGGAGGAGGTGAGAGGGGTGAAGGGATGCGCATCGATGAAGATGCCATCGGGATATTGAAACACTTAGTCAAGTTCTTTAGGGGGAAGATATTTTTTAAAGTCCTAAGCCAAGAATACATTGAAGCAGACGAATTCTGGGGCACATAGTGTAGCGTTAGAGCACAATCCCTGCTGGTGGAATTGTCTTGAGTTAGCTGGGGCATTCTGGCGAGATACGTGGTGATGATGAGGAGGGAGTAGGAGATGAGAAGAGTTGACTGTTATCACTATGATGTAACATACGGTTGATAAAGAGGAAAGGAAAGATTTTTTCCAACTGGCGGCAGCAATAAATCGAGACAGACTAATTCTGGTGAGCATAGTGTAGCGTTAGCGCACAAACCCTGCTGGTTGATTTTCGTTGACTTAGTCGTGAATTTTTGGGCTCGCTGGCGGGATACGTGGTGCTGATGAGGAGGGAGAAGGAAGTGAGGATGTGAATACAAAAAAGAATAATCACCAAAAAAAATGAGAATGTCTTAGCGGAGTAATGAAACGCAAATTGAAGTCAGTAAGAAAGTAGTGTCTTTTTTCTTTTATTTTTTGACTATCTTTTTTTCGGCAGGTCTCTCCGAGACATTGAAGTTACTAGGAATGCAGCATAGTTATAAGCACATTGCGGCACCAATCCTCAATGCAGCCCAATTTCTGAAAGTCTTTGTTTTGATTTTGAAATTTCGAAAACGTTGCCTAGCAATGATGCAATCCATCAATCTCACATCTCTGTCTTATTCAGGAAGTGCTCGCCTCTCTAGACGACGAGGAGGGCACGCATTCTAATATTAAGGCCCGGCAACAATAGCGCGCTTTTTTTTATTTCTGTTGCCACTTTCTATAGGCACCCTCGACTGTATCCCTGTGCACCTTAGAAGTGATTGTTAGTTATGACGCAATCCTTTTATTTTGTGACAACGCTGTGATTTCTCCAGGAAGTGCTCGCCGCCCTGGACGACGAGGAGGGCACGCAGTCGCCCTACGCGGCAGCCGCAGCCATCGCGTTCGGAAGCAGTCCGAAGAAGAAGAGAAGTGGAAATGGAGAGGAAAGAGGGCCAGATAGGTAAGCACGATTGGAGTTTTTGGAAGTTAATAGTCATGAGCTAACAAGTAGCGTAAAATCGATTGGGAAGCAGTCCGAAGAAGGGCAAGAAAAGTGGAGAGGGAGACGGCAGGGGTCCAGATAGGTATGGAACTGGGAACAATAGTGAGGGTTTTGCGATAAGAAGTCGTAATTGAGTACCGTCGAGTATGAGGGTTGAAATCGCATTCGAGAGCAATTGGAGTACATAATCACAGCATGAGAAAAGGTAGGGAAGTGTCGAGTTTCACTGTCACAATGAATGGTCGTTTAATCGAGCGAGAATGATGTGTGGTGGTTTATTAGGAAATATATATACATATTTTAAAAGAAGTGTTTGGTTTCACCGTCACTATAATATCATTGGCAATCGGAATAGAGCGATAAAGAAGTTGATCACAGTCGACAATAAAAGTTAACCCACTCCTCATTGCAGTCTCTTCCTGCTCCCTGCCTCCACCACCCACTCCGACTTCCTCCTACTCGACGTCGTCTTCGGGATTCCCCTCTTCGACGAGCATCTGAATGCCGTCATCTGCGAGAGGATTAGGACGGAGGGCGTGCTCAGTGTGGAGAAGTGGGTTTTTGGTTTTTAGTGATTGGGAAATATCGGAGACATTGAATGGTGACTCGTTAGAGTTTCGGCATGTGAATAAGAGAAGATGAATGCCTGTATTTTAGCAATACGGGGTTAGACATGGAACAATATTTATTATTCTGAGGTCGATGACGAGTTAATTTCTAGGGAAATATGAACCGGCTTTACTCGAGTTTCACAGTTCATGTATCTTCATGGAATAATCGTTTCGATGATTCGTATCCGGGATAAGAGCGAAAAACACCAGTAAACTTACCTGGACAAATGTTGAATCCATAGGTCACCAGGGCTGGCGGGACCGCCCCTACCATGAAACCGGTCATGGGGGTCGCCGGCGTCGTGGTGACCTATGGTTGAATCCGATCTCTGATCTCTTCCCTTTCCAGTCGCGTCAACATCCAGTTCGCGAACAAGACACTCGTGGACCTGACGCAGGATCTGCTGGTCAAGCACAACTTTGGAGTGACTACGGTAAGTGGGTCGGTACGGTAGACCGATTGACCATTTGATGAAGGGATACGGTAGTTCGTTGGGGAACATAAATCCCCAGCAGTTAGGTGCACAAATACAGTTGGATCCATTGTAGTTTCTTATGGATATTTTCTGCTGATTGTGAATTACTGTAGCTGGATACGGTATGGCATCCTGTCACCCCCCTGATTCCAGTGCGCGCCCCACTCCGAGAAGGTGGAGGTCATTCCGCCCGTTCGTCCGATCGGCTACTGTCCCGAGGCTGGAATCGTACCCTACTCCCCCATCGAAGATCCTATTTGAAGTTCCCGCCTCTTGGTAAAATGCCAATTCGTTACCCTGTCGATTTTTGTATTAGAGTACCCGATGTGCCAATATCCCGTCATTTGTTAGTGCAGTTTTATCATACTAATGTTTAATATTTAATTGTTGTATCAGAAGACCCATTTTCGGGTGTGAATTGTGATAGATATCAGAATCTAGTCAGTTTAGGGTGCGCATGTGAGCCCTGAATGTGATACCATTAAGATGTATTGGGAACTAAAGTTGTGGATTCATTTTCGTAAATGTGATAAGTAATGCAGCTTGTGTGATGCTGAGTGTCCAGTGAGCTTTATGTACGGTGGCGATAAATATTCAGTTTAAGCAATAAATATTTCTACTGCACTCACTGCGTTTGGAATTCGCTAGTAGGCAGTTCTTGGCAATCTGCAGCTGGCGCTGTGCAAATTTCACAGTGTGATTCAGTTTTACGCTCTTTTTCTCTTCGCTCTCTTTCTCTCTCTCCCTCACAACAGAACGCAGTGCACATTTTGAATAAAGCTTCGAAAGAGCGAATCAATACAGAAAGTATTTATTTATCTTCTCGAGTAGTTCATCTTGCATAGCAAGGCTACGTCTATTTGATCTTCTTCTTCTCGATAATTGGCTCTACGACGTGTTTGTTGGCAGAGACGATTCCTAAAACGAATAATCGTTTATCTTTGATCTAGGATGATCTTTGATCTTTGATCTCTGATCTCACCACTCATATCCACCATGACCATCTGCGCTCGGAGCACGCCTGCCGTCGCAAGGTCCTGAAGAATGGAAAAGTCAGTTATCGATAACACACTACCGTACCTGCTGGATCATCTCGGGCGAGATTACGATGACCTTGTCCTCTCCATCGATCCGCAGGTAGTACCCGTACACCTTGTCGGTCACGCCGATCTTCAGGGCCTATAAAAATATTTCGATCGAGTTGTGTTGAATTATTCATGGGACTCTCGAAAGCAAGCCAATGAGTTGATTCTTTCCTCCGACTCATATGTTTGACTTTTCTGTCGAAATTCTGACTCGGTTTCATCAACCCTAATGCATGGGGATCGAGCTAGCCTATTGGAAATCATGCAATATTCTGATAGAGGCTATAGGCCGGGAGATCGAAATGATGCACCTACAGACCTTTCTCGCCTCCCTCAGCAGGTCTCCGAACGAGCCCTTCCGGTCGAAATCGATCGATATCGCGCCCTCTTCGTCGTCGTGCACGCACGCCTGGAGTACGGTAGGGGTACGGTAGATCAGGGGAAAGTCGATAATATCGTTTCTTCAGGTGAAATTGAGGATACGGTAGAAGAGAGATGACTAATCAATCGAATATACCTTGATTGTGAACAGCCTCGCGCGAAAGTCGAAGTCGTCCAATCCATCGACCTTCAATCAGAAGTTGAAATCGGATCATCGTCTCTTCATTTCGCACACTCTCTCGCAACTCTGACGAGAGAGTGTGTGAAATGAAGAGACGCTGACTTGAACTTTGAACTCTACCTCGAGAATCTTCTCATCCTTGAGCTTCTCGAAGCCGAAGTGGTAGCCGACCTCGAACATGTCGAAGTATCTGCAGTTATCGATTCGTTTAGCTGATCCACCGTAACCAATCAACCAATAAGTATCGTACCCCTTTCGCTCCGGGAAGAGCACTCGCAGGGCGAGCACGGACTCCGCGCGATACGGCGACTTGCACATCTCAGAAGGGCAGCAGGGGAGGAGCTCTGAGAGATCAAAGATTAACATTTCTTTTCTGAACCAATAAAGTTGATCTTTGATCTCTATGTTCTTGAGAGATCAAAGATCATCTCACTGTTCGTCTCGTTCGCCTCCAGACTCTTGCCCAGACACTCGACGCACCTGGAATGAACCTCTCATCTCTACCTCTATCCTCCGTTCATCTCACTGCCCACTATACAACCGTATCAGTAACCACTTATTCAACTACTTGGCGAATGAAATAAGCCAACGTGTCCGTCTTGCCAGTCTTACTGAAAGTCAGGGTGCAGATGAAAGAAACATACACTTCATGGTCGCACTCCTTCTCGGACGGGAAGTTGGGCAGCGGCTCGTTCTCACATACGAGACCGCACGAGCAGCGACCAGAGGACGAGAGTTCTTCCTGACGATGAATAATCAGTTGGTGATTGGGCATCTACAGTATCACAAAGGGGTCTAATCAATAAAGCCAATGCGTTATCTAGGATGAACGAGCAGAGACCACTGAGAGTTCATCCTGATGATGAAAGATGAGAATAGTCAGTTGTCGATTGGGCGGACTACCGTACCCCGACCACCAATTGATTCTCACCTCATCCTTTCCTCGCTTTTTCTTCTTCTTTGTGGGACACTTGCCATCCGGGCACTTCACCTCCTTATCCCCGCCCTTCTTCCCCTTGCCAGCACAGTCGGGACAGAGCCGCGCCTGAATAAGGGTAGATATTCGATAACTGATGGAGCTACAGTACTCCTTGATCGATAATCATTGACTACCGTATGCCAATGGTCGTAGCCATATTCGCAGTGGGACCGGCTACCGTAACCCAATCGATAGCAGCGACCGTATACCTCGCAGCACGCGGCCGTGACCATCTTCTCCATGGGCGCGGCGTTGGCGCACGCGCCGCACGCCTCCTCGCCGTCCGCCGTGAGCGGCGCGTCGCACGCGGGACAGAACGCGGCCGCGCGGCTGGAGATGGTCATCATTGATTATTGATGATCAACGGAGCCTACGAAATTTCGGAAGCTGTATGAACTAAAACTACGCTGAACACATGCTTTCGAATCAGGAAGAAAAGGTTGGACAAAGGCAGTCGGATGAGAATTGTATCGCAATACCGCCTCAGTTGTCACTCGAACCACACTGACGATAGCAAGGAGCCGTACCCCCTCCACAGCTCTCCGTAGCACTCTCCGCACAGACTGTGCTTCTCGCACTCCAGGCCGATCACCTCGCCCACGGGAGCCATGCGACGACGGCAGGTAGGGGAGTCGCATCTGAAGGAAGATTACGGTAGGAGTACCGTATTCTGACTATTATCGATCCAAATGTGATTAGAAATGATCAGATACGGAAGAAATGGGATACGGTACTATCGATCCAACTCACTTGTTGAGTCGCACGTCGGGATTGAGACGGAGTGGCGAGTAGCAGTAGGTGAAGGGGCAGGTCTGAAGGGATGGGGTTACGGTAGGATACAGTAGAGTACGGTAACCAATTGGTGAATCGACCGCGCACCTTCGTGAACTTGCACATGGCCTCGTAGCACTTGAGGCAGATGATGTGCAGGCAGGGAATGAACTGAGAGTACGGTAGTTAGTTACGGTAGTTGGTTACGGTAGACAGATACGGTAGATAGTTATGGTAGTTGGTTACGGTAGTTGGTTACGGTAGTTAGCTACGGTAGTTGGTTACGGTAGACGATAAGGGAGACAGATACAGTAGGCAGATACGGTAGACAGATACGGTAGTTAGTTACGGTAGTTGGTTACGGTATCAGGATACTGTAGAAAGGAGTACGGTACCTGCACGGCGTCCTCCCAGACGAAGGGAAGCGTGCACACGGTGCACTCCATGGGAGGGAACCGGTCGGGAGGAGGGAGAGACGGGCGAATGAGGAATAACGTGGTGAAGTGGGGATGGATGAGAAGGAATTTGAATGGAAATGCAGATTATTTTATGGAAAATCAGAACGGTGTGACTTACAATCTAAATTTAATTAACGAATGCAGTTCCTCACGAAAGTTCCCCTGCATCGACGCAGATGGCGAAGAGAAGGAGAAGGAGAATGTACCGCATACGTAGGGGCCGCAAGCTCCGCCCACTTTGAACGGGCGTGATGCGCGGCCAACGAGCGTGCGCGAGAAAACACAAAGCTCATTCTAAACCAAATCACTCGATCAAAAGCGCGTTTTGTAGCTAACACCACCCACTATCGATTGAGCGCTGTAGACCTTGAAAAAGTTTTCACCTTTTTGGTCAAAAATCGATGTGAAGGTCGGGAATAGGCCAATTTCACCCATTCCCGATGAGGAAAGTCAAACCTACAGCGATTTTCTGACTAAACAGAATTTTTCATGAGTTTTAGAATTTTTTTTGGAATTTTAGCGATGACCCCCGAGCTGTGTTTTTAGCGCGGGGAGAGCGAGGCGAGAGGGCGGGGGGGAGGGAGAGAGACACACGCGAGAGAGGCTCCGCCCCCTTTCTCTCTCCTCTCGCCTCTCCCTCCTCTCCCTCCCTTCGTTGCGAGCGCACATATTGGGCTCTAGCGCGCCTCAGAGACAAGATATCGACTTTCGGTAAAAAGTATGATGTTATTGGGATCACGAGGGACTCCTTGAGCACACATTTGGCATCATAGTGGTAACTATTGAATCTACGTTGCGGCCCCTACGCATACGAGGAAAAAACGTTATTATCAAAAATTCAAGATTTGTTTGATCTTTCGATCCCAATTTATTTCCGTTTGAGGAACGCTCATGTTCCCTATCCCGTTTGGCAGACGGGACAATGAGAGAAGGAATTTCTCGCTTTATCGAGATCAACTGTCGAAAAAAAACAAAGCGCTCCACAGCGTGTCAGGCGGGGGAAAAATCCTCATTTGCGTGGCGGCGCGCGGCGAGTAATTCTATGCCGCGCGAGAGAGGGTGAGCGGTTGGAATGGAGGGATTTCGACGCTCTTTTAGTGCTCTTTTGCGTGTAGATCATGAACCAGAAGGAAATTCAAAATTCTGCCGCGGATCGTTTGTGCGGAAGGGGTTTAGGAAGAGGTGTGCGAAGATCCGGAGTCGATATCTTTATTCCCCCAAGAGTAGATAGAATTTCAGTACTCCAGAGCTAACTCCTCCTCGCGGAATAAAGATATCGATTATCCTTTCTACCGTAACCATCTACCGTAACTATCTACCGTAACTATCTACCGTACCTGTCTACAGTACTCCTTCCTACAGTATCCCGCATTCGCCCGTCTCTCCCTCCTCCCGACCGGTTCCCTCCCATGGAGTGCACCGTGTGCACGCTTCCCTTCGTCTGGGAGGACGCCGTGCAGGTACCGTACTACTCTCTACAGTATCCTGAAACCGTATCCGTCTACCGTACCTGTCTACCATATCGTCTACCGTAATCCTTTCTACCGTAACCATCTACCGTAACTATCTACCGTAACTATCTACCGTACCTGTCTACAGTACTCCTTCCTACAGTATCCCGCTACCGTAACTAACTACCGTAACCTTCTACCGTAACTATCTACCGCATCCTGTTACCGTATCTGTCTACCATATCTGTCTGCCCTATCTGTCTGTCGTACCTGTCTACCGTATCCCGCTACCGTATCCCGCTACCGTAACTGTCTACCGTATCAACTACCTACCGTAATCTCAGTTCATTCCCTGCCTGCACATCATCTGCCTCAAATGCTACGAGGCCATGTGCAAGTTCACGAAGGTGAGCGATCGATCAACCTTAGACTACCGTAACCTATCGATTTACCGTACCCTACCGTAACCCCATCCCTTCAGACCTGCCCCTTCACCTACTGCTACTCGCCGCTCCGTCTCAATCCCGACGTGCGACTCAACAAGTGAGTTGGATCGATAATCTTGAGGATTCGGTTCGATATCATTCGAGACTACCGTACCCTAATACTACCGCATCCTGAAGACTACCGTGACCAAATGCGACCCCTTCTGTATATCGATGACGTTCAGTACCGTACTCCTACCGTAATCTCTCTTCAGATGCGACTCCCCTACCTGCCGTCGTCGTATGGCTCCCGTGGGCGAGGTCATCGGCCTGGAGTGCGAGAAGCACAGTCTATGCGGAGAGTGCTACGGAGAGCTGTGGAGGGGGTACGGCTAGTTGCTTGCGTCAGTACTGATGGGAACTTTGGGATGCTAGAGGCAAAATGTCAAAGACGGTGCAAAAAACAGTGCTCTTCCGACCGAGTGCCTTTCTACCTGAAACTACGTAGAATGAAGAGGGTCACTGATCAGATGACCAATCGATGGTCAATTATGACGAATGACCATTTCCAGCCGCGCGGCCGCGTTCTGTCCCGCGTGCGACGCGCCGCTCACGGCGGACGGCGAGGAGGCGTGCGGCGCGTGCGCCAACGCCGCGCCCATGGAGAAGATGGTCACGGCTGCGTGTTGTGAGGTATACGGTAGTTATCGATTTGGATACTGTAGTCCTTGGTCCTACCGGGAAGCGAAGTATACTGTAATCGATGTGTAATTGCAGTACTGTATTCCTTGAATATCGATCAAGGAGTACGGTAGCTCAATCAATTATCGATTAGTTCCTCTGTTCAGGCGCGGCTCTGCCCTGACTGTGCTGATTAGGAAATGTCCGGAGACGTGCCGGAGTGCCCAATTCTGTAAGTCTGGTTTTCTCTCAATATCAGCAGCCTGCAAGTGGTGCACGGCGGATGCCATTTCGGTGACTACCGGAGGCCCAGGAGGACGAGGCATGTTATTGTCTACCCCAGAGATGATCAATCGAGCTGGAACGTGTGCAACGTGGACTTTACTCTGCACTGGACCTGCAAATCCCAACTTTGATGTAAGAACTTCCTTTAAAAAATGTCCAAAATTCGTTCTGCGAGCTCGGTCGAAAATTGAAATACAAATGTGCTCAACAACATGTACCGCTGTAAGTGTGTCTCAAAAACATTTAGTTCAGATCAACGATGGGCAGTTCTCATGGACTGATGCCGTTGACAGAATCGTGCGATTCTCGATGATCTGTAATGGGGATGGAACGAGATGGAGCTTCATGGGAGCCGACATCACGAGCGTGCAGTGCGACGCTGCCCCTTTACCGCCTGGATAAGTTGTTCGGAAGCTTATTTTTCTCTTCAGTAGGCGAATAATTTCACAAATACCACACCTAATACTATGTGAATAAATTTATCTTTTTGTAATTGCAATTAATCTCTGCTATTCCCCATCACCACTCGCATGCCTCCTCTACGCCCTGTCGGAGGATCCGACCAAGTGAATTGGTGCACTTCAACCCAGCATCGATCATAGTGAAGTAGCAGCTTCGAGCTTCCACTCGTTGCAGGAGGGTGGACGAGCTTGAGCTATAGAAAGACAAAACATGAGATTGAATTTATTTTGAGACTCTGCACCTCTCCATAGCACACTCCAGCCTGGGAATCCATTGTGTTTCCGGAGTCCTTGAGCCAGCCTCGAACGAAAGCTGGCCACATCTCTAACATCACCACACGGTCAAATGCAGAGGATGAGATTATCTGGAGCATTATCATATCTCTGAAGGAGTAGAGAGAGAGAGTAACTAACCTGCAGCGCCCGTTTCCAATCCCCATAGGACATGGGCACGTTCCCAGGAAGAGAAATTTGTGTTTGGCTTGTAGCAGGTTGAAGAATAGCTCAGTCGAGATTTCCAACAGTGCCTGAATTTAGTGACTTGTTGTTGTAATTAGGTGAACATTACATCATATCTGCCCAGCTTCAGTGAAAGAAGCGGTGGAAGTGACAGTAGTCCTTTCTCATCGGGGAGAAAGTCTCCATTCCGTATTTCGCTCCCGGAAATCTAATCATGATTTGCAACCCTCTGTAAAAACAATTTACAGAATTTCTCGCGAAAATTGTCATAACGCACACGTTAAACTCCTCTTGTGATACCAAGCTGAAGCGAAGAACTTCCATGTTGATTTGTCAGTGAGCGTGAAGATGAAGTTCAGTGATTGTAGGTCGTTGTCGATGCGCTGAACCGACATTGTAGCTTTTTTAAGGCGGAAGAAACTCACAGTAAGAATGACTTCCTTGAGAGAAATACTATTGAAGAGACGCTCACGTAGATGGAGACATCGTTCGAATGCTACTTCCGAGAAATTGACGAACTTGTGAAGTTCATTATCGACACGGATGAATAGGGCTTTCTAAATGGGTTATAAAACAAATCGCAAGATAATATTGTCAAACCTCTTGTGGCGATCGCTCAATCAATCCGCTCTCAAACCAGCCCGCATGTGTATCTGCGACGAGGTTTTCGAAAGTACTGAAAACATTTCAGAAATTTGGATTTAGACATTGAGGCAAAACGAATGGAAACGGACCGGCAAGTAGCTCTGAGGTTTAGCCGATCCCTGATAGTCATTGTTCGCATTAACTTCCGGAGAAATACGTCAGGAAGTGCGAGAATGTCCATTTCAAGGGTTTCGAAGCGGAGAGAAAAACGACGAGTGGTAAAAACCTTAGAGAGAAGAAGCGTGAAACACGTAAGGACAGGGGGGGGGGGGAGTAATGCTGATAAGAGCTGTGACTACAGTAGAGTGCATGGTCACATTGCTTGCTTAATTCGTTTATCAATGTTCTTGTTTGCATGTGAAACAATTGTTGAAGCTGATTTTCGTGCTACTTCGTAGTGGTGCACTTGAGCGCAATGATCAGCTTTCCATCTGCCAGCCATCCATTTGCATTCGGATTACAAGTTGCATTGAACGAGGCAAGCCCCGTGCCACCGTCTGTGACAGGCGGGATCGATCCGTCGGGCTGAGAAAATAATTTGGCGCTCCTTTATTTTCCAGTACAGTAGAGATAAAATCCGAGGGGTTGATGCCCGAGGGCGGGTTAAGGTTATACAAGTACTATTAAATGCCCGGAGATGCGCAGGAGTGCATAATCTCATATTTTGTCTGGAAGATCTTCTAACCGTTGAAACGTCGATCTTCGCATCCTTTCCAATGCACTTGTGAATCCGAACTTGGCAAGAGTCGTCGTTGTAAGCAGTACCAATATCCATTGACCTTCCTCCTGCTCCAATGGCGATCAATTTCTCGTCACAGTTCATACACGCTGAAGGGTATGACTTTTTGATCGTATTTAGTTTCTTTACGTACGCTTTCTTGCAGAGCATTCCACGCCAGTAACCGTCTTTCCATAAGCTTCCCATCTCTTTCCATCCAAATGCAAGCCTCCGTCGTCGATTGGTCCTAGTGAGACGTCCTAAAAGAACTCAAAATAACACAATCTTAATAAAAAAACCTAAATCTTGGGTCGATCAGATTTAGAAAAAGAGAAATTCTCACGTCTGAGAAAACTTCGATGCTTGCTTTGTATCCGTTGCACGTGAGCGTTCTCTCAGCACATGCACCCGTTGTCACAATGACATCGCTGTCCATCGGCTTACTTCCAAAGTTGCCCGTTACGTTACGAATCAGGTTGGTATCGCAGGTCTGGCATGCTGAAGAGGTTCTGATCAATAAAGTATGAGATTGATAATCAAAAGGTGTGATGGATTCAACAGAAGCGATCTGGTCATTTGTTTCTTCTCACTATGAACTTACACGGAGGACTAACAGCGCACTCCACAAAGGCGATAGTGTCTCCATCGTACTCCCATCCAGTTCCATCCGCATTGCATGTCGCCGTAAACATAGCAGTGCCCGTGCCACTGTCCGCTGCCTTCCCTAGCGGGTTTCTGTCGATCTGTAACAGGCCAATATTTTGCGTAAGCTGTTGAACCGGTTAGCCCAAGATACTCGATTTTCGCAGCAATTCCTTTGCACATGAATGTTCTCTTAGCGCACTCTCCCGTAATCACAGTGCTAGCATTATCCATCGGTTTAGTTCCTGCTCCAGTTGTAGTGATTTTGATAAGATTGGCGGCACAGTCCTTGCATGCTGAAGGATTGTTTGACGCAATTATATAAGTGGCCATCTTGCATTTTTGAGGCGTAGTGGTCGTAGTGCGGTTCGTCACACAGGCTTCGGAAGGTGGCTGCGAATGATAGAGAGCTAATACGACTAGCAGAATGGCAGGAAGGGGGGAATGTTGTAGCATCTTAGCTCGTTTGTGCAGGAAATTCGCACAAACAATAGGCGTTGGCATCAGGTTTCCATTCTTTTATATCGAAATGCTTGAAGTACACTTGAAAGCCAACTGTAAGAGCACTAAACAACGATGCAACGTTCTCTCACATTTAGCAAAGCGAGAATCGAAAAATTACGAATATGAGGAAGAATGAGCAAATACAGACGAAGAGGAGATAGGATTTCGATGACATCATGACGAAATGCGCGGAAACGTCAGTGATGAGGCTCCTCTCGGGCAGCACTCAGTTGACTCCATGTTTTCCCAATAGGGTTCTAAATATTTATAAAGAAACCATTAAAAAGGTAATATAATTTAGCGAGGCATGGAAAAGATGTTGCCACTAAAGCCTATAAAAGTACATTCTCTTCGTGAGAACCCTCGTGGGTACACAAATGTCTCCATGTATACAGATTCTGAATTTCTTTTCATTTTATTTCAGGAACATAGGTTTGTTGCGGAGATTGCTGTCATGAATATCACTACAGTTTCCATTGAAAACTTCACGTGTTCCATTTTCGGAGAAACAATACAACGAATGGATCGAACTCAAAAATGAATATGCATATGAGGAAAAATGTTTTACAATAATCAAATCGACGATGAAGACATTACGGGTTGAAATTAGCTCTGAGGGAATACCCGTTGCGGGTGCCACACATTAGCCGGGAGCCACACCCGACGCATCGCACACCATACTCGTGATATCCATCATGGAAGCGCTCCATCGAGTGCCGAATTCATTGCAAGTCATCGGGAACATCACGATATTGTCCGGCACTCCGTCTTCGGCGTCCGACCAAGAGCCGAGTCCCAAGTTGATCTGAATAGGTAAATCTTCAATTTGGAACTCTTTTTTGCTGTGAAATGATACACCTCCATTAAATATGCATTGATTCAAAGATTCATAAGATTCCACATTACACAGTATTAGAAACTGGAAAAAGGGAACTCACATCCCAATTCGGAAACATGGCTCCTGTGCACTTCAATGTCCACGTTGCGCACGTTCCCGTTCGAACGATGTCTGCCGGAGTCGAGACAACCATACCCATTCGGCCGATTCCTCCGGAGCCAACCGCGATGATGTTGGCAGCACAAGTTTTGCAGGCTGAAAACAGCTATCAATCCTATGTGTTCTGTTCCTAGCATTGATCAAAATCTTCCAGACGATGGATGTCATGCCATATCTCTGGCCTTACCGTTTAAATAGGACTTGATATCTCGTGAAACTCACGAATGGTGCACTCGACTTGCGTCACGGCGACTCCGTTCAGTTCCCAGGCCGTTCCGGCAGCGTTACAAGTTGCTATGAGCTTGGCCGATCCGTCCGTCGCACCGTCCGCAGCGTCTGCTACTTTCATTGCTCCACCATTTACCTGGTTTAACAAGTTGATTAAAAATTTTGCCAAATTGAGCATCGTAATTCATTTCGTCAAACCGTTTCTTCGTAAGATACCTCAATGGTCGGGTTGACTGCGCCTGTGCAAGTGAAGATCTGCGCTGCACATACGCCCGTTATGTCCGAGTCGAGGATCGATGTCGCTCCTGGTCCATCCGGCGTCACAGTGATGAGATTTACGGCACACTTCTTACAGGCTGAACACATCTTTACGCGCCGTACTTTTTTTTATTTACTCACTAGGTGCAGCTGCACATACAACAGAAGCGATCGCTTCTCCATTATTGCTAACCCATCCGGTTCCTTCCTGATTGCAGTTCACAGGATAAGTCGCTGTTCCCGTACCGGAATCCCCGACAGACATCAGCATTCCGTTAGCCTTGAAATTCAATATCTCAGTTGCTGATTTTATAAAAACATAAGCTTGTGTTGATGTAGCTCACCGTTGAAGGCGTGATTACGGCATTAGGTCCCTTGCAAATGAAAGTCTTCACGGAACATCCGCTCGTATCATCAGTAGTCACGCTAAACTCTGCTAACCCTGGCGATGCATTACTTGACATGGGCAGAGTCGTATTGCAACTTTGACATTCTGGAACATAAAATGTATTTGGAATTCATCGGAGCAAAAAATGGAAATGGTGTACTCAATGGAGCTCACGGGGAGTAGTAGTTGTTGGAGTAATTGTACATTCAACGACAGTTATCGTTTCTCCATCATTGTTTACCCATCCCGTTCCATCCGCATTGCATGTTAGAGGATAGGTAACTTGGTCCGCAGTTCCTCCGACAGATTGCATTAGTTGATCTTTCTGAATTTTGTTTCAGCATAATCTTCTTGATCAAGCTTGAAACTTAGATCCACAAGGTGCAGATCCCACACAAATTGGTAAGAATAACTCATAGAGTCAGCATGGTGAAGGAAATTAAAATATCTCTAATTGATAAAACAACTAACCGTCATTGTCGTGATTTTAGCCATCCTTCCTCTGCAGGTGAACGTCCGCATCAAGCATCGTCCGGTCCTGATTATTGTGTCTTCCATCGGTTGAGAATTAGGATCCATTAATGTGATTGTGATTGCATTCGAGGAGCAGGTCCTGCACGCTGAAACAGGAAACGATTACATCTTCGGTCGCGAGATTCAATATATCAAATTTGAAAGCAGTATTATGTTCATATTATGTTCAGCAGTATTACGCTCGAGAAAACGATCAATTTCGACCACAAATTAAGCACCCGATATGAACCCGATATCTTCCCCACGCATGGATTCCATCTATCGTAATTGAAACACATCCGACTCACAAAGTGCTGGGATTCCTGGAGTAGTAGGCATCATTCGTAGACAGGCATTCGATGAAGAAACGATGACTAGGAAGAATAGAAGGTATTTAGAACCAAAGTTGAGTCCATTGGTGAGCATCCTTGCTCGATCCAACTATGAATGAGCATGTTGGGATTATATGCTGAGAGCGGAAGAAAAAGCGAGATGATTGATATCCGTGGTGTTCTTACAGACTCGCATTGCTAATCAAGACGCGAATTTGGAAAGCGAAAGTGCTTTTGCTCATCTCCCCGGTCAGAGAAAATAGAGATTGAGAGAATCCACCCTCGCTTTCCGTATGCTAATCAGGATGAGAACTGGTCAGAGTCGCGATCGGTCTTGATCATCTCTTTCTCTCTCTCTAGTTGGAAATCTCGGACTGAACATGAATCGCACCGAACAGGCGAAAGGAAGAAGAACAGCAGTCTCGAATAACAGAAATGTACGATTCTTTAGAACTTTATTGCATTTACTTGAGAACACAAAAATGTTGTGATGCTCCGATCAAAAAGATTTTAACTAATACCTGGGCACTACGACTTCTGACTGTTTTGTCGGCACATTTGTTGTGGTGTATTGACATGAGTAATCAAAGGCTTAAAATTATGTCGAAAGGAAAAAAGCATGGACATATTCTTGATGGGGATCTTCACGGGCCTCCGCACACAACTGCCTCGACGTTCGACGTACCGCAGAACAGGGTTTCCGTTCTCGCTGGAATGGCGCATTGGTTCGAAAGTTGAATGGTAACTGCGTCCCATCGTCCCACTTGCTTCCCACACTCAGTGAGCGGGAGTGATCAGTGGTGGTTGCTTCACCCGGTAGGCTTCTCGGTAGGCTACCATTAGAATGGTACAAGTCGCCGTTTCTTCATTTCATCCACTTTTAGCATGTCACAGAGGCGAAAGATTTTGCATTACTCATACCGTTACTCGACTTCACTGCAGGCGCGCAGCAAGTGGGCGTGGGGAAGGGGCACATCTCGATGCCGCACGGCCCGATGTCCTCCGAGACTCCACTGCAAATGCCACTATGGGTCCGAGTATTCTTACTAACCGTTATCGGATGAGAAGACGCTTCTGCTCTTTCGCTTGACAAATGGTCCTCTAGGTGCTGACTCACACGCAAGGGCAGTCTCCACACTCATTCGTGCACGTTCTGATCCGAGTCGTCGTGTTGCAGGCGCCGCAAGTGCCCGGGCACACTCCAGTCGTCACCCATTCACTCCAGACCCCGTTGGGCGGGCACGCCTGCATAGATGGGTTTCATTGTCTTCGAGGGAATATAATTGCAGTTCGTGTGGCACAAATATTTGTACCGCTGTGATAGGCGCGATTGTGGTATCGAGCTCAAGGTGGTACTCGGTCTGAAAACACGAGTTCATCGATGAGCGAGCGAATGATTTGCTTACGATTGGCAGCATGCACGTGTTCACTGTGAAATCGCCGAGAAATGAGCACCAAGCGGGAGTGAAGTAGTAGATGTTGCAATTCATAGGTTGGAGACCAGCGAACTGAGAGCAGTCTAGACCTCTGCAAATAAGCATTGCGCGTATATCCCGCGCGATGTTCTGACCCAGTATCTCCCCTAGCACAGTTGCAAGCCAGTTCGCAGGCTTGTTGATCGGCTACTTCGAAGGGACCTAGAAGAAGCTTTCGTTCGCGTGCTGCACGCACTGCGGTGTAGATTTGAGCGTGAGCCTGCAACGATCGAGAAGGCTGTCAAAATTACCACCCTATTCCCTCAATTTCCCCCTAGGAGAGGAGAACTTTCGCCCCGAAGACTACTCCAATGGGAGCTTCCTCAAAATTCGAAAGTGAATGATCTCTATCACCATAGCCTAGATTCATAGGGCGTGGAAAGTGAAATTACCTGGTACAGTAAAGCGAGGAGGAGAATCGAGCGCATTGGCGAATAGGGTGGGAGATGCAATGGAGTCTTGGGTGCAAGATGGAGGGGACGGACTAGATTGCTATGACAATCGAGAGAGAAATAATGGGATTGAGACGTCTCACGAGACTCTTCTCTTGAAGGGATGAAAGATCCAGGATGACTAGTGAATCGCATAAACATCAGGTACGGAAATTTTTATTGCAAAAGATCACGTATGTTTACAAATACTTGACGTAGGTGATAAATTGACAAGGTAGATTGAACACATGGAAAGAGTTTCGAACAATTACAGCTGCATTCACATTTTTTGTGGTTTCTTTCTTCTTACCCTGGGGTGTTTCATTGAGTCATGTTTGATATAAAAAAAAATTTATCCGTTTGATGCGAGTTAACAATAGCACACAAAGTACTCCTGAGACAATGAAAATGCGGAGAATATTGCTGTGATTATTGATTCTATTGCAAAATTCGCGTTCTCCAGTTTGGGAGAAACAATACACATACATTTGCACAATAGTGGGTCGAACTCGAAAACGATTATGTCTATGAGGAAAAATGAGTCCGCGATAAAAAGTAACGATGGTGAATTGCTCCTAACAGACGGAGCGACGTTCTTAGCCGGGTGCCACACCCGAAGCATCGCACACCATACTCGTGATATCCGTCATGAACGCGCTCCATCGCGTGCCAAACTCATTGCAAGTCATCGGGAACATCACGATATTGTCCGGCACTCCGTCTTCTACGTCCGACCATGAGCCGAGGCCCATGTTGATCTAAATGGGTTGGTAGATAAAAGCTCGAACTAAACGCTTTTTTGTCGTGAAACACATCCAACTACTGAACCATACATGGCATTTGGAACTGCTTTGAAAATGAGCACTCACATCCCAATTGGGAAACATGACTCCGGTGCACTTCAGTGTCCACATGGCGCACGTTCCCGATCGGTCGATGTCGGCCGGAGTCGAGATAACCATGCCCGTTCCTCCGTCTCCTCCGGTGCTCACAGCGATGACGTCCGCTGCGCAGGTCTTGCAGGCTGAGATAACAGTTATAAGTTAAATATCTGTACGCTTCTTTCCTCGAATACTGGTTGAAGTTCGCTCGTTTCTGAATGAGATTTCCTAAGGGTTGAATAATGTAGCGCTTTATTCCGGGGAAGTATGAATGAGCCATATTCTCTAAAGATTTGACTATAATGTTGAAATGGGCATAGATTACTCACGAACGGTGCACTTGACTTGCGTCACGGCGACTCCGTTCAGTTCCCAAGCAGTGCCGGCAGCATTACAAGTTGCTACGAGTTTGGCCGATCCGTCCGTCGCTCCATCCGCCGCGTCCGCTACTTTGACTGCGCCACCGTTCATCTGAAGACGGTAGCAGTTAGTGTTAGCTCGAAGTCAGAGGTCCTAAGGGTCCTATGAATATCGTTTTCTCAGTGGAAACCAATTAATGGTGTATGTGATACCTCAATAGTCGGATTCACGGCCGCATTGCAAGTGAATGTCCGCGTGGCACAAGCTCCCGCAGTGCTCGTCACGTCACCGTCCATCGCCTTGCCTCCCAGTCCATCGGATGTGATGGTGATGAGGTTGGCGGCGCAGCGCTTGCAGGCTGCAAATGTGAATATCCTTGAATCACTAATTTCCTTAATCTTCATTCGTTCTTCAAAAATCACGACTCTTAGTCTATGATCACGTCTTTGGCAGATCCGTAGGTGCTGCACCGCAAAAAACCTCAATAACTCACGAACGGCAACGACACACTCCACTGAGGTGATCGTTTGTCCGCCCGCCTGCCACATCTTGTTAGCATTGCAGGTGACAGTATAGGTGGCGGTGCCCGTGCCTCCGTCGGTGACTGGGGTGATCGGACCGGCGGTCTGTGAGTAGTTCGATTGCATATGAAGAGTTTAATTACCCAAGTTTGAGATGCTCTTCATTTTAGAGTCCGTTGCACATGTATTTCTTCCGATCTTATCAACATACTCACCGACATTCCCGTGATCTTCGCTTCCACTCCCATGCAGGTGAACTTGCGCATCGCGCAGCCCATAAACGTTGTCTCGTCCTTCGCGAACATCTTGAAAGAAATTACTAATCAGTCAATACTCACGATGGCATCTCCTCCTGCTCTTTTCCCTTGCACACTTTATAAGCCAATATCTCTGAGCCAAGCGAACTTTAACGCCACGTTGATTTCAGATGGGTTGAAAGCACACCTGCGAGTTCGCGTCCACTTGCGTCTTCGTGATAGCGGCCGGATCGCAGAGCAGACATTCTGGAAGTGCATATGCTTGTCTTATGGTCGAAACGAAGAAACAGTTTGCATTTGGTCCACCGCCAATATGCGCAACAACCAATTATTATGATGTGTACAAAGAGAAATCACTAACCTGGAATCGCGGAGCACTCCACGCCGGTGATCTTCTGCGCTCCAAAGAACCATCCCGTGCCATCCGCACTGCAGGTGACAGTTAGGGTGGTGACCTCGTTGTTGTCATCGTCAGGGATCGTGCCGACCATGACGCCGTTCTTCAAATTTTGGCTCTTGTGGAGTTCCCCGGAAGAGGCATACACCATCCAATCCCGATCACCAACACCGTGTTACGATTTCAAATTTTTAGAATATGTGAAACATATCCGTCCTTCCGGGGAACTCCACAAGTGCCCAATTTTCACGCTGTTGATCGAATGCTCCCATTCCTTGCGATGTGCCAAGATCAAAACAGACAGATCTATGTGAGTACTTCAACAGATGCAAAAAGGTCATTGCACGCGATATTGCCGGCTATGGCACCGTTATGAATTGCGTGCTGATGAATCCGCAATATCTACATGGTTAATCTGTGTTTCTTTGCAGCATGGTATTCCTACAACACATTGAAATTTTAAAGTTAACGGAAAAAGCGGGTAAAGTTAAAAAAGAATTAGGGGGGGGGGGAAGTTAACCCACCTCAAACAGATCGATGGCAGCCGAGTTGCCCTTGCACGTGAAGGTTCGCTCCGAGCAAACTCCCGTATTGACCGTCTGATCGTCAGCGAACGGCTTGGAGATCTCTCCGTTTTGAGTGATAGCGATCAGGTTCGCGGCGCACATCTTGCAGGCTGATAGAAGAAATATAATATTATTGACAAAACTCTTAACGTATCGTTAAATGGCGCACATCTTGCAGGCTGAAATGTGAGATTTGTACCACTAGCTAATTGGGATATGCGGATGATTAATAAATTAGGCAAAAGTTGTGAACGTCAAGGGCAGCAAAGCACATGCCTTTGTATCATTATCAGAGTAAAGGATGTCAAGCAATGTTCAGGTTGTCTTCAGAATGGGAATGATACTTACGTGGAGTTGCGGAGCACTCAACCGTAGTGATGACTTGGCCTCCAAAGGTCCATCCAGTTCCATCAGCATTACAGGTCACAGTGTATGTTGCGGTGCCCGTACCTCCATCGGTGACAACAGCTCCCTAAAATAAGATTTGAAACTAATGTTGATGAGGTATGAGACGTGCATCTAGGTAGCTTCATTTGAAATCTATAACTTACCATAGAAGGAGTGATTTTCGCATCAGTTCCTTCGCAGGTAAATGTTCTTTCGGAGCACACTCCATTCATGACCGTCATATCCGACTCCATCATTTTCGCGTCAAGCCCTAACTCCGTAACCATGAGCTGATCCATTGTGCACATTTTGCACGCTGTAATATGAATCATTAAAAAGGTTCTACGAACAAATAAACATCGAATAGTCATTCGCTTACCCGGAGTTGCAGAGCATTCAACAGTAGTGATGACTTGTCCACCAAACGTCCATCCAGTTCCATCAGCATTACATGTTACAGTGTAGGTTGCGGTGCCCGTACCTCCATCGGTGACAACAGCTCCCTGCATAATGATTATAAATTAATTCCCTGAATCTATAACTTACCGCAGAAGAATCTATGACATACTGAATCTATAACTTACCATCGAAGGGGTGATTTTAGCATCGGTTCCCATGCAGGTAAATGTTCTCTCCGAACACACTCCATTCATGACCGTCATGTCATTATCCATCTCCTTCGCATCAAGTCCTAACTCCGTAACCATGAGCTGATCCATCGTGCACATTTTGCATGCTGCAATATGAATCATTAAGAGACCGGATCGGTAAGAATCGAGTATCCTCCGGACACGTTCCTCCCGGAACGGGGCCAGCCAGCCCATACTCTAGCGTTAGGAGGGTCTTGTGCTCACATTGCACATAGTACCCCTTGTTTGGGGTTTCCACCCCTAAGGCGCGTAAAAATTCGAATTATGTGTAAAATGCTCAAAAAATCATAAAACACAAAG
>LS512763.1:203870-227882 GCA_900490845.1 Pristionchus japonicus | reverse complement strand
GTTTGCTGAAGCCGCCTCCAAGGGTAACCTATGTGCACCATGTAGCCCACTGGCTGCTGTGTCGGAAAATCCATATGTCGGGTACTTCCGTTATGACCCATCACGGAATTGCTTGCTGAAAGGTGCGGAACCCTTTTTCTGAATTCGAATTTCTAGAGATTTTAATATCCATTTTGGAATTCTCGGCACAATACCACTCAAATAGTACAACGGCACCATACTGCGAATATTCATCACCATAGGAGTCGATTCCGCGATCATGACTTTTTCGACCCATGACCCGGGGTTCATGGTCTCGGAGTGGCTCACCACCATGAACCCGGGGTCATGGTTCAAAATGTATCTGAAAAGTCATGATGGAGGAACTTCAAGTACTATACGTCATTGCATAGTACATTCCCACACTATTACACAGTAGCCCGAAATACCGTGATCTGATCTTTGGGGAAACGTGAATTAATTTTTTTAGGGAAAATTCAAAATATATCACTTTGCGATGTGTAAATTGCAGCGATTTGGGTTACTGTGTAATAGTGTGGTAGTGTACTATGCAATGACGTATAGTACTTGAAGTTCCTCCAACATGACTTTCAACCTTCATTTTGGACCATGACCCCGGGTTCATGGTAGAGGACCAGTTTTGAACCATGAACCCCGGGTCATGGGTCGAAAAAGTCATGATGGCGGAATCGACTCATATGGTGATGAATATTCGCAGTATGGTGCCGTTGTACTATTTGAGTGGTATTGTGCCGAGAATTCCAAAATGGATATTAAAATCTCTAGAAATTCGAATTCAGAAAAAGGGTTCCGCACCTTTTAGCAAGCAATTCCGTGACGGGTCATAACGGAAGTACCCGACATATGGATTTTCAGACACAGCAGCCAGTGGGCTACATGGTGCACATAGGTTACCCTTGGAGGCGGCTTCAGCAAAAGCCTCCTTTTCTCAAAAAACGAAAATTTGAGATCAGAAAAAAATACTGGAATCTAGCAGGGATCAATCTGAACGGCTGCATTGGTGCCTCTGGTGACCTCTAACGTGATGCCCGTGAGCATTTGAGTCTATCTCTCCATCTTTGTGTTTTATGATTTTTTGAACATTTTACACATAATTCGATTTTTTTCGCGCCTTAGGGGTGGAAACCCCAAACAAGGGGTACTATGTGCAATGTGAGCACAAGACCCTCCTAACGCTAGAGTATGGGCTTGCTGTCCCCGTTCCGGGAGGAACGTGTCCGGGGGGTAGGCGAAAATCCTCGAATTTTACGGAGCAGGTCTCTTAAACAAAAGTTCATGATGAAATAAACAGTGATTAGTCATTTGCTTACCAGGAGTAGCAGAGCATTCAACCGTTGTGATGACTTGGCCTCCAAATGTCCATCCAGTTCCATCAGCATTACAAGTCACTGTGTAGGTTGCGGTGCCCGTACCTCCATCGGTGACAACAGCTCCCTAAAATATGATTTGAAACTTATTTTGATGAGATAGGAGACCCGAATCTATAACTTACCATCGAAGGGGTGATTTTGGCATCCGTTCCCATGCAGGTAAATGTTCTCTCCGAACACACTCCATTCATGACCGTCATATCATTATCCATCTCCTTCGCATCAAGTCCTAACTCCGTAACCATGAGCTGATCCATGGTGCACATTTTGCAAGCTGTAACAGGAAATGTATAGAGCGAAGTTTTGATGATAAAACATTAGTTCATTAGATAATCCATTCGCTAACCCGGAGTGGCAGAACATTCAACAGTAGTAATGACTTGTCCACCAAACGTCCATCCAGTTCCATCAGCATTACAAGTAACGGTGTATGTGGCAGTGCCCGTACCTCCATCGGTTACAACAGCTCCCTTAAAAAAAATTCAATTTTTATGAGATAGGAGGCCTGAATCTAGGTAGCTTCATTCGCAATCTTACCATCGAAGGGGTGATTTTAGCATCGGTTCCCATGCAGGTAAATGTTCTCTCCGAACACACTCCATTCATGACCGTCATATCGTCATCCATCTCCTTCGCATCAAGTCCTAACTCCGTAACCATGAGCTGATCCATAGTGCACATTTTGCATGCTGCAATATGATTCATTAATGAAAGGTTCTAGGATGAAATAAGCAGTGATTAGTCATTCGCTTACCCGGAGTTGCAGAGCATTCAACAGTAGTAATGACTTGGCCTCCAAATGTCCATCCAGTTCCATCAGCATTACAGGTCACTGTATAAGTAGCTGTACCCGTTCCTCCATCGGTAACAGGGGCACCCTCAAATTGTTGACGTATGTAAGTTCAGTAAACAACAGGAGTTCTAACCGTTGAGGGGGTAATTTTAGCATCGGTTCCCATGCAGGTAAATGTTCTCTCCGAACACACTCCATTCATGACCGTCATATCATTATCCATCTCCTTCGCATCAAGTCCTAACTCCGTAACCATGAGCTGATCCATCGTGCACATTTTGCATGCTTCAATATGAAATGTATGAAAAGAAGTTTCAATGATAATTCAGAATGGGAGTGATATTTAAATGGGAAGGAGGCTTACGCGGAGTTGCGCTGCATTGAACAGTAGTGATGATTTGACCTCCAAACGTCCATCCAGTTCCATCAGCATTGCAGGTCACAGTGTAGGTTGCTTGGCCAGTACCTCCATCGGTTATTGGTGCTCCCTACAACAGAATGTAAAAGTTCAAATACATTCGGCCACCTAAATAACGATTCTGTCGCCGTTTGAAGCTTACCGAAGAAGGAGTGATTTTAGCGTCGGTTCCCAAGCAAGCGAATGTTCTCTCCGAACACTCTCCATCCATGACAGTCATATCGTCATCCATTGGCTTTGCATCTACTCCAACATTGTCGGTGACAGTGATGGCATTTTCGGCGCACATTTTGCATGCTGGAATTGAAACGTTGAAACTACTATGCATTCGATCAAAGTATTCGCCGCTTACGAGGAGTTGCAGAGCATTCAACCGTAGTGATGACTTGACCTCCAAACGTCCATCCAGTTCCATGAGCATTACAAGTCACAGTGTATGTGGCAGTGCCCGTCCCTCCATCGGTAATAGGAGCACCCTCAAAGTATGAACAGAGTTGATAAATCAACATCTTCACTAACCGCAGATGGAGTGATCTTGGCATCTGTTCCCATGCAAGTGAAGGTCCGCTCAGAGCAGGCTCCAGTCATGACCGTCATATCCGATTCCATCATTTTGGCGTCAAGTCCTAACTCCGTAACCATGAGTTGATCCATCGTGCACGTCTTGCATTCTGAAACCCTTGGCTTTATGATGACAATACGTAATGAAAATGGATTATTCTCGGAATTTTGCTACGCGCGGAACGATTAAATAGTACACAGCAATAAGACTCACTCGGAGTGGCGATACACTCGACAGAAGTGATCGTCTGCCCGTTCGCCACCCATCCAGTCCCGGCAGCGTTGCACGTCACGACGAGTGTAGCAGTGCCCGTGCCACCATCGTCGACGGGAGGTTGTGGACCAGCCATCTGATTCGTTCATTGTATTATTGCAGAAAGTGTTGTCTTTTGCGAAGACTCTCATATGGCTAGCCCGTCAAAGACTTAAGAAAATAATTTCAACATTGTTTCATCACTTCATCAGGACGAATCAAGTGAACGATTGATTCACTTACAATGACGACTGTAAGTTCATGAACGATAAAACTCACCGACACCACGTTGATCATCGGATCCGGTCCCATGCACGTGAACGTCCTCACAGCGCAGCCACTATCATCGACCGTGTTGTCTCCCATCGGCGCGGAGTCCGGCCCGTCGAGGATCACGGTGACCAGGGCGGGGTCGCAGTCCTTGCAGGCTGGAATGGGCGCAATGAGTCTTTGAAACCACACAGAATTTGAGGATGCATGTCCCGAGGAGAAACTCTCCATGAAATATAGCGCGTCAAGACTGTTAGACCAAAACTGTCTGTAAGCAGCAGCAAGATACGGTTTCATTCACATGAAGCTCACCCGGCACCACGGCGCACTCCACCGCACTAATCGTGATTCCATTAGCTTCCCACTTGGTTCCATCAGCACTGCACGTGACAGTGTACGTGGCAGTTCCTGTGCCGCCGTCCTCACTCATCCCCAGACTGCCTCCGTCGGGCTGGAATGCGATTATTGGAATAGTAATGTTCGCCATAGAATAACGCCTCTCCCGACTTTGCTCAGTAATGTTACGTAACGTCCGAAATACAGACATTAACGATGCATGTTAGCAATTTGCAAAGAAGAATACGCTACTCACGTACCCCGAAATACTCAATCGTCGCATCGATGCCCTTGCACGTGAACATCCTTTGGGAGCACGCTCCAGTTGTCACGATGGAGTCTCCATCCATCGGTTTGGCTAAAACATGTTCCCAACTAGATAGTTATTTTAAATAGATTGGGATCAGGAATTTCAAAGGTGTCAGCAAATCATCTAAAAGCTCAAAATCAAGCTCACCTCCTTCTCCATCCGTCTTGACTGTGATGAGATTAGCGGCGCAGGTCTTGCATGCTGAAAGAAGGCTAGATACTTTCAGAGAGATGATATTTACCATCACTTGTGTACGAGTCACTGAAATTTGCGGCGCACTCTCACTTTTAGTTGATAACTTAGATGATTGACATCTTTCATTCGATGAAAATGCAAAAGTGACACTTTTCCTGCGGGAATAAGTCGGGAAAGTCTCCTCAATCCATCACTTTCTCTTGCTACGACGTTCCCTAGACGCGCTAGGTCGCAAGTTAGGGGATGATAATAACGGAACTTTAGCCCTTTCGCTTTCTCTCGCAAAGAATGCAGATATTACCGGGATTTCGACCGTTAATTCAGTTAGCAAGTATAGGAAAACATCTCACGAGTTGCGGGCATGCCAGGTGTAGGCGGGGACACTCGTATACATCCTTCCGCCTTCGCGACAATGAAGATGAGGAGCAGGGATATCCGCATCCTCTGGCTGCTTTCGCTGAACGGTATGATCGCATTTGACAGGATTGCTGATACGATGACCTTATAGCATTTGATTGCGTTGAATGGATTGAAAAAGAGCATTAATCTTCTGGCCAGCAATAAGGAAGAGCAGGAGCTGGAATAGCCTCAACCCTTTGCTCTCTTTCAGCGATCATTAATTGAATTTTATTGACTTCGATTGGATGTGGGACAGGACAACAAAAAGCGTCCAGATCACTTTCTCAATGTTGCGCACTCCTTGGCCATATTGGAGCACAGAAAGAGCATAAGGTATTCTCTAATAGAGCTCGAAATACGGGTAATGGTCTCTTTTTTTCACGCTCTCTCTCTGTCTCGAGTATGTGAAATGAAGAGACGATTACCCGTATTTCGAAATCAATTCTTTATCTTATCTTAAAACTGCCTAACCTCGATCCATCCTTGAACACTAATCCTGCGCTATGCAATCAAACGTGAGGAACGAGTAAAATTCAACCGCTATTTCGGGGGGAAAGAGAAGTACTGAGAGATGGGAATGGATAGGAATTTTACAGATGAAAAATGCGGGTAGAATCGGAGATCATCCAGACTTATCTCCTAAAAAAACGACGAGATGACAAGGATGATAAGACGGAAAGCGTTCTTGGCACCCTCCCCCGCAGCCAAACAGTGAACTGCCTAAGGATATCCCTATCCTATCATTCCTCCAATATCCGTCTCTCTATTCTGCGCGCTTTCTTCCACTGTCTGATCAGCGAGGATCCATTGAATAGTGTTATCCTTGCGGCAAGTGGAATCGAGAGCGAAAGGAAAATGGAATTGATCAGCATTATTCGACCAACGAGAGAGCAGCCTAAGGATTGGATGAGGCCGGCTAAGTTGCTAATTAATTGATTAGATCGGCAACATTTTGTACCCGATGTTTTCAAGTTTGATGAAGGTGCTACATCTCAATTGCTTCGGGAGTCATAGATTGAGCGAGAGTTGAAAATCTGATGAAAAGTAGTTCTAAAAACGTCCTATGTAGCGATTGCGATGCATTTAAAATCGGGCGAAACGAGGTATTGCATTACATTGGATGGAATAGGATCCAAAGAAGAATAACCACTCACTGAATGCTGCTTCGAGGGCCAATGCGGTGTTCACCCAGTTCAGAGAGTGCTGAAGGGACGCTGGAGTGATGTGAAGACGAACTAAAGCTGGGCTGCAAGCAAGGCTCAAACTAAAATCGTGTTGGCGTATTGCCCTCCACCTTAGACACACTATCTCCCAATCATCGAGAGAAGGATTTCCGATCTTCCTGCTCTTTCCTATCACTGTTTATGACGCGTGGATCGGGGATTGGAGGGGGAGGAGGAGGGATCGTGATGAGGAAAAGCGGGAGGATTGGCTTCCTCAATGCGCATGCTGTCTAACGGGACAGAGAAATTAGAGAACGTGAAGGAAGAAGAGAGTAGAATGTTGCTTCTCGCACTCGGTTGAGAAGGAGAATAGAAAAGCGGGAAACGCTCCACATTGCGCACAATCTTTCATCGGTCAGAGAAGCTAGAGAGCGCGAAAGCTGGAGAGATGTTGCTTTCCGTGATTCAATGAGGAGCAGGAGGATGAGTAGGGAAAAGCGGGAGAGTATCAAGAGAGATGCACGCATGGGGTGCAACTCAGCGTTAATCGTAACTGATCTTTAGTAAGTTGATTGTCAAGATAGAGACCGCGTTCCAAGAATTGTTGAGCAGCTAGCAAAAGCGTAATGATGATTTTGCTTTTTCGAACAGAAGTCAAATGGGAACAACGAACACCGATTTTTAGAGAAGTGGAGAATGATCGATCAATGCTAGCAAGGAACTAGCATCAAGCGCACATGATAAGCAGCGAATTCCGATATATTTAGAGAATAGTGGACTATAGAAGCATCCGGTGAATGGCAGAAGAACTACTTATCAATTCCTCAGACATCGGAATAGGTGCTCGTGACTGTGCAAAACAGAATTTAAAAGTCACAACAAACGATAAATGCACGAACTAACAGCCGAATGGTATTTGCAATAGATCAGATCCACATTCTTGCTACCTATGCTATCTCGAGATGATGAGATAAGGGAAAGTTATCAACCCCCCGCTCTCGCAACAGGCGATCCTAGCTGAGAGAATGGAGAGGCGAAGAGATAGAGATAGAGAGGAGAGGAGATATTGATCATCGCTCATTTCGCCGTAATTTCGCTATCTCTCTCTTTTCTCTCGGATGAGGGATATCACCGAAAACGTCGAAGATTAATTGCTTCCGATATGATGATGGGAGAAGCTGACATCATATTTGAGCTCGAATCAATGACCTTGAGTTCTAGGTCTTTCAGCCTTGTTTCTTCATCACAAAGAATGTCGTTGCATTATATTGAACGTTTCTCGCAGTTTATAAAGTTTTCCCAGCGTACCGCTCAACCATTCTCTGCACGAAAAGGAGAACATGCAGTATGAAACCAGGAACGAATCGCAAGCGATTATGCTGATATTCAATCACATTTCCTCGACACTTGCACGTTTTTTTGATACAGTTTCTAGCTGTAATCCGAAGAATTCGTTAGCCACTCGTTCCTATAAAAGTGAAAGACCCACTGCAACGTCACTCAACAATGAGTTTTGCCCTACACGTTTACCTACTGGTCGTGGCGCTCTGCGGTGAGTCCTGCTTGCCATTATTTCACAGTAGTCCACGGGATTGAAACTCAATGGTTCATCTTTAGTACATACTGTAGTATTACGGTAACCTGCGAACCAACGGTTATATTTTTTTTGACACTTCCGTTGAATTCCACAACTGCCTATCTTTTCAGCCCGTCCATCAAGCCAGTGCTCGTTCCACGACTTTTCTGCTGAGCTCGGACGGATTTCGGCCACTAACACTTACGATAAGGGCAGCTTTGTGGTTTTCTGTTCTGAAGGCGGCATCAGCAGCGTAGTAAGCACCTTCTTCGTTAGGGAATATGAACGAATGATTTAAAAATCAGAACATATTCGAGCAGCATTGAATAGTTTTCTGGATAAAGCGCCTGTTACATGCTTGCGGCGTATATTCAAATAATATTGGCTCCCTTCAGCATGATCCTGAGCTTATCTTCGATCGCTTCGCATGCTTCGGCACTGATCCTACCTGGTACGCTCTAAGCTGTGATGAGCAGGTATTTTTTTAAACATTTTTAAAAATATTTATTCAATTCATGAAGCACAAAATTCATTGCGCTACAAATGCACGCTGTTGAGTGCAATTTTCTGATACAAAATATAAATATTTTATTCGATTTCGAACATGCACAGGTTCCGGCGAAGGCCTACAACGTCTCAATATTCATCTCGCTTGTTTGTGAGGTGCCACGTAAGCCTCTATTTAATTTATAATTTTATTTTCGAAATTTTTTTTAGTTCCCACACAGCCCCATTGCAACCACGACGTAATCCCGAGCAGCAAGACATCTACAGCTCTACCAGCCCACTTTGAGGACTCGTCGGCAACGTGCTTTGAGCAAGACAAACTGCTGTTCTATGGTTACCCTATAACCGAGAATGGATGGAACACGACTGTAGCACTTCCGGTATTCTACAATGATTTTATTGCTCGGGTGTTTCGGTACTAGTGAAATTCGCCGGATTAGTGTCCATCCGACATCTATCATCAGGCTTCCTGTTGTAAATTGTTCTTTTGTGCAATACATTTTTTTGCGGCACTTTATCTGAAACATTTCAGATATTGTACCTAACTGCTTTCTGTGTGAACGGCCTTTGGGAGCCGGTAAGCTTCGGCTTCTATGAATATCCCCGTGCGGAACATGTCGAAATTCGGGCTTGCGACTTTGCGAATGTCGACAATAGATGCACTGCCGCAGGCAAATCCAATTCCGCAGGTATCAAATTCTCGCACATCTAACCCTTTTGGCAAAAAGAATAGCCAACAACTATTGAAAAGGACCGACAAATTCAAATCAGAACCACCGTTCCGTGAATTATATAGTTGCTCGTTCACCTGCCCCGACGGAAAGAAGATGTTCAACGCGGAAGATGAAGTGGTAAATGCACATTAATTTATGGTTTCCAAGACACTAGAGAGACGTTTTGTGCTGATTTGAATCGCCCAATCGAAATTTCAGATTAGCGGAGCAGTCCAGAGTGGATTCCTTGTCGACCTGGGGCAATGGTTGCCCATGGAAGTAACAGAGTCTCCGTTCGCTGCCCGTCCCATCCTGTCTCCCTACCTCTACTGCGACTTTGACTGCAAGTGCAACAGAACCGTAACGGAGGGTGAAACACAAGTGGTGCTGCAAAATTCGACTCATGTTACTTGTCCGAAAGCAAGTTTTGAATCTCGTAAATTAAAGAAAACCTTATTTCCCATTCCAGGACAAGGTCTTGTTCAAACGCCTAATGCTATACAGCACCATTCTGTGGCAGCCGGTAACGCTCTTTAATTTTTTAAAAATCTAAACAAAATCACGAATATTTTTCATTTGTGAAATAATAAAACATGAAAATATAATTAAACAAAATAAAACGTGGCAGCACCCCTACCTTTATCCTTTATAATACTAAATTAAAATATGGCGTTTGTAAAGTATGTGCACAGACATCGAGTGCAGAGTGCGTTGATGACTGGAAAAAGTGGAAAGCAGATGACGGATATGCGTATGACAACTTGGAGTGCAGGTAAGACTAGGACAGGAAAGAATGTACCTCATAGTTTAGATTGGGAAGTGCCTTTAAGTTGGTCTTGAGAGAAATATACTGAGCGTATTTCCAGAACTTGTACTATGCCTCCACCTCCGAACGCTGCAGCTGTGGCCGCTCTTGGAGTGGCAGGCGCAGGTTGGTGAAGTATCAAGTCCATTTCGCACACTCTTTCACCGGTCAGGGTATCTAGTATCAAGAATACGCAAGCATTAGTGCCACTGAACAGCGTTTTTTGTAAGATTTTTGCTGTGGAAAAAGACGGGGGAGATTTTCTCCTGGGGAGGAAAAATTCACATGGAGAGAAAAAAAGAGAAAACCAAAAATTTGAATTGACACCTTTTCGAGATCTCGATTCTCCATGGAGCTAGAGACTTGCAATTTTGTTTTTATAGTTCTGAGGAATGAAAAAAACCATAACCTCCAATTTATAAGCCTCTAGCTGCACGGGAAAGTGAGATCTCGAAATGGCGTGATTTCAAATTTTTGGTTTTCTCCTTTGACTTTTTCCACCCGACTTTTCTCTTTTCTCTTCTCCCCCCCCAATGTTTCCATCAGAACATAGCGCATTTTACGGGAAAAAAACTAATTTCACCCTTCTCAGCACCTCCGCTCGCTCAATCCTGTTCTCTGAAATGCCCAGCTGGCAAGTCATTGTTCCTCTGGAAGTCAAATGGAACTCCGGACAAGGTGATCATTGCTATTATTCATATCATAGAAGAACTTTAGAGCCTTTACTTCTGCTCAATTTAAGCGAAAGGAATCCATAAAACTTTTATGATAATAGGAATGCACAAAATACAAATTGTGGTCGCAACCGAAATCGGCAAAAATAAAAAAAATTCAGATGAACGACATTGTTCAGTGGACATATAGAGCAAACGATCCTGAGTATCCCGTGTGCTACTATGATGTGGTGGAAAGAGTGAGTTAGACAACTTACTGAATATCTGGTCCAGAACAGCTCTGATTGGCAAATGGGGGCGGAAATTGGTAGGGATATAATACTGTGTGAGTATTGCCTGGACTAGATATCAAAGAAGTGCCAGAATACTTTTTGAACCCATGTAGCATAGGGTTTAATGCCGGAAAATTGGTAATAAATTTATATTCAGATCTACTACTACTACGCGCCAGATAGTACCTTTTACTGCGCATCCGAATAAACATTCCATTCGACTCATCGAATAATGACAGAGAAGTTTTGTTTATTATGTGCAGCAAAATAAAGTATGTCTTTTTATTTCTTTCCGAGTTTAAATGGTTTCCGTTCAATCAATCCTCCTCGCTAATATTTCCTAAATTTGTTTCATCGAGAATATCAGACCATAAATTGCCTCGAAATGAGACTTGGCGGAATATCCAATCTGAAAATATACCATACATTTGATATTTGAAGAGATAAAATTTATCTGTGAAAGAACAGGGCGAAATTCACGAAAGACCGGATGCAACACATTGAAACTGTCAGAGTATCTCTTTCCTAGAATGCAAATCAAGAATACAACTCAATGGAGAGACAAGCTAGCAGTCTTGCCGGGTTGGAAATACATAAAAATCTGGATGAATACTGAAACAGGGACGGGACGAGCCGGGGTACGGTAGGGGTACCGTAGGATATGGTAGGAGTATGGGAAGATACGGTATCGATCTACTCGCACCACTCGTTCTCCTTCTTGATCGCCGCTTCCTCCTCCGGAGTGAACTCGTTCTTGAGACTCCACTCCGTGCGGATCTGCTCGATCTGCTTGCCCTGAATATGATCGATCGAGGACTGATGGAGTACGGTAGTCCAGGGATACTGTAGAATTACGGTAAGACCAGGAAGTAGTCAAATACTGTAGAAATACGGTACGTCAACTCTAGTTCTATGGAAACACAGCAACGGGTCATACGGTAGAATGAATCGAAACGTCGGTTCTACAATAGACATGAATGGATGGGCTGACTGGTACACGGCAGCAGTTCGGTAGGTCATAGTCCTTACCTTGAGCATATTAGCCACAGCCTTGCACGCGTAGGTCAGGAGTGCCTTGATATCGAGGTAGTTGGCGGCGATGAGAATCTCGAGGAGAGGAGTCTTCTCCAAGGACTGGAAATATGGTAAAAATGTGTATCTTACAAATACTATCTTAGATGAAGTTTTGTGGTGGCTATAGTGAAGCTAAGGTACTAAGGTCGGTCTAACACGAGGACGACCTCGAGGAGGGGAGTCTTCTCCAAGGACTGGAAGAAAGTTAGGTAAAATTGGTTAGGATAACTATCTAGGCGCTAAGTAAGTCGCTAAGGTAAGGCTCTGTGAGGTAAGATACTAAGGTGAGACCGATCTCGAGGAGTCTTCTCCAAGAAAAGAATCATCACTATAGTCGATGGATACGGAAGGAATACGGTAGTATCGATTCATTTGTTCAAATCTGTTGCATGGTTCGATGAATTTACAAGTCGTAGGTACGGTTAAGGTAGTTGAAGATAAGGGGTACTCACCCCAAGGAAAGTCTGGTCCCACCTCGGCCTTACCGTAGGGTAAGGTAGGTAAGATACTAAGACCACAAGACAATAAGTAACTAAAGAACGGAGGAACTGTACTCACCCCAAGGAACGTCTGGTCCCAGTCTGGAATGACGACCTCCGTGTTGCTGTCCTCCTCCTCGGCCTCCCTCACAGGGTCCTCCTTGTGCTTCTCGCACCACTCGAGGACCTTAATTGAGTGATTTAGTTGATTGACTATTGCCCCCAGGCCACTGTCATATTGACTAATCACTAGGGTTGTCTAAACGAATTCGGAATAACGGCGCCGAAATGAGAGAGAGAGAGAGGGAGGGTGGACTTGCGGACAATAACGGAATTACGGCGCCGTTATTCCTTTTTTGTTCCGAAGCCCTTTTCCTCTCATTTTAGCGCCGTAATGAAACCTCCCCTCCATTTCGACGCCGTTATTCCGTTTAGCCAATTTTACTATTCACGGTGAAAGAGCAATGCCAGAGGGAAAAATCAGATGTATAGAGTCGCTTACCTTCTGAAGCACTTGTCCGTTGACGTTGGGCAGAGGAATGGGCATGGGCGCAGTGTCATTTTCAGTGTCTTCGAGGTTCATGTTCTGAATGGGGATTGGGTAGGTTGGATACGCTGGTGTGAGATGGGAACGCGTGGGACAAGATCTATGAGACAAGGGCTATCGTTGGGTATTCGAACTCTGCGTTTGAACTTTAAAAACGTGGTGGATTTAGGAAAATTACAACAATCAGAGTTTGAATCGTTTCGATCCAGACACGCTCATCATAGAGGTCCATTCTAGCCAAATGACAAAGTGATGTAGGACAGTATTAGGGTTTGAATACTTTGAGATGTATTCTCGTAGAGGAAACATACCACAATCAGCGTCTCGATCGTGCCCGACTGCTTGAGGACGTCCCTCTCCACTTGGAAGGACTGCTCGTCGGAGGAGATGATGGTGATGGGCATGTTGAGAGAGAGGTTGAGAGGAGGTTGACTGAACATAGTGATTGATTAGAAGGCATGACAGCGAAAATGATGACATAGGACGACGATGGATAGGCGGTGATAACGAAGGAGAGAATAAAATAGAGAGGCGAGAAGAGACATGTAATGAGGCAGATTATGGCGTCTCTTCGCCCGAACCCAGTGAGCGTGACTCGTAGCGCAACATCGCGCCCTTTCATTGTGAGGAAGTCTAGCCAGAAGGTACACTATTTTGAAATGTTTCGAAATTGCCTTGAATTTAGTAATGAAATGCAATGTTTTGTAATGAAATGTGTCAGTAATGCATAATGTATAGTGAAATGTTAGTAATGAAATGTAGTGAATTGTGTCAGTAATGCATAATACATAGTGTAATGTTAGTAATGAAATGATTAAAAAAGATTAACAGAAGTAGAAGAAGTAAGCAAGTCTAAGAGGAGTAAGGCTCTGGGAAGCGAATGAGGAGGGTGAAATAAGACCGAGAAGAATATCAAACTGATGATTCTGACGACGATTACAGGGCTTTTATACCCGAGATGTAGAGGCGGATCGGAGCACGCCAGTTGGCTCTATTCAGACTGAGGAAGGGCTGCCAGAAGGTACGAAAGACTGGAAGTTACCTTGAAAATCGTGATTCAAGAAAATCCCTGCCAGGAGGCGTGTTTCATTTGTCAGTATAGTGAAGTACAAATATTGAAGCATTTATTCGTTAGACAATGAAATCAAACAATCACACACAATTGGGTTGCGCTGGAGTGTATAGTAATGCACATTTGAATTACGAGCATGTGTGTGATAGTCTCGAGATTCAAGTGGGTGGAGAAGCAATCTCTACTTTGAGGAAAAGTGATCAACAAACTCTGGGGGAATGAACTATAGTACTTGCATTCATTGCAAAACATCTCGATATCCTGGTCTCGTCGCGAGATGCTTGTATAGATAATATTAATTGTGATCTCGAAATGAAATTCCTCGATTACTATCTGAAAATAAGTAAATGATCGTACCTGCAATAACTGTCCTGACTAGTGTACATTTGTAATGGAGAATAAGTAGATGACTATATAACGCGAGCGAAGTGGAAGCTGATTCACCGAGTAAAGATCGGAGATTCTGAAATGATCGATTTTTCGTGGAGAAAATGAAAAAAATCGAGACGTATTGAAAAATGATCATTGCGAGAGAGAGAAACGAAAATGCGCTCTTCCCCATGCGAAATGAGATTGCTATCTTTCTGCGCGAGGGAGAATTAGGACAGATGTAATCGGTCGTTTCTATCACTTTTCTAATGTTTCTTTCAGCATCTTCGCTTTCATTCCATGAACACAGATTCGATGAAGTAATTTTCCAGTTTCTCCGATCTACACTCGGAGAAGAAAATCAACTACAAAGACTTTACCATTCTTCAACAAACTTCGAAATATCCAAGATTGTGAACGGTTTTCCAAATATTGTACAGGTATGACGCCGATACACTAAGGAATTGTATTTCAAAACACTTTCGTGCGCAATTAAAGAAGAGAAGAAGAGAAGAGAATGATAAATCCGTCGGAGAAACAGTTAAAATATAAGGTGAGAGACGGAATCAGTGGCTAATCTTTTACCTTTCCCCTGATATTTTCTCGAATCAAGAGACGAATCAAGACTATTCGCTCATTCCTTGCAGGCGAGGTTGAGGATGGACGTAGAACGTACTCCATTTACATATCGATAATTTCTGAGATGAAACGTCTGAGCGAATTACAAGACGAGACGGAACAACCGCTAATACGCAGTTGAAGTTCATGAATATTGGATCAGTTTATTTGTATTGTTGATGAATAAAACAAATGCTTCTATATTCATTTTCTCGGCGCGATATTTTTCTCACCAATGCGTCAAAACATATCTGTAGTGCAGTTAGGATGTGGATGAGTGATGTAGCCAAAACAGAAACATCGCGTCATCAAATAATTTATTCAAATAGAGAAGGCTTCCATACACATTACTGCTCTTTACTTCGCTAGAAATGATGGACTTAAGGTCGAAATGGACGTAGAAAAGTTCCGTATCGTTCTTAGAGGAAAAGTGCTGATGCGACTGGCTGACTTTTGATGATCCTCATTGCAGTAATAGTCGTTGTCAATAACGAGAGTTGTCTGAAACTAAACAAAATATGTTCGTGTTCCAGTCTATTTTTGAAAAATACCTGAACCGTGAATAGTGAATGAGCTGCTTGCAAATTGACATTACTGGCTGGCTCTCCGAGTGTAGGTCGGAGATTCTGATGCGATCGATATTACAAAGAGAAAACGGAAAACATTCGAGCCGTAATGGAACGAGAACACAACGTAGCAATGGGGAAAAGTGAAACGAATAAATGCACCTCCCAAATGCGCGAAATGAGATTTCCATCTCCCTGCGCGAGGATGGAAGGAGGACAGATCTAATCGATATCGCGCACTCACTCTTCCATGTTTCCATTAGGATCTTCACTTTCCTTTTTCCCCACTTTTAAAATCGTTGCTCTGGTTTTTTCCGTCGCTAATTCAAAAATGAAGTTTTCCAGTTTCTCCGATCTACACTCGGAGGATTGCACAGTGTTCAAGTGCTGATTATACGATTCGAGAAAGAAAATATGAATTCTATGACACATGAAGAAAGCAGGGTGAGCTACATTCTGATTGCCTTGTTATTATATCACTTCTCATGCAAGAAACGATCATGCACTGTTTAGAACAAATTTTATATTATCCATCCCGGATAAAGAACATGCAAAGGGACACTGCATTGGCACAGCTGTCCTCACTCCGTCCATCACCGCTCACATTCAAGTCATCTGAAGAATGTAGTTATGTACTAGATTGATCATGGAACGAAGACAGCTGAAAAGTACAGTGAAGAGCTATGGAATATACTTGCTTGCAAGGGTGACTTAGCGAGATTATTAGATTCGCATTATTACTGACCCATTCATCATTGTTTGTTGTTGTAATAAAGAGAACAATCTTCTGAACTGGCTCACGGTCCTATCTACACAAAGTTCAAACACGTCTACTGACACTGACTGAGAGCATTCCGTGTTGTGATCATAAGTTGCTCTAAGAAATAACGCTGACGTTAAAAATTACGAGATCATTATTGGGAGACGGCTTTCCAACTTGACAGGAATCACCGAGTGCCTATGGTAAGGGGGTATTTCCGATTTGCCCTAAAAGAGAGTGAACGGTAGTTATTGTTGCGTGTTGCGTGAGTACGTGTTTGAACAGTTTATTTTCGATGATTTTGGTTGAGAAAAACCGTCATCTAGACGATTGAGAAAAGCACTTCCCCATTCGCGAAATGAGATTTTTATCTTCACGCGCTAGATCGGAATGAGGGCAGAGCCAGTCGGCATTGCTTCCTCACTTGATTCGTGTTTCCTTTCCATGTTTCCTCTCTCTTCTTTAGCTCATCTTTGCAATCGCTGCTGTTTTATTATTCAAAGACTGTTCAAATTCTCGTTTTCCAGTCTCTCCGATCTACACTCGGAGGATTCATGTGTTATGCTATGCTCGCAAGAATATACGATGGTAAGCCGCAGTCTAAGTGTTTTCAAAAAACATTTATTGCTTTCAAATAATGAGTTAATCTTGGATGTTTAGAAGCAGTGAATGATTGTATCTGAATGCCATTACTAATTAAGATAATGCGCACATCTACGACCGAATGAATAACCGCTTGGAAGAACGAGCAGTGTTCCATATGGATCGAGCTTGCGGTAATAATTGCACGAAAAACTGCTTTTATATTTCTCTGCAGAGTAACGTGGTCGACAGTGTTGAAGTTCGAGTTCGATGTGTTTCAAGGATATTTACTCTAACAGCGGTTTTCTCGCAATGGCCATGTCACGCTGACCCTTCATATCCATCCTAATTTGTTATTGTGATAAAGAAACTAGTTTTTGATCCCATGCATTAGATGTTTTACTCATACACTCATCTGCGTAATTCAAACGCCTCCGACTGCGTGTAGTGACGATAATTGGCTCTTCGAAGAATTGGCTCTTGTTGATACATTGAAGATGAACGACGGGCTTCTCGACCCACGGAATACTGTGTTTTCTTCAATTGAAACAACCTTCAAAATATATCACTGAGAAATAGAGGCAAGCACTTTCCCTAATTTCCAAGGAAGATTTTTATCTTTACGCGTGAAAACGGGAGGAGACCAGATCTAATCGGCATAGCTCGCGTACTCGTTCCATGTGTCTTTTCCCTTCTTTATTTCTTCATCGTTTTGTGCTCATTTTCGTGTCTCCGTAATTGTTCATACTTCACCGTTTTTTTCTTCATTTTTTTCGAAAATCAATTTATTCAGTCTCTCCGATCTACACTCGGAGAATAGCGAAGTGAACGAGTGAGGAAAACGTTGAATTACACACCAGGTTAGCAGACTACTCTAACTGTCTTGACTTAAAGTTTTTTCACCTAATCGTTCATTTGACTCAACAATCTTATACTTTCAGATGGATCGCACAGGATCGAGAACAGCTAGAAATCTCTGACTAATGCCCATCAAACCACGACTTGCCTCCAGAAAAGTTGAACGTCTCGAGAGGGTTCTCCTTCTTCACAGGAAACTTCGGACGAAACGTCGCAGGCAAAATCTGACCAAATCATTTAGAAAAGCATTTCGATAAATATGTCAACAATGAACGTTGTAGAATCCAGGAGAATGTTTTCTCAATTGTTTATGTCGAAAACAAACTAATCGAGAGATCACCGCACAGAAAGATTTACTCGGTCGTCGGGATGAGAGCATCATTTATTTCTCAAATATCGAACCTTTACTATAAAATTTTACAACACATGATTCCTACTGCTTGACTGCATGCTGCCGATGGCGCTCTCTGCTTTTCCCAAAACCTTTGAGTTGAACGGCGACGCCAAGGGCTCGCTGAAATGGATTTTAAGAGGTAGTTACCAGGATCAACTCTGGATTTGTGATGCTGTGAAATCATGACTAAATTCGAAATTGAAAAATAAATGCGAGACAAGGTAACATCATGCCTCATTTCAGATGGTCCATAAAATGACAATCTAATGTTACAAATTAGTGGAAATCACCATTATGGGTCGTCTTCGAGTGTATCTCCTTGTTATGATGCACAAGTACGTCTCCTGAGTGTAGATCGGATAATATGAAATAAAAATTACTATCTTGGAAATATGAGAAGATGAAGCTGAAATGCCGACAAGATTGGTACGAATGGGCAATAGCAAACAGCTATTTATAGCCGTCGAACACGCAATGGGCAGGATCGATAAGATCTTCTTCGTTACATTTCTCGCCTGACCACATATTACACGAGATTGTCGCGACTGGATCAAGCTCGGCTCTTGATTTCATGGCGATTATGAGGAAATCTCGCAATCGAATGGCTTGTCGAATACAATGACATGTAGTCCTGCGCAAACGGCACAACAGTATGAAAACACGTTGAAGAAATCGTGTGTGATCATGGAGTTATATTATCTCAAGATAATATTGTCTGAATTGTGTTAATATCGGCTGTCACTATATTTTTCAAGCAAATTTTCTGGATTCTTCATCGATTAGATGCGATAACTAATTTCCTGCGGAAGCTAAGCCCTCCGGAGGCGCCTGCCGCGGGCATCACTAGATAAATAATAAGAGATTAGATTAGATAAGCATAGAATAAGCGTCCCTTGAGCCTGATTTTTTGAATATCGCAAGCGCTTTGCTCAGTCTCGTATTGGAGGCAACGTTATACTGGAAGTACCCGGCCTTGCCTTTGAACCCCATTAGGCGTTTTCTTCGCAAGTCGACAGTCGCAATTCACTTGACTGTGGTTACAAGTTTATCCCTTTAAATTTATAGTACAAATGGACATCGCTTCGCTCCCGTTCGAGGTCAAGAAACTCATCGCTTCGCACGGAGAAGACTCAATCGACGCTGTTCGATTGGTGAGTTGCCTTGGTTTTTTCGGTACTTGTGGAGTTCCCCGGGCGAGTGTCTATCCGCCATCCACGCCGACCACCATCTCGCGAAGGCAATCTATTCTAAAGAGTGAATGAAACTTCCGGGGAACTCCACAAGCGCCGGTTCTTCCTGGTTTTTAACTGAGATTTTTGAGTCTTGAAATTATTCGTGTTCAAATAATCGTGATTCACGATTCGTGAATCGTTGGTTTTCAGTTGTATAAAGCACGAGTGTCAAGCAAATTTTGGCTTTAGATTTAAAGCATGTTCATAGTCTCTCTATTCTCATCTTCAGATTTCCAAATCATGGAACGATGCAGTGTCTGACAACCTCCAAGATAATCGATATCTTCCCTCGCTGGAGCGAGTCCACCTTGACAGCAACCTCTTGGAAGGGTGGTATTACTCGCCAAATCCTAGTATATCGGCTATGGTGCATGTACGTAATGCATTCAACTTACCAGAAGAAACGAATTTAGTTTGTCGTGGTTTCACAATCATTACTATTTCTAATTCTCTTGAATGAAATAGTCAACTTCTCAACACCAAAACGACAAAGTTTGATCTACCCATATTCAGCGCAAATTTGCCATGCCATGCCAATATGGACCGGTCGCCGACGAAATACAAATGTCTGCTGTTATGCCCGCTCGATATGCGGGTCGGGCCAAACAGTGGCTTGACGTTCACAAGACCTTCTCTGGGGTGAGCGCTCAGACCACAGAAGGGACTTGGACGCTGAAGATTCCGTACGGTCGTGCATGGGCGACTGAATTGGCTGCTTTTCTGCTGGGAATCGGAATGATTGCGACGTTCGCGACGCCAAACTCGTGGAAGTTCCGCGCCGCGCGGAGCATTCTCGCGATTCCCTCCGTGTTTCTCGCGACGATGACAGCTCGATCACCGGAGAAGATGAGCGCAAGCGACTACAGGCTTCAGAGATTAACTAGATTCTTCGCCTCGTCTAAGCATATCAAAGTGCTTGTGCTCGATATGTTCAGCAAAGTTGATGTTCTCGGAAAAATCGCGAATACGCTTGGAGACGTTGAAATTCGTAAGATCGAAGTGCGAATTGTGGATCTCACCGAAGAAATTCAGTAAGGATAGGGAAAACGAATGATAAAATCAATATCCATTCAGAGATCGCTTTGCCGAATTGGCTAGGAAGCATGGAATTCGGCAAGTTTCCATTCTCACGCACAACTGCGTCCCAGACATGCTCGGTTAGTTCAAGAACAGGTGATTCAAGAAACGAATTATTTCTAAATTACAGGTAATTTCTTGAAACAGCTAGTCTGTCTTGGATCCACAGTGAATATTTATGAAGCCGTTCCTGCTCAATGGCATGATCCACTCAAATATTTCGATAGATCGGCACGGTTTTGGACTAAAATGGCATTCGATTTCAAGAGGGAAGACATCTCTCTGAAACTGACGACCCATCGTGACGCAGGATTTGAGAATACTAGATGGTCGTTCCCGGTTAGAGCAAAGATTAGTTGTACATCTGCTGAGTGCCACAGCGATTGAACTTGAGAATATGATTGTGGATATTCATGAAAACAATACCCTAATTTGTTTTTGAAACATCTCTTTCTTGTATTGCATAAATATCGTTGTTCGAATAATAGGATTTGTCACTAGTACGTGTATATCCGCCCTTGAAACAGAATGTTCAAGAAGAAGAGAGATTGAATACGATGGAGACTCTTGAGAGCGATACATAAAGCAATTCTGGGAGTATGCAGACAGCCAAAGAGAAATCGGTATTGCACTCTCTCGAATCTATGCTATCTCTCGTCGTTGCTATAAATGAGATGATTCATACGGAAGCACTGGAATAAACAATTTAGCGGTTTATATGCCAATTCATACAGTGAATGATTGAGCACTTATTCTGTTTAGGATATATTGGTAAGTTGTATGTTTCAGATGAAAGTCTCGATCATTTTTGCATTATTTACATACTCTGTAGTGTTCGCTCAACCAGTAAACTTCACTCGTCTTGAAGAAAACCTTCAGGTGACAGAAAATAAGGGAGTTTTCTGTGTGACCAATCTCAAGTTCAGAACTTCTTCAAGTTCAGTCGCAAGTTCAATCGCACCGCTCTCGCAATTTTTATCGATCAAGATGCAAACTTGAGTCAGCATGACATGGATCTATGTGCAGGTGAAATTGTTTGTTGTTGAGAATCACATTATAATAATTGCAGATAGTTTCGCAAGTTATATAAAAATCAAAGGCGAACTTTCAAAACTCTCTACAGAAAAACTAGAGAAACTAGAGAAGATTCAAGAAGATACCGATTACGTATGCTTTTGAATAGGGATGTCAGAATTAAGAAAGACTCTCATCATTTCACACACTCTCTCGCCTGCCTGATCAGTTAGAGAGTGTGGAAAATGAGGAGAGTCATTCTTAATTCTGACATCCCTACTTTTGAAAATATTTTAACGAATTACGCCTTCTTCTTCAGAGACATGAAAATATCGTGGTTGAATTCCGAAATGCTACTGAGAGTCCAAGAATATTCGTGGAGCGCCTTGATAATGAAACTGACGATGTGTGTTTCATCATTCCGTTAATCAAGAAAAAGATCTCACTCGCAATTATGCAGGGCATTACAAGGCTCGGAGGAATAGTTCCAGTCACTGTGAACTTTCTGAAATCAAAAATAGATGAGTTGAAAAGCATGAATTCGTCTGAAAATGTGATCGACATAGTAAGAATGGTGAGAGAATTACTTATTCTCAAAATCAAAGATCGACTCATTTTCCGATGATAATAATGCTTCCGAAACGTCATGCTCTTAAACAAAACAGGTTCATTTTTGAGGACGATAAGAGTTCGGAGATCAACTTATTGGACAGAATAGTGAGCTGTTTTCATCAAGTTATTTTTGACTCTTGTAAGGGATAAATTTCAGATGGAACAGGCTCTCGAACGTTTGTCAGTAGAGGAGAGAGACATATTCAACAAATTGTTCTGTATTCGTATTCTGAGCAGGTATAAATCTATATAACTCGTGACGTTTATAAAAAAAATCTCATTTTCCAGTGGAATCGACGGAAATGGCAGAGATACCATCAACATTGTTCCATTGCTTTCCCCTAATTTCGACAACAAATAAACCAATCGGAATTGAATTCGGTGTTTCTTCTGATAAATTATATTCGATAATTGTCGAATTTTCGATATTTAATCATCCTGATACGAACATTAAGAAGACACTGAATTGATTCGAAGCACTCAAAACTCGCGGAACGATCAAATAAATGGATTTTCCGCAAAAGTGTGATAATTGAATGAAAAAAGAAATGAGAAACACGCCTTTAACGGTATTAGGTGTGGCACAGGTGTGAGATCACATATTTGTCGGATGAAATTGATGAAATCCGCTGTGAGTTCAATTCTTCGAGAGGGTATTGCCGATCGTATAGTTGAAGCCTCATTATTGTCGATGTATTTTGACAACGTATTACTCATGCATCTCAAAATAGCCTACAAACAACACATATACAATGATAGAGAGCGATACAGAAGGGAATCTCGGAGTCAGCAGGCTGTTAGAGATAAATTATCATTTAGCCCTCTCAAACCTGTGTTATCTCTCGTGGTTCCATACCTAAGGTGATTCATATCGAAATGACTGGAATAAACATTTCAGCAGTTTATAAGCTGGCCCATTCCTATGATTGAGCACTGCTTCAGTGTTTTCTTGTACAGTTGTATGTTTCAGATGAGAGTATTGGTCATTTTCGCTTTGTTCGCCTGGATGGTTTTCGCTGGCCCAGTCGTTCGTAAGCCAATGGAGGAAGATTTGAAGGTGACAATGATTCTCAGTCTTTCAATCGATTCAAGTTTCAGACTTATCTTGAACTAATCTACCAGATGTCTTACGCAATCATTCTCGACGGTGTGATCGACGAAAAGGTTCAAGTTGTCGAATGTGCAGGTGAGACATTAATTTTGAATATTTATTTAATTATTTTAATATTATATTTGTAGACAACATCGCAAGCTACGCCAACATCAAGGAAGAACTACAGAATCTTTCCGCTGAACAGATAACGAAGCTACAGAAGACTCAAAATGAAACTGCCTACGTATGTTGAGGAATCGTTTGAGGATTCCAAAAAAACTACGATTACTTCAGAAAACTAAACAGATCATTGAAGAATATGATAATGGGACCGAAAAAGATTCTAAACAATTTGTGCAGCGGCTTGATAATGTGACTGACGGTGTATGTTTCAGGAATTTTTGTAATTTGTTTTTTTTATTAAAAAAAATAAAATTAACCTCGCTCATCGAATACTTCAGGGAATCGCCAGGCTCGGAGAGGAAATCCCAGTGACAGTCAAGTTCATGCAATCAAAAATGAATGAACTCCGAAGAATGAACGCTTCCGATAGAGCGCTCGATATCGTTCGATTGGTGATACATTTTCTCTTTTTCACCTTTAAATGCCGACTCATTTTCGATGACAATCATTGTGCCGAAACGACATGCTCTTCAGCAGATGACTCTTGAAACAAAAGAAAAGGGATTTGACATCGTTGATCTTGAGCAGCAAGTCAGTTTGCTTCCATAATGAGTAGGGTTCTCTTGATGGAATGGAATTCTAGAGTAGGCAATTCGACGTTGGCGAGAGAGTGAGATGAATGAAGAGGTATTGGAATTCCATTGGAATTCCTGATCCAATTAAATTCCTAGAAGAGAACCCTAATCATAAATATTTGAGGAGCTTTATGAGCACTAAATTGATCGATTTCAGATTGAAGATGGATTGGGAAAATTGTCGACAGAGGAGAGAAAGACGTTCAACAAAGTGTTCTGTGCTCGTGTGCTGACCAGGTATTAGAGTTGAGTTCGAAATACGGGCCGCCGT
>LS512763.1:186241-203239 GCA_900490845.1 Pristionchus japonicus | reverse complement strand
TTCCTGATCCAATTAAATTCCTAGAAGAGAACCCTAATCATAAATATTTGAGGAGCTTTATGAGCACTAAATTGATCGATTTCAGATTGAAGATGGATTGGGAAAATTGTCGACAGAGGAGAGAAAGACGTTCAACAAAGTGTTCTGTGCTCGTGTGCTGACCAGGTATTAGAGTTGAGTTCGAAATACGGGCCGCCGTTTCTTCATTTTACACACTCTTTCACTAGTCAGAGAGGTGAGAGAATGTGTGAAATAAAGAGATGTGCTATAAAGAGAATGTTGATCCTCAATTACTCCTTTCCAGAGGCAACGAAGGAAAGAGCAATGCTACTATGAACGTTGTTCCACTGCTATCTTCTCGTTCTAATTTTTAATGAACACATTGAAATGGATATTGTGATAATTCATGATAAAGATTTGAGAAATCTGTTTCATTTGTCTTGCACATACAGGGGAGTACAATAGACTTTTGAGGCAAACAGATGAGCTGCTTGGATCTAAATATTCTCAGGCAGATTGTTAGCTCCTCTTAGTACACCCACAATAGGGATGCCGGATCAAATACAAATACCAAATATTTGGTGCCCAGTGGGGAAAACCCAAAGCTATGGTCTGAAAATCAAACATTTGAATTGTGGAAAATGTACGAGGGAGTATTTTCGATATTGGAGAACGCCCATCCAAATATTTGAAAAAAAAACGAAATATTTGGTTTTAATTTCGCCCCAAACCAAGTATTTGAATGAGCGAGACGAGAAACCGTCATTTGTTCTTTGATCCGGCATCTCTAGTCAACAGTTTGTCGCGAAATTCGGAGACATTTTTGTTCTGTTCACTGCTTAAATTCCTGAATCAAGTACTCATGCTGATACCTTCAAGAGACAGTCTTTATATCACTCTCGATTGGCAGTCGGTTCGGATAAAGATCCTAAGTGCAGACAATTTTTTGGTAAAAAGATTGCGCACATTGCGTAATTTCTAATAAAAGATCTTTACAGAGCAATTAAAAGGGCAGAATCGCAAGATATTGCGTCTCGTCTTGTGAATTGAACACCTTGAATCTTTCAATTATCTTTATTATTCATTTATCGATATTCAAGGCTCCAGTCCATCATAGTACTTTCCCGGATAGGCTTTGGCGAATTTGTCATAGAAGTCCTTGGCGATGAATTCGTTTGAAGGATCCGGGTCGAGGCCTCTGAACAGGCTTGACACTTTCAGCTTCAACTTCACTCGTTCATGAAATGATATTGCCCAAAGCAAATTTGGTGGTATGGTATGATCGATTTTAGTCACTGATCAGGAGAAGTAGTGAGCACCAAATGTTTTCCAGTCAAAATATGCACACCTGGCCAACGGCTTCAAGCAGAAGAACTTATCGATTATGATTTTGTCTTCCTTAGACATCAGGATAAGGGCATCGAGAACCTTCAAATAAATAATACTTGCGATTCTTGCTAAAAAAATATGAAGCTTCTGTAGTTCCACGGGAGAATGATTACGTTTCATTGATTCCAAATGATATATTTCTAAACGCTAGGCTGGACAGTTTCCAGGGAAACTAAAAAAGTACCCTAAATCTGAGGATGCAAATTACCGTGTCTTTCAAGGAAGCTGTAGGCATGTCTAGTTGGTCGACTATTATTGCCTTTATCATTTGGAAAGCAGTCTGAAAATGAGTAGAATTTAAATGTAAAAATGAGATTTATTCACCGTTTCCACTAATTCAACTGCTTTCTGTGCAGAATCGATCTTTTTCATCTCAGTAATCTTTGGGATTATGTAGCCGTACGATAGAGGAAGGAAAACTTTCAAATCGTCCAGGCTCTGCGATTTTCTGATATGCTCTGTGGATTACTCTATCAGTCTTGTTCATTATCTGCGCGATTTCGGAAGTTTTCTTCTTGTCAAGTGCCAAAGTGGCCATTTCTACGATGACGTTGAGCTGGGCCCAGAGGGAATCTGAAGAAAGATTCATTAGCTGTTTCGAAAGTTCACTTATGAGCGGTCCGTACAACTGCAACGTAACCTTACCGGAACAAACGTCTACCAGATTCTGAGGAGGGATTCTGATTTCAGCAGCGTCCTTGTGTATCATAATAGTGATCGCGGTCTCATTGAAATCCGATGGAGTCCATCGGCCTTGGTTGAGAACCTGGAAATGGTATGAACATACACCTGGAGTTCGAAAAAGTCAAATAATTCAAGTTACCTCGACATTCTTGATCAGCTGTGTGAAATTGAGTGGATCCGCATGGATTCCGCATGCGAGAACAACAAGAAAGAGAAAGACTTTCATCTGGGAAACGTGAAAAGCTGAATTTCCCATTGACTGATCGAGTTATTTATAAACGCGAGCAGTGTGTAGATTAGTCATCCTGGCCCTATCCAAAACGCATGTTCTATCGGAGTGATACAAGATATGAGTGAACGATTAGTGAAGAGAGTGGAATGTTTGGCCTCTGCTTCTCAGTGCTCTCCGAGAGAAGCCTTGCACCTCGAACAATCTGTTTCTCTTCTTTTACTGTTCACTCGTTCAGTGGGCGTTTTGACATAAACTGTGACTAACGAGTATTACGTGCTTTCCCATTAAAGAAAACTGTAAAAAACATAAATATAAAATTGCAATAGGTTTATCAAACGAGATTCCACAATCACAATGATGCCAATAAAAGTTGGTGATTATGCGTATGAGGTATGAGGTCAGTTCAGGTATTATCAGTGTAAATTCCACTTCATGAAGTCATGTCCTGCTTCTTGACGAGTTTGTAGTATCTGAAATGTTAATCTTTGGACTTCTAATACGGCGATCAAAGATCAAAGATCAAAGATCAACTCGCCTTCCTTTGATGGAAATCAGCTGCGCGTGCGTGCCAACCTCGAGCACCTGAAGAGATCAAAGATCAATTTATGAATTTCGTATCTCTTTGCTGCAATATTCTCCCAGAAATGTTAGATCATTTTTCTAACTGTTTCATGAACACTGAAGCACCACTAGACAAAAAGTGGTACTTCTCTACTTCACTGAAAGAGACCATAATCTACATCTATCCCCGATCACCAATCTTATGTATTGTAGGAATGAGTGAAACTCAAGTAAAGAAGTGCCGTCAGAGCATGATTGCTGAAGAATAACCAAAGAATTCCGAACCTTTCCCTGCTCAATGTACACGATCTTGTCCGCATTCTGAATAGAAGATAGTCGATGAGCGATGGTGATGCACGTGCGACCGCCCGCCGCCCTTTCGAGGGCCTCTTGCACCATCTGGAATAGGGTGGAGGGTCAACAATCAGGTATAAAGCCGTCTTTGCAAGTAGCAGGTGACAACAGATGATCACCTGAAAATGACGATTCTACGATACGAATAAAAGAAAATATATTCAAAAAGAGACCATATCGAAGATTTCTTGCACCATCTGGGAAAATTGAAGGCAAATAAAGTTCAATAGCAGAAGGAAGGATTCCTAATGCACACTTATTGTCTCCTGAGGAATGATCGTATCAGAGATGACAAAAGAGAGATTAAAAGAGATCTAAGACCGCACCTTCTCACTCTCCGTATCCAACGCGCTCGTTGCCTCGTCGAGCAGGAGTATGGTCGGATTGCGGATGAGGGCTCTGAATAAGACATTGTGTTCACTTCAATCAAATGTGTGATGGGTCAGTGTGAGTGAAGTGGTTTGCGTTTTTCGATCGTAAAACTTGAAAGAAAAGAATAGATTACCGTGCAATGGCTATCCTCTGCTTCTGCCCTCCGGACAACTGCGCTCCCCGCTCTCCGACTTCCGTGTCCAGTCCCTGTAATTAGCACATAATGAACGAGCAATTAGCTAATTATCCTGATTAACTTGATGGAAAGGTAGATAATAACGGAAAGAAGGGTAACCTTGTGCATCTTCATGACGAACGTGGCCGCATTGGCAGTCTCGAGTGCCTTCATCACTTCCTCATCGCGGACTTCACGAGTCATACCGAAGCGGACGTTGTCACTGGAAATGTTGTCGTCAAACCTATATCTGAAAACGCATGGGTCCACGCCTCTATACGATCTAAGGGTCTATGATCTCAGGTCCGGGACAAAGCGCGATTTTTAGTGAGAGCGTCCTATCACTTCCTCATTGCGAACCTCGCGAGTCATACTGACGTTGTCACTGACAATATTTGTTCTCTTGGAAATCAAGATGTGAGACACACCGCTTCTTTGAAATACATCGAGGTAATAAACTGCCATTGAAACATACGGATTCATCAGTTCAAAGGAAGAAAAGATGCTGCAGCAACCAATCAATAAGTAATGCATACCAGTAGTATTACTGTACTCTGAGTAATACTACTCATACCGTATACTTCCTGCGAACAGTCTCGGTTCCTGTCCCACCAGGGCCATCTGCTCCCGGAGTGGTGTTTTAGCGCCCCACCCCTCACATCTTTAGCGAACAAAGTCGTTCAACGATGAGCGGACCCTAACAGAGATATTTTTCAGAAACTCACCGTATGCTTCCGGCAAACAGTCTCGGTTCCTGTCCCACCAGGGCCATCTGCTCACGCAGAGATCGCAGACTGCACGAACGCACGTCCATTCCGTCGAAGATCTGTTATATTGCATGATTTATTCAAGCAATACCATAAGTTCTTGAATCATGCATGAGCATCAGAATGTCTCGCCACTAGTTCTTGAATTTTCCAAAAAGTAGAGTGAGTACACAGAACAACAATGATTTCTGGTCGCCATCTCTTCATTTCACGCATTCGCATTGTCTATCGAGTGTTGAACGAGTGAGGAGGCGACGATCAGAATCTGACTCACCACCGACCCGCCAGCCACATCGTACAACCTCTCGAGCAGAGAGATGACACTGCTCTTGCCGGCGCCCGACGGACCGACCAGGGCGACGGTCTGCAACAGATCATACTTAGAGCATCATTTCATCACGCATCAATTTCCTGTGGAAATCAGTCACATGCACACGTCGTTTACAACTGAGGTATTGGAGGAAGATTAGGGTTTGAAATTGAAAACGAAGGCGTGCCTGTCCCCTATCCGCCGTAAACCCGAGTCCCCTGAGAATGGGTTGATGCGGTCGTTGAGGATAGGCGAAGCGCACGTTCTCGAAGTGTATCTTGCCGTCCAGTCTCTGGAAATTGCAGATTCTTGATTTTGAGTGTGGCTATATTGAATGTACCCATTTCCTTAGACTAGACTGAAGCGAGAGTGACCTTCCATGTACATACTCATGAAAAAAGGTAAAATCTAAAATTATTTATTGAATGAGAACCTACAATTGAAATAGATGTTTTGTGGAACGAAGAGTGAGCAGGTGTGAATTTTGAAACAGATAAATGTTCTAACTCACAATCTTGTGCCCTGCATCCAGATCACCCGTAGCCGGTTTCCTGTCCATGATGTTGAAGAGGAGCGCGGAGGCTGTGCGGGCCTGCATTTCAATTTACTCTTTCTCATCATCAAAATCCGAATTTCCATGTTCTCAGCTGAAATCTTTGTTGTGTTTCATTCATTAGTCTCGCAAAGGAGTGCAGATTTTTTGAGATGCAAAATGCATTTCGAATATGCTTCAGGTTTGTTTCATTAGGCGCAAGTTCCTCGAAGATTGTTCGGCGTTTCTCCCGAGAGAACAACATTACCTTGACCAGCTCCGGAAAGAATGCGGACGACTGCATGATGGCGATGCACGCGAGCAGCATCGAGATGACCGAGCTGACGAATAGATATTGAAATTGTAGCTTTAACAAACAGAATCTCATGCTCTCCGATTGAGAAACTTAGTAAACAAAAGTCTATCAATTCGCAAATTTATGTGTTTCAGCACTATTTCAAATAACAAAGCAATCTGTTGAACTTGATTTCTTCTTGCTTGCTATCCATAAATTCAATATTCGCTTTGGATACACGAACTAACCGATACATGGCATCTTTCATCAGATAGTCTATGTTCACGAGATGAATTCCCAGTGCATAGCAAGCAGCGAGTGCGTAGTAGATGAAGGACTGCGAGAGAGCGAAGTTTGCGGCTTCCGTGCGACCACGCAGCCAGTCGGACTTGCTGCAAGAATGAAATTCATAGGTAGTATAATCATGTTCTGCAGCATCCGCCGTTCCAGAAACTTTAGACAACGCCACAGTTTTGGTCGAAGTCAGCTTGAAGTAGTGATTTAGTGCAGACACTCACAGCAATCCTTTCGAAGCGCCCGTGTACTTATCGAGGAACCTCTTCTCTCTTGTCAACAGTTGAATGGTGCGAACGGACTCGACGATCTCGATTGACATCTGGAATGGACATCGAATCAATCAATGCCATTCTATTTTTGATTTTGAATGGATTTCACTGCATGAATTTGATCAAACTGAAGAACACAGAATAGTTATTGTTGGCAGCATAATAAAACGAACAAATAGGCTCTCATCCTTGATGCTCGGTGAAGTTTATTTCAACGATCATCAGCATTCCGATTGGTCAAGAGTACACGATCACTGTCCCTGCGTAGGAAGTTGCAAAGAATGTCAAGCTTACCCTTCCAGCCTCGTTGTTCTTGATGAGGTTGACGTTGATGCTCTGGATGCGACGGGCGAGGAGGACCATCGTGACGCCGAGTGAGCAACTGAATGAGGGTTATTATTGATGAGAATCATAATTTAGAAATCGAATGGGTTCGAATGCGTTTCACTGTGTCAATTTGATCAAATGGAAGAATACAGAACCGATATTGCCGTTGACCCTTCATATTAGAACACCATAGCCTACCTCATCACCATGCCCAGCACTCCGATGGGCCATGAATAGACAAGGGCGATGATCACACAGAGAACCCACGCAGTCATGTTGTACACGACGGACATCATCCGGGCGTCCATTACCTAAAATATTAATTATTTAGCGAATTCGCTGATTAGCATTAGTAGACAAATGAATTTCCGTTTGTCCTTAGAACGGAAATACAAGGTTGCAATTGAACGACTCGAAGGACCGAAACGTCCAACCGCGTATTCTCTAGGAAACATCCCATTCTAGTCCCTCACTGGCAGCTTTTTGATCCTTTTCCTACAGGTAACCTTGTTTTCACTCAAATTGCTCACCGCTTTGACATTGGGTGCATCGGTAGCCAGTCGAGTGATGAGCTTGCCTGGTGCGTGGCGGGGGTTGTCGAAGTAGGCGGCGTCCTAGTGAGAAGAATTCGTATTAAAACTACTCATTTTGCAGGCAATTTCGAAATTTTTGATTTGTTCAAAAATGTGTTTCATACGAGTAGTTTATTCAGCTGATTCAGCAAAGATCCGATATCAGTTTCGACAATCCGAAAAAAGTACCTGATGCAGGATCGCCTTGAGGGAGCGAACCCTGAAGTCGAGCGTCACGCGCTCAGCGGCGTGCCCGAAGAGCAGACTCTGAAAGAAGAGTTGGCTGAATTGTTAAGAATTAGCCAATCAGTATCCCTATCTAACAATCCCAGCCCCTCCCACAGATTGATCCGCGATGCAAACTCTCTTTACGTTCAGTTCAACAGCGTAACAGCTTTTAACGTGCAACAAAAACATGCGATCTGATTATTTTCAGTTGAAAATGCGTTTACTCACAGCACAGAACTGGAATGAGAAGGTGGTGAATCCAATGGACGCGAAGATTATCAGACAGATGCCCCTCTCTCCTCCTCTAACCACCCTTTCAGTTTCATGATTATAGTGGTTAGCAGCAAATGTAAGAAATTCAAACTCACAGCGCAGAATTGGAAGGAGAAGGTGATGAATCCAATCGAAGCAAAGATGATCAGACAGATCACCAACTCATGCTGCATCATCCACGGATCGGTGTGCTGGTAGTCGAAGGCTGGAACAAATAATATTTTTCTTTGAAATTTGGAACATTTTTGATTGTTTACAACCGAATGCAGTAGAGTGAGTGATTTGTAACGAAACAATCCGATTTGTTGCAATGCTGAAACATATTCGGCATGCATCTAAACAGAGCACTCACTGAAACTCATCGGAATAGCTTAGGCCGAAAATATCAACTAAGCTCACCCTGGAACACCAGTCCGAACGCCATTGTGATGCCGGGCAACTCGACTCCTCTGATACCAGCCACTATGACGGCGAAGAGGAGCTGGAATCTATCATCAAACATCATAATTAAATGCCTCATTCGTGACTCTCAGTGCCAACGGCAATGCGCATGGAGTTCTCTGTTCATGGGACGCTAGGTATTTGCGTCTAGGAACCTCGAAAAAAGCTTGCAAATGCTCTGAAACGTGTTCCTAACATAGCCACAATTTGTTTGATGGTTTCTAAACGCGAGTTTCTAAACGTCCCATCGCCGGTTCTCTTCGACAGTTTCGCTCTTGATTGAAGGCGAAAGACGAAGAGGGCGTGAAGCTGCGCAAACTACGCATAACCCATCAGCTCACCTGCCATCCTCCCTCCCGGAACACCCTGAACAGGTTGGGCTTGAGCCGCTCGTCCTTCTCGTTCCTCGACTGCACTTGCTGCGCGAATTCCTCCGATTCGACGGTCGAGACGGGCTGAAGTGGTGTGTGGTGAGGATTGGGAAAGCTCGTCCTGTCGATTTTCGGCAGGGCGAGGAATACTAATGTGAAGCATGAGATGCACCAACCTGCTCGGCAAGCACGAAAGCCGCGCTGCGACGCATGAACGTGCTGTGCGAGTCGTTGTTCTGAAAATAGTTTTTTTTTAACCGAACGCGAGACGAAATCGTTAAGCGCTATCCATTCAATCTATTGTACGTATGGTGAAACCTATTTGAATGCACCCTGGTAATCCTATTTGAATGCACCCTGCTCATTCCTCAACCCTCGGCAGAGTAGAGAATAGGGATAGGCCAGGGAGATGTAGTTCGAAATCGATAAACATCCCCCCTACCGTAACACTCCTCCTGAACGCATCGGCGCCTCTCTCCGCGCGCAGACCACACGACGAACGTGCAGAGCTGCCCTTCTTCAGTGCCCGCTCGGCTGGTGTACTGTAACACAACGTATTAGTATACGTCGTCCTGTCGAAAAATTAACAGGCGACCTTTACTACTACCACACCACACCTGTCGAACTCGTCCTCGGTGTCGGCAATTACCGTATCCGCGTAGTCGGCGTCGATCTTCTGCGCGTTCACAAGCTCGTAGTAGCGACCGCCCTTTGCCAGCAACCCGTCGTGTGTGCCTGGGAAAAGTCGCTTGTTGATTTTTCGACGCGGCGACGTTTACTAGACTACACTAACCTATTTCCAGGATCTCGCCCTTCTCGAAGACGACGATCTTGTTGGCGTTGCGGACGGTGGAGAGCCTGTGGGCGATCATGATGGTGGTGCGGCCGACCGAGGCGTTGTCCAGGGCTTGCTGAGGAAGGTATTTAGTCTTCATCTCCCTTTCATGCTTGTGTTTCAAAATGATTGCGCTGTGCAATATTGGGAGTTGATGCGACGAAATGTCTTTAGTTCATCTGCTTGAATGAGTTGAGTTTCAGTGATCTTTTATAGTTAGTTGCGTTCTGCACTTTTGATCGTCCGAGGATCGGCAATGGATCACAAAGTATAACTTGTGAAAGAACTGAGCAAACCTGCACGATGCTCTCCGACTCCGCATCCAGCGCGGAAGTTGCTTCGTCGAGGAGAAGAATCTGAAAAGATACAGTACTCGATCAAAAATCGAGGATCGATCATGAATACCGTAACCGAGAACAGCACTCAACTTCTACAATATTACAGTACCTTGGGATTCCTCGCCAGCGTCCTTGCAATAGCTATCCGCTGCTTCTGCCCTCCCGACAACTGCACTCCGCCGTCTCCGATGTGCGTCTCGTAGCCCTGAAATGGTGTAGGATTGAGAAACGTCGCCTTTCGAAGTGTGCAATAGTAAGTAGGAAATGTCGCTCTGTCGAATTTCGACAGGACGACGTTTCCCAATGATCACTACGATGGCACCACGCACCTTCGGTAGTCTCGCCACAAAGTCATGTGCATTCGCCATCCGGCAGACCCTCTCCATATCCTCGAGTGACATGTCCGGATTGCCCAGTCGAAGGTTGTCCGCGATGGTGTCATTGAAGAGGATCGGCTCCTGAAAGGGAGATCAAAGATCAATTCAGGTTATTCATGTCAGTAAGAAACGAACATGTGCATTCACTTTGGTCTCGTTTAGTAGGACCATGAAGACGTTTTCGATTTGTTTTGATGTTCAATGACGATTTTGATTTAGCTAAAGACCAAGGATCAATGATGAACCTGCTGCACGATGCCAATATGCTGCCGCAGCCACTGCAGGTTGAGCGAGCGCACCTCGTGCCCGTCGACGAGGACCTGAGAATTATTCTTTGATCTTTGGTCTTTCATCATCCATCTATAATATTTGGTCTTACTTTAAAGTCAGTTGATTCTTCCGTTGTGGTTTTTGTTAATGAATTTAGTGATAGATCAAGGATGATTCTACGATGATCTTTGATCCCTCACCTCTCCCCTCTCCGCCTCATACAACCTCGTGAGCAGTCCGACCGCCGTGGACTTGCCGCAGCCACTGCAATTGAATGATTGAAATTCTGCAGCAAGCGTAGATGATTTTTTATCACTCCTGGAATCATCAGTATCACTGTCTTATCCTTTGTACATTATTCCGACCGTGAAACGGAATCCTCTTTCGCAATCAATCACTTCGATTTTCATGTATAGTCGCATTACCTTTCATGTTTGCCCGTCCGTTACATGGGAAGCAGAAACACTGCTCGATTTATTTCGGATTACATTTTGAGCAGAGACGTAATTTGTACAAAAAACTTTCCATTAAAAAATGATCGTTGAATTAAGAAATGAAATTGATCATTTCACAACCTATTTTCACAAGCGCTCACACAATCAGCATCCCTTTTCGTCACATTCTCATCAGCACAAGGGAAACGCCCTCGGCTTATCGTCACTTCCCGCGCCAGACAAGCACATGATTGAGAACGAAATGTGATAATCTTCAAAACGCATCGTACGCTATTGATCTTTCTTATCACTGTTTGCCATCTTTTGGGTGTGTGCAAAGGCATTTCACGGAGATTTTCGAAAATTCTCGATTCTTTGCATGGAGCCCTTAATTTCTCGATGAATGTGTTTAGAATTCGCTCAGGAACGTGGCTTGTCGATATTTTATTGATACACTCGATAGATGATTGTGTTTATTCAGAATGGGCAAGCGTCTGCCACTGTGGCGATATCGTAGAGGAAAGTGCTATAAGAGGTACTACTACTCATCATCTTCTTCCTCTTCCGATGCAGAGGGGAAGGTCGGTTTTTTTTGTAATACATCAAATAGACCTTACATTCCCCTAAATTTTCATGCGCTTGCCGATATCATCTGTAGTAAAGACCTCTGCTCGTTCGAAAATGTCAATTAAAGGGCAAGCGAAACATGCTTTATTGAACCCTAAGAAATATGATGCATTATAGGACAGCAGGCGCACGGAATTTTCGGGATTCACGGATTTTGCGTCAACTGGAGCATTCGGAGGATTCCCCGGCGGGTCCTCTGGATCACTTGGATTGGTGAGTCTTTACTACTAGAGTGTCTTCCATCTTCAAACTTTCTTCTTTCCAGAGCCCAGCGGGCGAGAGCGCCTTCGGAAGCACTTCTGCTCGAAGTGATGATCCCTTCCGAGGGGTGAGTGATCAGTGCAGACTGCTCCCATCACTGGAGCTCTTTAACATTTTGATAATTCTCCACTTCATTATATTTGGGTTGTCGTTTAAGCCGTGTAATCGAGATTTTCAGGGCTCCGCCTTCCAATCGGTACTAAACGAGGGCCTGGGCAGCATGGATGTGCTCAGAGCGAGCAACGCGAATGTCAGGGCACTCAACAACAGCCGGAAGAGACTCGAGAAGGAGCTCCCTGAGGACAGGCCCGTAAGGATCCATGCTGTCATTTTCGAATGTTCTCCAGCAGTTGAGCGCTTATATGATATTTTTACGAATTGCAACCCTTCATTTCAGGATCCCAGCCTCCAAACGTTGCCGAAGACTGTGGGACAAGGCAGCATCGACGATGTCATTGCCAAGAGCTCAAGCAGGGTATCACCAGTCTTAGTTCAAACATTTCCAAAAAAAATTTCCCGGCTTTTTCAAAAGTATTCTATCCCTACCATTACCATTTTCCGCCTAGGAGTCAGATCGATGAATTATTCTCAGAGCATCAGCCAAACAATGCCGAGGACGGAAGGACTGGGCAGCAATGACGATTCACATGCGTTGATCAAGAACAGGGTATCACCAGTCTCAGTTTGAACATTTCTAAGTCTTCCTCTTTTTAATGTTACAAAAACGTTATTCTCAGATCATCAGCCAAACTACAAAAAAGAAATTGAGGGTCTGGGCAGCGTCGACGATATCATTGCCAAGAAGAGCAGGAAGACGGAGAGGATTGAGAGACTGGAGAAACAGCTCAAGGAGGAGAAGCTCGTGTGGATCCAGGAGGCGGCGGCGGTGGAGGGGGTTAGTGTCGTTCGGTAGTCATTTCATATTTTTTCATACTCTTGGATCTTTGACCGGTGATTAAGAGTATGAAGAGAAGAATGCCCATATTNTTCCTGATCCAATTAAATTCCTAGAAGAGAACCCTAATCATAAATATTTGAGGAGCTTTATGAGCACTAAATTGATCGATTTCAGATTGAAGATGGATTGGGAAAATTGTCGACAGAGGAGAGAAAGACGTTCAACAAAGTGTTCTGTGCTCGTGTGCTGACCAGGTATTAGAGTTGAGTTCGAAATACGGGCCGCCGTCTCTTCATTTTACACACTCTTTCACTAGTCAGAGAGGTGAGAGAATGTGTGAAATAAAGAGATGTGATATAAAGAGAATGTTGATCCTCAATTACTCCTTTCCAGAGGCAAGGAAGGAAAGAGCAATGCTACTATGAACGTTGTTCCACTGCTATCTTCTCGTTCTAATTTTTAATGAACACATTGAAATGGATATTGTGATAATTCATGATAAAGATTTGAGAAATCTGTTTCATTTGTCTTGCACATACAGGGGAGTACAATAGACTTTTGAGGCAAACAGATGAGCTGCTTGGATCTAAATATTCTCAGGCAGATTGTTAGCTCCTCTTAGTACACCTCTCATTCTTGGGGTCAACAATAGGGATATGCCGGATCAAATACAAATACCAAATATTTGGTGCCCGGTGGGGAAAACCCAAAGCTATGGTCTGAAAATCAAATATTTGAATTGTGGAAAATGTACGAGGGAGTATTTTCGATATTGGAGAACGCCCATCCAAATATTTGAAAAAAACGAAATATTTGGTTTTAATTTCGCCCCAAACCAAGTATTTGAATGAGCGAGACGAGAAACCAAGTCATTTGTTCTTTGATACGGCATCTCTAGTCAACAGTTTGTCGCGAAATTCGGAGACATTTTTGTTCTGTTCACTGCTTAAATTCCTGAATCGCGTACTCATGCTGATACCTTCAAGAAACAGTCTTTATATCACTCTCGATTGGCAGTCGGTTCGGATAAAGATCCTAAGTGCAGACAATTTTTTGGTAAAAAGATTGCGCACATTGCGTAATTTCTAATAAAAGATCTTTACAGAGCAATTAAAAGGGCAGAATCGCAAGATATTGCGTCTCGTCTTGTGAATTGAACACCTTGAATCTTTCAATTATCTTTATTATTCATTTATCGATATTCAAGGCTCCTGTCCATCATAGTACTTTCCCGGATAGGCTTTGGCGAATTTGTCATAGAAGTCCTTGGCGATGAATTCGTTTGAAGGATCCGGGTCGAGGCCTCTGAACAGGCTTGACACTTTCAGCTTCAACATCACTCGTTCATGAAATGATATTGCCCAAAGCAAATTTGGTGGTATGGTATGATCGATTTTAGTCACTGATCAGGAGAAGTAGGTGAGCACCAAATGGTTTCCAGTCAAAATATGCACACCTGGCCAACGGCTTCAAGCAGAAGAACTTATCGATTATGATTTTGTCTTCCTTAGACATCAGGATAAGGGCATCGAGAACCTTCAAATAAATAATACTTGCGATTCTTGCTAAAAAAATATGAAGCTTCTGTAGTTCCACGGGAGAATGATTACGTTTCATTCATTCCAAATGATATATTTCTAAACGCTAGGCTGGACAGTTTCCAGGGAAACTAAAAAAGTACCCTAAATCTGAGGATGCAAATTACCGTGTCTTTCAAGGAAGCTGTAGGCATGTCTAGTTGGTCGACTATTATTGCCTTTATCATTTGGAAAGCAGTCTGAAAATGAGTAGAATTTAAATGTAAAAATGAGATTTATTCACCGTTTCCACTAATTCAACTGCTTTCTGTGCAGAATCGATCTTTTTCATCTCAGTAATCTTTGGGATTATGTAGCCGTACGATAGAGGAAGGAAAACTTTCAAATCGTCCAGGCTCTGCGATTTTCTGATATGCTCTGTGGATTCAGAACGAGGGTTACTCTATCAGTCTTGTTCATTATCTGCGCGATTTCGGAAGTTTTCTTCTTGTCAAGTGCCAAAGTGGCCATTTCTACGATGACGTTGAGCTGGGCCCAGAGGGAATCTGAAGAAAGATTCATTAGCTGTTTCGAAAGTTCACTTATGAGCGGTCCGTACAACTGCAACGTAACCTTACCGGAACAAACGTCTACCAGATTCTGAGGAGGGATTCTGATTTCAGCAGCGTCCTTGTGTATCATAATAGTGATCGCGGTCTCATTGAAATCCGATGGAGTCCATCGGCCTTGGTTGAGAACCTGGAAATGGTATAAACATACACCTGGAGTTCGAAAAAGTCAAATAATTCAAGTTACCTCGACATTCTTGATCAGCTGTGTGAAATTGAGTGGATCCGCATGGATTCCGCATGCGAGAACAACAAGAAAGAGAAAGACCTTCATCTGGGAAACGTGAAAAGCTGAATTTCCCATTGACTGATCGAGTTATTTATAAACGCGAGCAGTGTGTAGATTAGTCATCCTGGCCCTATCCAAAACGCATGTTCTATCGGAGTGATACAAGATATGAGTGAACGATTAGTGAAGAGAGTGGAATGTTTGGCCTCTGCTTCTCAGTGCTCTCCGAGAGAAGCATTGCACCTCGAACAATCTGTTTCTCTTCTTTTACTGTTCACTCGTTCAGTGGGCGTTTTGACATAAACTATGACTAACGAGTATTACGTGCTTTCCCATTAAAGAAAACTGAAAAAAACATAAATATAAAATTGCAATAGGTTTATCAAACGAGATTCCACAATCACAATGATGCCAATAAAAGTTGGTGATTATGCGTATGAGGTATGAGGTCAGTTCAGGTATTATCAGTGTAAATTCCACTTCATGAAGTCATGTCCTGCTTCTTGACGAGTTTGTAGTATCTGAAATGTTGATCTTTGGACTTCTAATACGGCGATCAAAGATCAAAGATCAAAGATCAACTCGCCTTCCTTTGATGGAAATCAGCTGCGCGTGCGTGCCAACCTCGAGCACCTGAAGAGATCAAAGATCAATTTATGAATTTCGTATCTCTTTGCTGCAATATTCTCCCAGAAATGTTAGATCAATTTTCTAACTGTTTCATGAACATTGAAGCACCACTAGACAAAAAGTGGTACTTCTCTACTTCACTGAAAGAGACCATAATCTACATCTATCCCCGATCACCAATCTTATGTATTGTAGGAATGAGTGAAACTCAAGTAAAGAAGTGCCGTCAGAGCATGATTGCTGAAGAATAACCAAAGAATTCCGAACCTTTCCCTGCTCAATGTACACGATCTTGTCCGCATTCTGAATAGAAGATAGTCGATGAGCGATTGTGATGCACGTGCGACCGCCCGCCGCCCGCTCGAGGGCCTCTTGCACCATCTGAAAGAAGGTGGAAGGTCAACAATCATGTAAAAACCGTCGCAGGTAACTGATGACTGAACAGATGACTTCTTGCACTATCTGTATGGGTTTGAATACTGAAGATCAAAGTTCTGAGCGAAATCTACCGTGTGTAGTTGTATCATATGCTGAGGCTAAATTTTTCTGACCCCACAAAGATTGGAGAACCCATCAGAGATGATTCCGCACCTTCTCACTCTCCGTATCCAACGCGCTCGTTGCCTCGTCGAGCAGAAGGATGGTCGGGTTGCGGATGAGGGCTCTGAATAAGACATTGTGTTCACTTCAATCAATTGTGTGATGCGTCAGTGTGACTAGAATGAAGTGGTGTGCGTTTTTCGATTGTAAGCAAATAATAGATTACCGAGCAATGGCAATCCTCTGCTTCTGCCCTCCAGACAGTTGTGCTCCTCGCTCTCCGACTTCGGTGTCCAGACCCTGTGAATGGATTAGTCTCACATTCAGTGCCATCCAATCCAGCTACACTTTTTTCTTCACCGAAAAGCGATATTTTTCAATTGAAAAAGATTGTTTCTGTTTCGATGATGATAATGGAAGGAGAACGTCGAATACTAGGTGTTAAGGTCAGAGAATTGTGAACTAGTGAACTAACGGTTATTGCCGAATTTGCGTTTTTCCCCTATCACAATAGTCATCAACCTTCTCCAACACGTCCTTGTATATTAGAGCCGCGAAGAAGTGAGGATATGTGGAAAGATAATATGGGGGAAAATGGTACCTTGTGCATCTTCATGACGAACGTAGCTGCATTGGCCGTCTCGAGTGCCTTCATCACCTCCTCATCGCGGACCTCGCGAGTCATCCCGAAGCGGACGTTGTCACTGGAAATGTTGTCGTCAAACCTATATCTGAAAACGCATGGGTCCACGCCTCTATACGATCTAATGTGGTGTTAAAATCTCGGAAAAGTAGTTGGAAAAGTAGAAAAGTAGTGTTAATTTCTGGATGGAAAAGTAGTTGGAAAAGTAGCTGGAAAAGTAGGCAAATGGAAAAGTGTTCAAATTTGAATTCCCGCGCTTTTCGTTATCTCCATTCTCTCTGGACCAATGATCGTAATAATTGACCGACACACTTGATATCA
>LS512763.1:147334-159303 GCA_900490845.1 Pristionchus japonicus | reverse complement strand
TTTGTCCTTACAGACAGACAAAGAAAAGATTGGGTGTGTTATCATCGTCATGGCTGCTAATCGTGGGCTCGGCTCTTTTTTCCTTTTGTTCATTTGTTTTTTTTCTTGTTTTGCATTATTGCTATGACCATCAGAATGAGAAATAACATTTTATGTGTTGTCATTGCGGAGCGATTTTCTCATGAACCGATCTAATTGTGACAGAAATGCGCCCATCGGGAGGGCGCAGTTGGCTGTCTGCTTCCAAGCCATTGTTATCAACTGGATCATCAAGCGTATCCGAGTATCCGGTAACATATGTTCATAAGTTACGTCGATTGGTCCGAATTTACACATTCGTTTCGCTTTCTAATTCAGCTTGCGAGCTACTACGTCAACACTGATCGAGCCCAATCAAATAAACCTGATGAGAATCAGAAGCAAAGGGACCAAGAGCAATGGAGAATAATGAAAGAGAAGGAGGAAGAGGAGTGGATTGAGATAGTGAGTTGCAATGAGTTTCAGCGATATTTCGAATGACAAACCATATCATACTTTTTAATTTTTCAAACGTTATTCTTTCAGAAATTACAAAGATTGAAACGTGAACTTGGTATTCTATCTACAAGATCTTCCTCGGATCATGGGGAAAGCTCACAACCGGTTAGACTTCGAAGTCTTAGTGAATCATTCATTCGATGGTTCAGGATCACTTGCGAAATCGCATCGAGGAGCTAGACAAGCTCCTGACTGCATCATTGGCTCAAAACATCAAAGTGGAAATGGAGCGCGACAGAGCGCTCGAAATGCATCAGAACATCGTCAGCAAGATGCGATCTGTTGTCGATCAGACATAATGCGTTTTTGCTCAAAATTCAACCGATGTTTGCAAATAAAGTTTTAACAGATTGCCTGTGCCCGACGAACGCGACCGTCTCTCCCGCCTCGATGCTGAGCGTGAAGCCGTTGAGCACCTGAGAAAGGGGGCGGAGTCAGGGGGCGGAGCCAAGTGGGCGTGGCCTACCTTCGTATCCTTCCTGGTAGGATAGCGGAAGTGCACGTTCTTGAATTCGACTCGGCCGGAAGCCGAAGCGGGACTCTTGCCGCGATCCGCGTACGCGTCGATGCGCGGAATCTGCGAAGAGGGGGGCGTGGCTTAGGGAAGGGGCGGAGCTGAATGGGCGGAGCTGAATGGGCGGAGCAAAAGGGGCGTGGCTAGAGGCCGTGCGAAATGTGGGCATCATTTCAAGGAGTCAAAGTGGGCGTGGCTTGGGAAATGGGGCGTGGTCAAAGTTTGCGGGGCTAGAAGGGGTGTGGCTAGGGGCGGAGCCAGAGGGGGCGTGGCTAGAGAGGGCGTGATTTGGGGAAAGGGGCGGAGCCTACCCGGTCGATGGTCTTGTAGACGATGGCGGCGGCGACGCGAGCGTTGAGCAGCACTAGCAGTTGGGGGGAGATTAGTCCTGGAATGGTCGAATTGAATTTTGTTACACCAAATTCGATCAATCAAACAATCTTTATCAGTTTCTTGCATTATTAGCACGATTAGATGAGATACTGATAAAGATTGATTGACGCCAAATTCGTGAAGAATTTGCAAACACGATAGCTCACCAACTTTATGTGCGTTTTGAAACTCAACTACTCAAGGTCTTCACGCTTACATGAATTTCGAATTTGAGCTACTTTTGACTTGTCGACCAATTCATATGTCATGTCTCACCCAGGAAATAAGCCGAAACCATCATGGCCATGACCACCGTGAAGACCTGTCCTGGCTCGGGCACGACGCCGATGCGCAGGAGGTAGCCGCCGAAACTAAAGCACGAATGATTACTGAGTCATATCTAGTTAGAAGTATCATCGTAACCTTCAAAGCAGAAACAATAAATTCTGTAGATCTTTCGCAATCACCATTCAATGTCGAACTTGACCAACAAAAAATTGAGCTTACAGTATTCCGCAGCCCAGATAGCCTTGCAGGATGAAGAAGAAGAAGCCTGAAAAGCCAGTCATTGATGCTTCTCAGGACTCTAGGTATTGAAGCAAGGCTATTGAGAAGTCAGTTTGATTTTAATCTATACCGAGGTGGCGGACCAAGAATTGAAACTATTAGGTTCACTTTGACTATGTTGTAAGTGTGAGACATATTTTCACAATGCGTCCAAACAAACCTCCAAAGAAGCCGCTCCAGAAACTTTTCCTCAGAGCATGCTTCCGACCGTTGCTCAGTGCGTCTCGGTACCTAATTAGCATATTTAGTTAATTAACTAATTATGCTAATTACCGATCAACCATCTCCTGCTGCCCGTTGAATGCCTGCACTGTGCGCACGCCGAGAACTTAATTTAATTAATTAGTAAGAGAATTAATTAGTTAATTAAGATGTTTAATTACCCGACTCCTCAGCCACCGCGCCAGCACAGCCCACGTCTTTCAATTCCTTAGCGGTTGAGGAGGACAGTTTCTGAGAGGTTTCAACTTTGAGATTTCAGTTGAGTATCAAGAAAACTATTCAACATTGAAATTGTGAGGCTCTTCGATTTCACAATAGCTGCTTCTTCAATCAAATCATTCATCTGATACAAACATATTTTTCGGACTTTAAATGAACCCCATACTCACCCTTGCCATGATACTCATACACGTGCAAACAGCCGGAGCGAGCGCACTCATGAACAGGGCGATCCTCCACTCAATCGAGAACGCGATGATCAGAGAGCAGACAAACATCGAGAGACCACTGGGATTTATTAATTAGTTATTTATTATTTTTGTTAATTATTATTATTTCAATAAACAATTCCGCACTCAAAATTCTGACATTGTGCAACGATAGGATTCGTTCATGATAGAGAAATGATCATGCATAATGCATGGATTGCCCAATCATGTTCAAGCGTGAGGCAAGGACACTGATAACTACATCTTGATCTTCTTTAACCATAATGTTATTCCAGTCTGCCTAAAGTTGAAAATTCTACCATAATAATAATAATCCAATCGGCCTAAATTTCAAAACGAGAAGTACAATGTGTTTCAAAAATCGAACTTGTATAAGCATTGACCTAAACATTTGATTCGGCTTCGACACTCAGTTCAAAAACTCCAATGAAGTCGTAGCTTTTGAAACGTCTAACAGTGATCGTAGGAGTAACTTACCGAATGAGCAGTCCCAGCTTGTCTCCTACGCCCTCGCGGATGCGCTCCATGTTGCTGAAATTGCAAAAATAATTATTTAATAAATATAAAAATATCAAAAATAAAACGATCTCACTCATTCAGCTGCGTGATCAGCGCGCCAGCATGATTCTTGTCGTACCAGCCAGCGTTCTGCCTGGAATTTAATAAGTTTACAGTCAGTTAGTGACCATCGATCGTAATTGAGAAGGATACGGTACCTGAGTATCGACTTGATGAACTGCACTCGGGTGCGGGCTTGCAGGCGAGAACAAACGATATCGAAGCAGGTGAACTGAAATGTTCAATTTTTGATGCGTTTCTATGAGTCCAGAAACTCCAGAAACGCAGGAATTTCAAAAATCAGATCAAACGAACGTTGATAAAGTTGATGATCGTAACTCCGACGCCCATACCCACGTAAGTGTACACGTATTTGTAGGCTTCGACCCTGAATTCGGGTGTGGTGACGTTCGTGACCTGAACTCTGGATTAGTGAAGCAGAAAGTTCAAAGATTAAAAACCAAAGACCAAAGATCAAAGATCACTCACGAGCATCAAATTGAAGATGCCTCCTGAGACCATGGCTAGGAAGGGCTGGAATAGGAGGATTGATTGATTCACAGAATTCTTATATTCACTACAGGATACTAATTGATCTCGCATTGCTACATTCTCTGATGAAATCTTCTTCGTTTTACCAAATGTGGGACGAGAGAAGGGGAAAGAAGAACGCTCTATTCCACAGAAGACAGAAGAAACACGTTTCATTCCATAAGTTTTATTACCTAACACGGTGTTGGTGGTCGGGGATGAATGCTGGATGGACACTCTTCCGGGGAACTCCACAAGTACCACCGCCATTACCTGGCAGGCGCCGGATGCGATGGCGCATAGACAGCCCAACGTCAGCAGCAGGTACTCCTTCTTTTCGGCGTAGCGGAACTGGAATCGGATCACTCTGATTCAACTGGTTATCATTGCAATCAGTTATCAATCAGACTCCAACTGTTCATCCAGTATAGAGCCACAACAGATCCACAAACAAGCGCTGTCAGAATGGTAGCACAGTACAGAGAAGGAAGATGTAAGAAGCTCACCATGGCCGAGAACGCTACGGGCTGAATCTTGAGGGTCTGCTTGGCGAGATCACCTCTGAAATTGTTACTTTTCTTCTTTTCGAGCTTCAAATCATCACTTTCTTGTCATTGTGTTACATGTTCAGTAGTTCAAATAAAAAACTGGGCTGAAAAGGATGAAAATGCGCGAACCTGCATAACAAGTAGTTGAGAAATTTGTCAAACGCCGACTTCTCGACCGGCTTCACTTCGTCATCGTCGCTGTCCTGTTTATTAGTTAATTAGTTGATTAGTTAATTAGTTAATTAGTTAATTAGTTGGTTAATTTGTTAATTAACTAATTAATCAATCTTACATCCAAATCTAGAGACACGTCCTTCTTGCTCCTCCTGGAGGAGCTCCCCCGAGATATAGTCATCTGGAAGGAGTATTGATCTTTCAGGACAGTGATAGTTGGCAGGCGTTTCAGTGAAACCTATTCACAGCAGTGAAAGCAATCATCAGAACAGATACGGTAAATACAGTAGAGTGCGCGAATGCAGGAGCCGGCACGATACTCAGTGCATACAGTACCTCAGACAGCGATGATGAGTGTAACCAGTAGATACAGTAACCAGAGCCGACTATTGAAAACGAGCAATCTTTCGCTGGTGCGGTTCTCGAATGAAGGTTGACAAGGGTTTACATAAGCGAGAGATGGGATTAAAAAGCGAATCAAAAGGCAGTAATCGCCAGGCACAAAAGCGTCGCTTTTGTGCACTTTTGATTCAGAATTTTATGGTTACTACAACTTTCCAGATGTGCTTCACTGAAACGTCATCATGACTAATGAAAGAGGAGCAACAGTTCTATTGAACCGTCTTCACAAGAAGCTATGAGCAATCGAATCCGGAATGATTGAAGATGACGTGTTCCATGACGGGATAGTCTGACTGTTACAGGAGCAATAGTGATCTCCACTCAGAAAGTACACCGCCCATACGGCCCCGAATACATTACCCGAGAACCCTGTGTACTAGCTAACGGTGGTCGGGGAGATCATTCAAATTTTTGCTCGATTGCCTAACTTTTTCTTTCTCTCCCTTCTCGACTGAAATTGTGCTCGTTTTCGAGTCAACGGAGGAGAAGGAAATTTGAATAATCGCGGAGGTTCGATGGAATCCTTCTTTCTGCTTTCAGCCGCAACTTCATGAACAATGTGAAGTTTCGTGGTTACTCCGTAGTAGATCAGTGATGTTCTGACACTCATAATTTAGTGTGTTCTCTTGTCGATCAGGGTAGTGAGTGAGCCAGAGCAATACTCCATGCTGCTGAGTGATCCGAGGCACAGTGAGGCACAACTACAGATGTCAAAGGTCAATTTTGAATAGATAGAGCACATTGTGTCTGGTCCAATAAGATAGCGGACGAGATGGAGAGACGCGCTAAGCTGACAAGTGCAAGCGGTAGTCTAGATCGATCGGCGGGCGATTCGAGGAAGTGGAGAGTACCGCAAAGTCAAAGAAGTTGGCTACGTACTGAAAACTTGTTTCATGTCACCGATCCTGTCTGATGCTGTGCACGTTCAGTATTCAAATGAATATGCTCTGGAAAATTTCGTGCGAATTGTGTAGCTGATGTGTAGGCGGTAAACAACTACGGCTGATGCAGATGTGGAGAAGCAGATCAGAATGAGTAGCGCTTTGAGCTTCAGCTGACAAGCACAACCGATAATCTTGAACGACTAGTCGGCATTGTTGCGGAAAGAGAGGTACAAAAGCAACATGAAACGAGTACGTGCAATTCGATACATTAAGGGATACATGAAGTATGGTTTGACGATTGAACTTGAGGTAGGGAGATAAATAAACTTGAAAATTTTTAAAAAATTTCTATTGATGAAATGGGGCCAGAAGTCAAAGCGAAAGTGCGCGCGCTTGCCTACTCATCTCAAACGCTCAAACACATCATAAAGCGATAACCGCACGCTTGTTATTTTTGATTGCCTGGAGAAGTTAAACTCGTCATCTCGAAAACAACATTAGATTTTGAAGATAGCAGTGTTTGTGATCAAAATTTCTATGGAAATGCATTGTACCCTAATTACGTTTCGCAAAAAGATATTTGACTGAATTGATTTTGTCAAGAGCAAGAGGAGAGTTCATTCCCCCACTCATTCCGTCCTGCGATGCTCCTCTCCGGCGGTCGATTCGTTGTGAGTTTCTGATTTTTTTCTTCCTTTGCTCGATATTTTGATGATCTAACAGCGAAACAGTGATGAAGCCACCATAGAATCGAACTTCTTCTCTCTGAGGTTGGACAGGCGTGATAAACAGCTGATTTAGGTGCTTCTCCTCCTCTCCCTCTCGCTCGTCAACGGCGATGAGCAATCGACGACCACGGAAGGCACGGACACTACCGCGACGCCGGGTTTGATCTTTGATCTTTGGTTCGTCACTTGGTCGGACATTCGGATGATAACCTACTGAATTAGCACCTAACGAATGCGAGAGAACAACTTATATGTAATGCTCATCCGAATGCCTTGTGCCCTTTGGTGCAATGGACCGTTTACACTATATTAGGCATCATGCTATAGAGAGCTAGAATATGCATCGCGTTGATCTCTGATCTTTGATCCGTCATTGAGAGAATCAAACCCTTGCAGCTGCATCCTCACCAGCGGGTGACGCAGTGCACATCCCGCCTGCGGAAACAGGTGAGAAGGATGAATTTCGAATCGATAGGGAAACTAACAGATCGATTCACTATCTGATTTTACCTACTCCTTGCCAATTGGGCTCCGCATACTGAACGATAGAGTTACACACTCTCAATACGGTTGCTTTTCAGGTTCATCTGACGCACCAACAGCAACTGCAACTCCCGCCACGACCGATCAGACTGCGGGGACAGGTTGTCAACTGTACCTCTAGCATTTAATGGTTGTGTCTCTATTTTAGGTCCAACAGCGGCACCACCAACGAATGAGACCGAACAGACTGATGTGACAGGTACGAGGAAAGCTTAAGCACTAAACTTTAATAAACCTTCAGGTACTACAAATATTACATAATTGCATCGTTGGCAGGTCCAACAGCGACTCCTCCGACGAATGAGACCGAACCGTCGAGCAATGCCACGACCGCCGACCCGGCTGGCGAATGTGAGCTTATTCTTTGCTCTGACACGAAGAATGCATACTATTTGGACGAAAGCCTCGAATATGGTTGCTCTAGAGAAGCGAGATTCACCATCAAAGTTTTGATCGTTCGAATCTCATTCCTGGCACGACCTGGCGTGATCATTCTCTGTCTTCAGTGCTGACCGAGGTGGACGCTCTCGATCCGTGCGACGGAGCTGCCGACGGTGTCAATACTATTGCTATCAATAGGACACTGTTCAACTGCACCGCCAATGCGACTACAGAGGACGGAGAGCCAACTGTGAGTAACAATTCATCGTATTATCGATGCCGATTATCGGTATAGAATTAGCAATAGCGAGTTGAGCCTCAACAAAAGGTTCAACAAAACAGTGAGAGGGAATAGAAGGTCGAAGATCAGTCTCAATCTCCAGACCACCCTACCCACCACCACTCCTCCTCCCTCCACGACCACCACGACGGAGACGCCGCCGACGACCACTGAGAAGCCGACGCATCTGAATGGGAACAAGTTAGTAATACCACTTGATTATATTCTCTGAAACAAACTTCTGTCGGAATATTCATGTTGACAGCCATCCTATCCAAGTTCAATTAGCGCATGCTTACGATTACGGTAGCTCTGTTTTGGTTGTGATTTTGTGCAGTAGAAGCCACATGGCGCAGGAAGCACAAGAATCGGAGTGTCTGTCTAAAACTTGCTTCGAATAGAACCATTGATTTGGATCTTCCTAGGGACGTCTGGATCCCCCTGCAAGCGTCGGCGTACAACCAGCAGGTGGAACCGTCGGAGGAGTACCACTTCCTCGCGGTGAAGGATACGAGGCGATCGGTTAGAATTATGAATATATAATATAAAGGGATGAAATGGGATAAAATAACTCATAATACGAAAAAATGGACTAGGAAGAGGTTCTAGTAGTCTAACAGACGGAGGCGGAGGAGTACCATTTCCTGGATACGAAACGATTGGTTAGTGGATAATGAAAGAGATAAGGGTAGGTTGAGAGAACATCATAGTTGAAACATTTGATAGGAGCGTAGTCTCCAGTAGTCTAGTAGGCGGAGAGCACCACTTCGGTGAAAGATACTAAGCGATCGGTTCGCACTCTTCGAGAATTTTTTAAACCAGATTTGTTACTTTGATTCCTGGAACATCTGTTCGGACGGTTGTTTTTTAATCCAAAGGCTTAAGATGAATGATAATTAGTTTGATCTCTGCAAATGTTCGACTATCCGAGCAATCGTCTCTTCACTCACTCTCTAAAATCTCTGACGAGTGTGTGAGAGAGTGTGTCAAATGAAGAGACGATACCTTTTATTTCGAAATGTATTACAGAAGTTCGACGATCCGAGCAAGCGCGACTCGATGTATTGGTTCCTCATCGTCGTGATTGGTGAGAAGTTTATCAATTTTTTCTTACATATTTCCTCGTCTATCCTAAAAGGAATCTGCTCCATAACTCAACTGATAACTACTTTCAACAATCTGGACATTTTCTCTAGAGATGCTAGAAGAATTGAGGGGGAGAGAGGCTAGAGAAGGTCAAAGCGAATTGCAATACTCTAGTTCCGGATTTTAACGTTAATGACAGACTACTCAATAGAATTGCAGTCCTCTGGTCCATCATCTTCCTGCTCACGCCCATCTTCGCGTACAAGCACCCGTCGCGCATCCAGCCGTCGGGGTGGGAGGTCAGAGAGGGTTTGACATAGTTGGAACTTTGAGATTCTTTGGTCATGGCCTTATGTGAGTCGTTGAGAAAGTATAGCCTTTTTGTGCTTTTCCAAGTGTGCGAGTAACGTAAAAGCAAAATAACGAAAAAAATATCTCTTTATACTTGCAGCAACAAGCCACGAAGCCCACCGACACCTCGGGCGCGACGCCCGCCGAGGCCGCGCAGGAGGACCAGAAGGTGAGGGAGGGAGATCAAAGACCAACGACAGAGATCTTTGATCTTTGATCTTTCCATAAAGCCATCATTGAAAAGAATGCTATCCACCTTGAAAGAAAATGCAGCCACCTATGGTCTATCAATCAATGCAAAGAAAACGGTAATACTAACGAATTGTACTTCATCAAGATCTCCAATCGTTATCCAAGGTGAAGAGTACACATTTGCTGAACATGCATCCTACCTCGGCACTACTATTTCATTCCCTCTGAACCCCTCACAAGAAATAGAACTTCGTATCAGATGTGCATGGGGTGCCTGGTCCAAAATTCATGATCTTATGACCTCCCACCGACTGGCATTCAAGCACAAACGGCGCGCATTCAATACCCTGATAACACCAGCGGCGTTGTTCGGGGCTGAGATATGGATCCTTCGGGAATCAGACAAGAACAAGTTAAGAACCGCACAGCGTAAGATGGAAAGGAAGATGTTAGGAATCAGCCTTTTCAACCACTGGAGTAACGAACGAATACGAGATAAAACTAGAGTGAAAGATTGAGTGCAACTAGCCCAGAGAAAGAAAATTGATTGGGCGAATCGGATACGTCTCATGGAAGATTTTCGCTGGACGAAAGCCCTGACAACATGGGTCCCCTACAAACACACTCGCCGCACTGGCCACCCCCGCTCCCGTTGGAGAGACGAACTAACTCAACTAATCGGAAAGTACTGGTGGTCGATTTCTCCAAATGAGTACAGCACCCGAAGAAATCAGCACGCCCTGTAACATCCTAAGACGGCTTGATTCTGATAAATATTCTGATTTCTGATTTCTTTCTTTCCATAAACAATCCATTTCAGCCATCCCAATCCTCCACTGAGAACCAGTCGTCTCCACCTTGAGAAGACGAAGAAAGAAGAAGAAAATCGTAAAAAAATCTGCGCTAAGCATCGATAAATTATTCATTGAGATAGTAGCATCGTTCGAACAAAACGGATAATGACAATCAAATAACAGTTAGAAGAGGTCAAGCTGTCAGTCGCCAAAATGCTACATCTTACACGAAATTTTTTTCATTTTTTCTCCATTTAGAAGCTCTAAATTACGGACAAGCAAGAACATAGTTACAATAGGTGTCTAACAACAAAGAATATTTGAACGAGGGTATTGTATTCTTCCCAAATTGGATATTCGAATGGATCTTCGAAGGTCTTCATTCATCAGACTGTTCGGCTCTCCTTGCCGAGTGCTTCACAGTCACTCCATACACTTCGTCCAACGTGGATCCAACTGGAAAAATAGCATTGAATTTTGAGCACTGAAAACAGCCATCTTCATACTCTCCACATCATACGCCTTTTGCGTGTACGAGTATTCACTTTCGAGTCCATCATAGGAGATGGAGAACCAGAGCGGCTTGCTCATGAGTGACAGGCTCTGTAACGATAATTTTGTTGATATTCTCAAGGTTCTAAATGATGTAGTGTCCATTGATTCTATGTATCAGTGCCGACCACAATCTCTGTGAGGGGCTAATTGAAAAAAGTTAAACCTTATACTCGCCTTGCTTAGCTGCACCATGCTCTCTTCAGAGGTATGCCCGAGCATTCGGCAATTGTGCAGTCGCAGAGTTCTCAATCGTCTGGCAAACATCCCAATGATGATCTGGCCCCAGCGAATACCGGGCTCGTCGAACATGGACCTCTCATTGGCCAAGTCTGCGTGCCGGATCGATAGCGAGCGCAATTGAGAGGATAGGCGGTACAGGAAATCGACTGAAAATTCATTTAACCTCATTGCAACCAGCAGTTTGTCTTACCGGGTGCGGAAACGCCATTTCTTTCGATGTGTAGTGATAATTCGTTGATGCCGTGCTGTCCAACTAGGGAATGAAGGCGATTCCTGTAACTGGACATTTTTGAGGATCTTATGCTGCGGAAAAAGTCAGGGGAGATTTTCTCCTGTGGTGGAAAAAGTCGCATGGAGAGAAAAAGGAGAAAACCAAAATTTTGAATTGGCGCCTTTTCTGTATCGGGCTTCCCCGTGCATCTAGCGACTTTTAGATTCGTTTTTAGGGTTCTGAGGGGTGAAAAACCCATATCCCCAGTTTAAAAGTCTCTAGCTCCACGGAGAAGTGAGATCTCGAAAAGGCGCGAATTCAAAATTCTCATTTTCTCCTTTGACTTTTTCCACCCGATTTTTCTCTTCTCTCTTTTCTCCCCTCACTTTTTCCACAGCATTAGACTAGCGAAAAATACTCACGCTGTTAGATCCGAGAGCACAGTGATCACGATCTTTAGCTTCTCGAACTGGAAACGTTCCAGAAGTTTCGCGCACAGATAGAGTGTGTTCTCGCAGTGAATAACTACTTCTCCTTCAACTCGTTCGCGAATGATTTCGTTAAGGAAACCCGCCAAGATTGTGTGGTTGTCGAGAACAGAGAAGGTCAAATGATACACCTGAAAAAATCATTTCTTTATTGAGCTCATTTATGTGGTGTTAAAATCTCGGAAAAGTAGTTGGAAAAGTAGAAAAGTAGTGTTAATTTCTCGATGGAAAAGTAGTTGGAAAAGTAGCTGGAAAAGTAGGCAAATGGAAAAGTGTTTGAATTTGAATTCCCGCGCTTTTCGATATCTCAATTCTCTCTGTTCCAATGACCACAATAACTGAACGACACTCTTGATTTGACG